>JAJSRV010000076.1:173937-643420 GCA_021527715.1 Neoseiulus cucumeris | reverse complement strand
TTCTGGTCTCGGCGTCCAAACGTGTTATCTTCTGTCCCTGCAGTTGTACATTTAACGCGTTCGACTTGTCGAATATGTCCGGAAGGTAGCTGACGTATGTTTTGCCGTCTACAGTGGGTAAGATATCCTTCAGAAATCCCCGTGGCTCATCGAGGAGTTCCATGAATCGCACAATCATACGACGTCCGTATGCAACAACAGTCGTACATGATCCGTATTGTGATTCAGACAAAACTGCTTAAACAAGCTCTCGAATTCCGGCCCTGGCATCGATTTAGTTCGCGCATCTCATGACAGTTTTCATGATGTTATTCAACACAGGAGAAGGATTTTTGGCTACAGAGTTCTCTCTGTGAATCACACAGCGTGCGATCAGCATATGTGGATCTTGTTTTTTCATCATTCTCAAACAACCGGTTTGTTTCCCCATCGTTGCGAGTGCTCCATCAGCCGCACGAGATACAATCCCTTCTTTAGAGAGCTAGGCCAAGAGAGCTCCATAGATGTCTTTTGCCGTCGCCCTGGTTTCGAGAAACTCAGAGAAAATAATTTTTCTCGAGGTAATACCCTCCTTCAATGTACCTTAGATAGGCCAGAAGAAGTTACTCGCTGTTTCGGATCGTAGACTCGTCCAGCTGGAGACAGAACCATTTGCAAGAATTTCGAGATCGCCGGCTTCATCAATTTTTCGCCATCAAAATGACTTTTCCCAGCCTTTGATGAGGAGCGAGATCTCCTAACTCGCTTCCTGAGCTCAGATGGCGACAGCATTCGACGAAGAGAACATCGTTTTTATCGCCGATCTCGATCCATTTTTCCTCTTGAACGACTCGAAATTCGAAAGCTTCTGGGACGATGTTTGTGAATGCTTTGTTCTGAGGTGTTTCTCGGGGCGACCACTCTTCATAGAATCGTTCGTCAAGGTTCGGCGGCAAGTCAGGCAGAAGGGCGCGGACTGGTCGTGCCCTGACGAGATAATTCAAGAAGTCTCCTGAGTAATGACGGAGTTTCCTCGAAGTGCTTCCGCTCATTTCCTCTGCTTGAAGTGAGTCCGATCTTTGAAAACGTAAGTCTGGGGACTCAGGGACTCAGGACCCAGTGTAGGAGTGCCGTCATTGCTCCAGTTCACCTTGAGATAAACGATACCTGCGGGATTACGAGAGGCGATCATCGCGAATATAAAATAGGTATGTGTATCATATGTGCGATTTTAATCGATTGATGATGAGAGTCAGTGTTTGTCATTATTAGAGCTTGGAAGTTCAGGCATCATTCATTAATCATCCTCCATCAATCCAAGGATAAATTGATCGGAGGTCGATCACTTCGATGATATTTGCCCAACATAGTCGTGGATCGGGACAATCAGGCACAATTTAACCAAATATCCATCAATTCATATTGATTGATGGAGGTTCAAAAATGATTAATGCCTAAACTTCCAAGCTCTAGTCATTATGATTTACGCTTGACCCTCTCCCCGTGAGCGTCTGCTGTCAGAAGACGACAAAGCTCATATCGCTTGACGAAAACGAAAGGGAATTCCCGTAGACATGTGGAAAGAACAGAGTGAGCTCTTGGAGGGATCGATGGATAGAATTCATAGTATGAACCAGCCCCAACTCTTTAGGCCCCACCAGAAACCTCCCAGGCGTCACCGGTGGGGCCTGGGGCCTACCTTGAGAAACGCTGGTCTAGGTAATGCGCCACGCTGATACAAAGTTTTCCTAAATTCTCACATAAATCGGGAACGATGAGGACCTCAATGAAGAAGCGAAAAGAGCTCTAGAGTCGCGATTCCGGACTGTTGATTGGTGTAACAGCAATCAGCCCAACGCGATCCGACTGTACCACAAAAATTCTAACGTGGCCAACTACAATGAGAGCACGCCACATAGACATCACATGCCACGGCTCGCCACACGGGTTACAGCAGTGAAACCCACTTGACAGATCAGGTAAACACCATGGACACAACTAAAACAGGTAACCTCCCTCGAATATTGAACTCATGTCTTGAACATCGTACATGCTAACGTGCAACATAGACGTCTTCGACGGCCTTGTCAACGGTGCCACCGGCATATCAGGACAGATGTAGCTCGCGGACCCAACAGTCTCAAAGATCGACGAAACGAACACGGGATCTGCTAGCGAACCAAGTTGTGCTCCAACAGATGCCAACGCCGCGTAAAAACCACTTCGACTATGGTTTCAATTCACCGACAGCGACAACAGAGGCCGAATGACGAGAATCCAAGCTCGATCCTTGACCGTTGCACGTCACTATCTGGCCACAACATTGACTCCCATATCCAAACGATCTACAACTTTCAACCCCGGAACCAAGAAATACTGGAAATGCCATACAACCACTTCCTCGCTGTCGTGTGTTGTGGGATGTCAACAAACAAATCACAAGGGGCGACATTGGAGGAAGTCGTCTTTCGTTACAGCAAAACTTCACTACCTAGTCGTGGGTCGGTACGAGCTCCCGCTCCGTCGCCCGGCGGAGGAACTCTCCAACTTGTTTCTTCCTTCAGAAGATGACTCGGCATCGGAAGCAAATGATGATGACGCTTGAAAAGTTGACAGGAAATAGACAAGAGATGGAAAAAAAATCTGTAATATGTGACCCAGCGATTTTCTTCGGGCTTATTTGTGCCCTTAGCAATCATAAGCTGAATTTCGGGGCGTTGCAATTGAAAAAAGAGTTTGGTCGAGTACCAACGCGGAGCCGACCCGTACTGCTGCTAATCGAAAAGGCGTCTTCCCGATCAGGACACGAAGTCCCACTATGACTGACTCTACCCCTAGGGCTTCTCGATACCCGTCGATGAAACCACGAAACCCTCGCTCAGCCAAACCTGCACCCAAACCCATATGAGAGCGATGAGTGTGAGGCAGCAAGGATCCGAAACAGCACAAAATCATGGTGCATCTCTGGACCGACCTAGGAAAAAAGATTTCCTTCGAAGAACTTCAATATGACATTCGGAAACATTCTCGAATCGCAGCCATCTCCAAAGTGGCTGTGAAAGTCGTTCAACAGAATAGTAAAAAGACACCCTTCAAGGTGATGTTACCAAACACCACTTCCGGAACTGAGGAACAATTTGTCATCTTGACAGTGGATTACGGAAAAGACACGTCCATTATAGACACCACCAATTTCCAACCCTTCGTCGACGACCTAATGGGAGTTTGACAATCCTGCTTTATTTGTAGAGACCCAAGGAGTGTAAGCTTCCTCGATCATGCGCACATCTCTACAAACCCATCAGCGAGGTCGAAAATCTTACCGCCATTGGACTGAAAATGTTCTGAAAATAAAACAACTCCGAAATCCATTTACTTCGACGAAATTCTCATTCAACTCGAAATATCTCATCCGAATACTCTCACCTACACACATCTCACAAGTCAACGTCCACTTGTGTGCACACCTAAACGCTACATCCATCACGAGCTTCTGAACATAACAATAAAGGAGACGAAACCCCACCAGGCGATTGCAGCGCAGCACCACTTAGACGCGCCACGGTCGAACCACTCCGTGGCGGCCGGCCTAACGGACTTCTGCTGCTGACACAGTTCGGTGTCCTTCGCTGAGGACCCCGCCGGGGTCTCGAGGCCAATACCGAGTTCTTTCACATCATTTCAGTTCAAGATCCGAGACCGGGAGCTCTTGGTGAAGAGCTCATTGGTTCTGACGGTGGTGATCGCTCTTTTCTTTCTCCAACCAATCCTCGGGCTCAACTTGACTCCAGGTGAATTTCGCAAAAGAAGACTCCATTCGGGAAATGCAAGCATCCACGAATCGATTTTTCATTTCCCTTTGAGAACTTTCTTGCCTCTATTGAACAGAATCGGAGATGTGTAATTTTCAATGAGTTGATTCCGCAGGCTGGACGGCTGTCTTTGGGGCTCTGGCACTCCTGGTGTTGGCGAACAAGAAGGATCTCGGCGAAATTCTTGGTCGAGTCGAATGGGCGACGCTGCTCTTCTTCGCCGCACTCTTTGTCGTCATGGAAGCCTTGGCTGAACTCGGGCTGCTGCAGTTTCTCGGCGACCTGACGGAGGCTTGCATCCTGGCCGTGGACGAGGACTACCGCCTGATTTCTGGCGTCCTCTTCGTCATGTGGATGTCCGCCTTGGCGTCTTGCTTCGTAGACAACATTCCGTTCACGACGGTTATGGTGAAAATTGTCGCGAAGCTCGGTGAGTACTCAGCAATATCTGTGCAACCCGGTTCCATCTGTGTTCGGTACTTTTCAATCGCTCAAAGATTCGGTCAAGGGCAATGACAACATCGTTTTGGTGCCACATCACACGATACTCCTGCTCGAACCACAAACCAGATGATTTCTCGGTCTAGATCAGTGGCCCAACTCGCGGAGAAGAAGAGAACGGTTTTCCCCGATAAGACATCAGGTCTACTGCGAGGCATGCTCTTTTTATCGTTAAAGGTTAAAAGGTGATCCTCGTATATCGAGACCTTGTATCATTTGATACAAGTTCCATACGACCCTGATTGAGGGGCGAGTTCTTCTCAGCAGATCCGATCACAGTTTTTGGGGGAGTGGATACCGTTGAACCCACTCTCGACTGACACTCGTCGAGCGTAAGGCGATGCACACATGAACGTGCAAACTCTTTTGAATGCACGCCGCATAAGGTACATCCAGGCGGCTTTCGAGATTCAAATCGCCGGCATCGAGTTGTGGTTGAAAGATTAGCCATGTAATCACAAGACAATCGGCCGTTTGATTCCCTTTTCGGACATGCGCCTTGAATCGACTCCAACCAACGGTGCTCGGGTGAAGTGAATGATGTCGTGATGTCGTATACACAATCGCTTTGGTTCGGCCATGACCAGATTTTCCAAATTCAGCAGCTTTTCTCCTTTTTTCGGTTCTAGTCTCAATGAATCTCAGAGTGGAACACAAGATGACGTCAGTCAATCGTTTCTCTCGCCATCTTTCTCTGAATTCCTTCTACTCCATGTTTTGACTCGAATAAAATGCTCATAAAAGCCGACCAGAGAATGTTTGATACGATCTGTAAAACCAAAGTCTATGTGAACACCTCTTCGAGAAAACAATGTCGAAAACGAGGTCAAATGGAAGTTAGCGCCCGAAGTTCAGAGCGAAAAATAACAAGGTTAACGCGCTTTTCCCGTGGCGCGTCACCCGCACCTATTTCTTGTGATCAGATATTGTGATCAAACAATCCGCATCCGTTATGTATCAATAAAGCGTTGATATTTACTCCATGTTTTGCAGGCGGGGCCGGAGGGCCAGGGTTATCCATTCGGCCCCTCGTCTGCGCCCTCGCTTTCGGAGCCTGTTTCGGAGGAAATGGAACTCTCATCGGGCCTTCAGCAAACGTTGTTTGTGCTGGAGTCGCATAGCAACACGGCTATCGCTTAGCCTTCAAAAACTTCTTCAAGTAGGTTCTTCAATTCGTGTCTAGGTCGGAGTTGTTATCCAGGCTCCTATTCGTCATTATTGCCAACTTTAGGAGGTAGTATCCGATGAGGCAAAACTCGGCCCTGCAATGGTTCTCAGTTTATTATCGCTAACGGAGAATACCGGATGATGGGAAGTCGTCCTTGCCTGTGTTATCTTAGTACTCTGCATCCCTTAGCCGTTCACTGGATGGTGAAGAAATCGACGAACGTCACGAGTTTGAAGCCGCAAGAGTTTATGATTGGAGAGAATCCATCTACCATTTCGTTGAGTTGATGTGATGGCAGAGTGGTCTGAGCGCTGTGCATCTCAGGTGCACATTCGCAGAGCTACGATGACGTTGTCTAGAGCGGGAAGTCGCAGGTTCGAATCTCTTCTGGTACCAGACCTCTGATACCAGAAGGCCGACCTCTCAAGAGATGGTTTCCCCTCTGATAAGGCGAATGTCGAAGAAGCTTCCCCAGGCCATGACCGACCTCCGGTACCTAACCTCCGCAGCACAGGCCAGCCAGGCCTACTGCGGGGGGCCGGAGCGAGGTCTGCAAAGAAAAAACTCAACAACAGGGATCATAGCGATCAAAACGATATACATTGCCACATTTTGAAGACGCTCAACTCCGTGCCTTCTCTCTTCTAGGATCCGGCTCCCCGTGATGATTGCGTCGACTTCGATGGCAACAGGTTGGATGCTCATACTCATCTCGATCAGTTTGTGAGTGCGCCGATGTCGGGTTTTGACGAAAACGAAATAAATTTTCAAACAAAACGCGTGTCGCATTCCTTGTCCCCCACGCTCCCTCCAGAGCAATACGCTTGCGTCCACCCGCGATGGAACTCATGTCAGTTTCCGTGATATTTTAGGGGTCGCGGAATCATAACCGCAGAATGTCTCATCTCCGATGTAGCTTAACAGAAATCGTATGACGGATTCAGCCGTGTGCATCCATTCTGCCGCGTAAAGCAGGAGTGTTATCGGTCTGGACTGAGCCACGCTTGATATATATATATATATAGTAGAATAAATGACGAAGTTGAACTGAATTATACCCCAGCCCTGTTGAAGACCTTGTGGTATAAAACTGCAACAGATTGGAGGATGGCACATGGGGGTCGTCCCATCAGGAAAGACGAATAAATCGTTCTTTTTCCGCATCACCTCGAGTATTCCGTAGTCAGAGTGATGATTGCGTCCCCAACTTACTTTCCCGAGTTGAATTCCGCGACTGTTCAAAAACTGGTCAGCACGTATTGCCGCCTGTTTTCCTTCTGATGTCGAGCTGCGGCACAGAGGTCCCCTACGTAGACCTGACACAAGTTTGGCTCGGTGAATTCTTGGTAGTCTGAGCCACATGCATCGGGAAAAGAACACCACGATGCTTCCCGTTCTTTCCGAACGCTTATTTAGCGCGAGGACTCGGAATCCCTCGATTTTATCGGGAAGCTAATTATCACTCCATGTTTCGGTTGAGCAGAATGGAGTCGACTTCATGAGAGTTTTATCGGTGTTCAGAATTGATCGAACAACTGCCGAACGATGGCGACGGCAACGGCCCGTATCAAACCGGGACAGATCGATGAGATAGAACTAGTATAAGAGTGGGGTCTTTAATCGATTGGACGCAGGGTGGCCGATGTGAATTGGGAATTCTCTCTTCTTTGGCTCACATGTCGGTCAAGAATGGAAGGACTCTTCTCAACTCCCTCAATGGATTCAAAATACCGGGACCGATTTCCCCGAGAAGACTGGACTCAATTATCTGACTCGAGTGAGTTGTTATTGAAATCCGAAATCGGGAGGGGATGGTACCTGTTTCTGGAATTCGCCAGAACTTCGGTTTGTGTGCTAATATCAACGAACGATCGTCACATGCTCGAATCGGGATTTGTGGAGCACATGGCAGTCGATGAACAGGTACCACTGACAAGAGAAGGCAGTATCTCATTGTCACCTGTGGATTCACGATTCCCCGAAGACATGGTTCGACCTCACGGCCATGGGAGTTCTTCGAATCTGCGCCTGAGAATGACAGGGGATCGAACAGAAGTCCACTGATGCATTTCTATTTCCGGAAACTTGTGATGAAGGAACGGTTTTGGAAGCGCGTGGACCTTTGTTGATCCGAGACGTATCAAATTCGTCGAAACGATCACTTTTCTCGAGTTAAGATTCGAGATCATGTAAGCCCGAATTGCTCTTTGGACCCGAGCTCCGATTCGAGATAAACTCTCTCGCTCGATTGCGAGGATTTCGGAGACGAGGGAGCCTCGTTGCGCTTTCTCGAAGATATAAAAAAGGTCGCTCTCGACGGATTACAGACGGTCAGAGCTTTCAGTGACGATGAATCCAGACCTGACACAACAGTCTGAGGAATCTCGCATTCCCATATTGGAGGTGGAGACCTCGACAAGGTATGAACTTATCTTCGAGACCCTTCCTCGCGTCGAACGAAAACAAGAATCGATATTCACCGAACGAGTTATTGATAGCTGTCTTGCGTTCAGTTCATCAGGCCGGCTTAAATCATCGCGAAACCCAACGTCAGGGTTTACACAATCCTAAAAACTGTTGTATTCCAGTACCCCGTCAAGCTCTACTTCGCTCCCACAATACGCGTTGCTCAGTTATCAGACGAGTCTCTCTCGAAGTAGTATGCATTCCGTAAGAAGCTACGTCTCAGAATCTACACCTCTTCTCGGTGATCGAGGTGAGCTTGCTCCAAATTACCGATTTGCGATGGAACTACGATGCTCGAAACTATCGACACTGTGTTGCCAGAAACCGCAGAATAAGTCAAGCACAGGGGACGAAGTTCTGAGTCTCATTTCCATCTCATTTTACAGATGCAAACGGCGACCTATGTCCCTCTGGCTCAAGTTTTGAAAAGGTCACAACCGTCGTGAAGGTCTCCATCCTGTCTTCAGTCGTGGTTCTGGCCCTCGTAAGCAGCACCTGACTCTACAATCACAGGATCATAGTTTCTCTCGTCTCTCACCGTTGAGACACATTCCGAATCTACATTGAGCATTCACATTCTCCGCTTTGCAGGTTGCTTCGGGCTTAACGAAGGAAGCCACAGGGAACAGAATCACAGTCATGCTGAACAATAGTGTCGGAACCCTCATCAATCTTGAGAGGCATGGTCTGGGCCTCTCAAATCCGATGTTGCACATCAGAGCAACGGGTCCATTTCTCTCCGAGTACTCGGAAACTTCTAATGGAGCCTCCGCAGTGTTCGAAATTCGTCGAAGACTTCCGGACGGCTCTCATGAGTCCCTGGAAGGAGTTGTACCGCTAAGGTCAGATTCTCACCGAATTGCGTCAATTTTCATCATCGTGACTCTATGATCGGTTCGTATTGCTTCCGGGGATCGTTCGGCAACTTCTACTCACTCGAAATGCTATTCACTCCACAGAGTTCCCACCGCACATTCTCAAATGGCCGCGCACGATGCTCTTCGGGAAATCAAACACGAGTTCCCTTCAGTTCTCTCGGATGAGAGCCCTGGAAACGCGGGAAGACTTGAACTCCTTATCCGATCTGAGGGCCCTGCACCACCGACTCCCATCAGTGTCCTCGTCACACCGTTGAAGGAGATCGCCGAATTCAAACTGGCCATGGCGACAACGATTCTCATCGGACTCTACGTCCTCATCATTTTCGAAGTTTGTGACCGGACCCTTGCGGCTATGTTGGGTGAGCTTCTTAGAGACGCGAAAGAATAATCCAAGATATCATTATTACATGACATATCATTGCATGAAAATTTCGGATGAGTAAGGCGTAGGAGCCATTGAATGTTTCTCTGAATTCCTGCAGCTGCCACTGCCGCCATCGCCTGTCTGGCCCTGATCGGTGCTCGACCAAACTTGGAGCAGATTGTGCTGTGGATTGATTTTGAAACTCTCAACCTCCTGTTCGGTGAGTGGGATGGCATAGATGACCATGAACTGGCTTTCCGAAGGATGAAAGTTCTGAGTAATGATAAATAATGAATTCTTCTCTCCAGGTATGATGGTGATAGTTGCGGTGATCAGTGACAGCGGCGTTTTCGATCATCTCTCGGTCCTGGCGTTCAAATTTGCCGAAGGTGAAGTTTGGAAGTCGATAACCTTGTTGTGCGTCTTCACCGGTTTCGTTTCCGCGTTCCTGGATAACGTGACTGTAATTCTCCTGATTACACCCGTAACAATCAAGTAAGATTCTCGGAATAGACGATCATGTGACAATGGTCCAGTACAAGTGAGAGAAAACGGCTCAGTATTTCCCGACTCTGGATGATTCTTCCTCTTACTTCGTTCGCAGGCTCTGCAAAGCTCTGGAGCTGGAGCCGACGCAAGTTCTCATAATCCTCATAATGTTCTCCAACATCGGTGGTGCCGCAACACCCGTTGGAGACCCACCGAACGCAATCATCATCTCTAATCCGACGGTGATCGAGAGTAGGTTTCTTTCCTTCCTCTTCGACTCAGCTCTCGTCTGGAATTTATTCTGTTCCTTATCCCTCTCCAAGTGAAGCCGGGCGTGTGGTATCAGAGGCCGCTAGTTGTAAATTCTCTGAAGTCAAGGCTGACGTGTTCTAGGTGGTATTAACTTCTTGACGTTCACGGCCTATCTCCTCCCTGGAGTCCTTGCCGGCGGCATTGGTTCGTACATTGCTCTGAGGTTGTATTTCTGGAATGACGAAAGTCTGCGCCAACCCCAAGAGGTAAGTGGTAACTATAGAATTGATTGAGGGACAAAGTTGAGCTTCGGTCGGAAATTTCCGTGTTCAGTCCCCGGAATCATCGGATGCCTTATTTATGGACAAATGGGAAATTCCAGAAAAATCAGCTGACTGAGTCTTCGGGGAAATCCCTCAGCTCGAGTCATTCGCCGAGGGAAGATTTCGAACAGAAGCTAAGGATTCTCAGCGAAGAGGTAAACAGTCGTGGATTCTGCAAGATTATCTATTCGGAAGACAGTGCCACGAGCATTCATGAATTTTCCCATTATTTCAGTTCAAGATCCGAGACCGAGCGCTCTTGATCAAGAGCTCATTGGTTCTGACGGTGGTGATCGCTCTTTTCTTTCTCCAACCAATCCTCGGGCTCAACTTGACTCCAGGTGAATTTCGCGAAAGAAGACTCCATTCGGGGAATGCAAGCATCCACGAATCGATTTTTCATTTCCCTTTGAGAACTTTCTTGCCTCTATTGAACAGAATCGGAGATGTGGAATTTTCAATGAGTTGATTCCGCAGGCTGGACGGCTGTCTTTGGGGCTCTGGCACTCCTGGTGTTGGCGAACAAGAAGGATCTCGGCGAAATTCTTGGTCGAGTCGAATGGGCGACGCTCCTCTTCTTCGCCGCACTGTTCGTCGTCATGGAAGCCTTGGCTGAACTCGGGCTGCTGCAGTTCCTCGGCGACCTGACGGAGGCTTGCATCCTGGCCGTGGACGAGGACTACCGCCTGATTTCTGGCGTCCTCTTCGTCATGTGGGTGTCCGCCCTGGCGTCGTGCTTCGTAGACAACATTCCGTTCACGACGGTCATGGTGAAAATTGTCGCAAAGCTCGGTGAGTACTCAGCGATATCTGTACAATCCGGTTCCATCAGTGTTTGGCACATTTGAATCGCTCGAAAATTAGGTCAAGGGCAATAACAACATCATTTTGGTGTCACATCACACAAGATCGACGGTTCTCCCCGAGGAGATATCCCGTGTTCTGCGAGGCCTCCTCTTTTTATCGTATATTCAGCAACATTCTGTCTTCTTACGCTTCTGGTCTGAGAGTGGGACAGAAGATGACTTCAGTCGATCTTTTCGCTGTCTTTTTCTAAATTCCTTTTACTCCATTTACCTCAGGCGGAACCGGAGGGCCAGGGTTATCCATTCGACCCCTCGTCTGCGCCCTCGCTTTCGGAGCCTGTTTTGGAGGGAATGGAACTCTCATCGGAGCTTCAGCGAACGTCGTTTGTGCTGGAGTCGCAGAGCAACACGGCTATCGCATAACCTTCAAAAACTTCTTCAAGTAGGTTTTTCAGTTCGTTCTAAGGTCGGAGGCTCTCATTTGTCATTTTCCGCTAACTTCTGTAGATAGCTCGATCGATGGATCCTCAATCGATCCATGATTTGCATTGTGAGGATTTCAAGACGCTCAACTTTTGCCCTTCTCCCTTTCAGAGTCGGGTTCCTCGTGATGATCGTGTCGACTTCGATGGCGACGGGTTGGATGCTCATACTCATCTCGATCAAGTGATGAGTGTGCCACTATCAGGATTTGAGGAGAGCGGAATAAACTTTCAAACCAAACGCGTGTAGCATTCTTTGTCCATGATTATTCAAAGCGAACTCTTTTCGGTTGTGAGGTTCGAGGAGAGCGGCCTCATCGCACGCTTGGTCTCAGTTGTCAGACCGATATCCTCAATGATTCCGTTGAAGGTTCAGAGAGGTTGGGTACCGTATGCCAGGATGCTCGGTGCCAGAATCTCGCGTGTCGGAAAGTAACCTCCGTCGAAAAAGTACCACTGGCACCTCCCGAACAATTTTTTTCGTGCCAGAATTTCCAAGAATATGACCAGCAATTGAAACTTTAATAAAGTGAATAAGCTCATATTCTTCACAAATAATCTGCTTTTGCTCTTTTTCGATGGCGGGACAGATGAATATTGTTGTCTATCCATACAATTTTCATCTTCATCTCTTGCGTATAAGCTTTCCCTTTTCCTCGAGGGCAATCGGCTCCTTTATTTAGATCTCAATGAAATTCCGCATGTTCGGAAAGAACGACGAAGCGGGAGTTCACAAATATGATTTTCGAAACTTCGACTCGGCACGATGACGGACTTTACAGCAGCGCTATCCTATAATGAGTACGCTTGGGCTAAGAATAACTTGGAAATATGAGGTATTTCCAGGGGGAATGCAAATACCCAAAAAGTGTAGTCTCAGGCTTCTTTACCCGTGGGGGCAGAGCTTTGAAATTTCCATTCGCCGTAGTCCATGGCCCTGTCCATTGTTCCTGATGTTGTAATTGTGACGGAGGAAGATAATACCATCAAGTTAGTTCTATTGTCATAACGAAGAGAGAGAATATCCTCCCAGAATTCCGATCCAATGAGGATAAAGGAAAAGCGGTTCAGCGGCTATAAGGTGCGCTTTAGGTACATCCAGCTTGATTAACGAAAAGATCCGACGACTCATCTCGTTCATGATCGGTATCACCCCTTTAATAGAGGTGATACCGACCATGAGGTGCGGAATTCTGGGAAAAAAATTGACATTCTCTTCAGCATCAACCCCGGTGACACTAAAGTGCTTCACAATAAGCAAGAAAATCAGGAAAGAAGCTGAAAATTTAACCTCGCAAATGGAGGCGGCAGGTTTCCGAAGAATTCTGCACAAGTCCCACCCTCAACCGTTCGCTCCTCTTCAGAGCGGCTCTTCAAAAATCAGAAGATCTCAAAAATTCAATCCTCGGAACCAGGGGTAGGCAACTTTCCGGCTTGGTTGATCATCTTCCGCGCTGTAAGAGTTACCCATAGCTACTTTTTGGACGGATGATTCACCCGAAGCTGCTCACTCATACGCGCGCGAAATTTGAATAGGTGTTGGAGCCCAGCTTTCCGGTGATGATAACGCATATTGTAGTTCTCTCTCATGAATTGTTCGGAATTTTTAGTCAGGCAATTCTTTCTCGAGTGAATCTCCATCCAGCGAGAGATCACGTGACCACATCTCAATTCAGTGGCAAAGCGAATATAATTTTTAGATTTGAGAGTGAAAAATTTTAGCCATGGAGTTCTCAAAAGAATCAAGATTCCTTCGAAAATGGCAAACTTGACGGGCCCGGAAATACACTGCCCCCGGTCATTTTTCTTCCCAATGACCGTCAGACTGTCAGCCCGCTGATGAGACAAGAAGAAATCTTCCGAGAATTCGCGTAGAAGAAAGTGATCAAATCACGTGTTTCTGCCTCCGCTGATGGTATGGAAAATTGACAGATGTCGGTGACTTGGTTGTGACATCGAAAAATGGAACTGACGAGAATGCAACATGATCCCCGATACAATTCGGAAAGGCCAGGCGGCAAGAGAACGGAAGAGTTCTGCTGGCGTCTCGGGTTTCCATGCTCAGAGGAACAAAACGAGATTCGACGAACGACGCACAACACTCCCAGGGATTTTGCGTTCTTTTGAGCCCAGTGTGAACTCGCTCCAGTCGGTGAGATAGGTTCAACAGAAATTTGTGCCTGGAAAAAAATTGCCTGGTCCGACCGACTGCCATTTCAAGCCAATGCTCAAGTGACGCGAAATCTTTAAGCAAGATTCTGAATAGACGATTGCTTCCATGCTCCCATGGGATCCTCTCCACTGGTGCTATTCAACGGATTCTCCAAAACAGAGTGCGGTCATGAAGAAAACCATCTCAAGTCAGATTCCTCGCGAGGACTTATCGTTTCGGCGCATCAAAAGTTCGGGAGAAACGAGACAACCGAAACTCTTGGGTTTGATTTTGAGCAGCACCGCCGCAATAGTTTGAGTTGCTTCTCGAACCAGTGTAGCCGATATCTGCCGAAGTTTGGTCTCATGCGAGCTCCAAGCTGAACAACAACATTCTCTGGTTCCTGTCGAGGGCGACCGACTGGAGTCGAAACCGACTCAAAAAGATAATTGTGTCATCCTACATTTTGGCCTTTCTCACTGCGCTGTCGGACTCAAGTTATGCTCGGCGTGGGAAGAGCGCTGAACTATAGCAGCGAAAACCAGGTGAGTTGCAAACGTTACCCATTTCATGGAGCGCCACAGTTGGACGATGAGATTTGCGTTGAAATGTTGCCAGCGATGAGGTCCCGGTTTTGAGCCGGGCCCCTTCATTCCATAGTCCAAACTCGAGCGGGAACCCCGAACCTGTGGGTGGAGATACCCAGCGATTCAATGAACTGTCAGATGATTTTAGTCAAGCTTGATTCAATTGAAAATGCTCGAGCTCGGCTTATGTTGTAATTTAGAGTAAGAGAGGCCTGTTTCAAATCTCAATGAGCGGGTGTGTATTTCATGTCCCTTTGATCCTTCTTAATTTCTGATCCGAATGAGAGCATTTGGAGAAGGATCACTTTATAATGGATGAGGTTGATTGGTCGAGAGAGACGTCTCCTTTAACGTGATCCTCAACGCGGCTGCTGGAACTGCCCGCGTGCACTCAAAAAAACCGAGCATAAAATATTGTGATCTTGGGTTAGTTTGCCGTATGAACTGGCTGTGATACTGTCCCGAAAGCGTCTTCCCTCCAGTTTCCCATTGCGATGACATTTTTTTTGAGTCGGTAGAAAGATACAAAATATTTTGATGGATGTTTTTCCCCATTTCCTTTCGCCGACGGCTTCTGAGATCTGTGAAAAGTCCTGAGACGATAACCTTAATAAGCGAGCGGATTCGAATCAAACCGAGAAAATATCTCAAGCCTCCGTCTTGAGAATTTGTGTGAGCGTAAATGAATCGCATATTTTCCTAGGCGTTTGTGCATGTTCAGCCCGGTGCCAGAATGGACTGGTCGACGACGTCAACTAGGTATTTTCAGAAGACATAATCAGATTGTGGCGACTCTGTACACTCGCTTCTTCGAAGGACGGACGAAGAAGGAAATATTATCCGGAATTTTCGAGATTTGAACGCCGAATCCGAATTCGGTCAGATTTGTATATCGGATTCGGATCAGTGGGTTCGAATCCGGATTCTTATTCTCCCGAATCTGTAAAAAAATGAAGATCAGCCGCCACCGGCTGCCAAAGGGCCTATCGCTATTACGGATTCGCGGATTCGATGTCTTGTAGTTCACAGCCTTTGGAGTCGGAGCCTCGGTGACTCTGTTTTGAAAATCGATGTAGACTCAAGCTTCCAGATTCTCCGGCACGTTATCACGGGAGACATATCCTCCACGGTTCCAAAAGAGTTTTCTCCTCCAATATTTCGCAGAGAGAAATGAGATTCTCTGCTGACGAAATCGGTTGACATTTTACTTCGAATTTCTGCCTGAGATTTCTCAGAGCCTGTTAGTTTCGTAGACCAGCCATCGAGACATACCGAATCCTGCGATAATTTCGGAACTAAGGGAACTGTGAATGCTATGTTTGGGTTCTGGACTCTTCGTTGCTTCGGCTTGCGCTCGCCAACGGTCAGTTTAGCGCGAAAAGTCCCCTTGAAAGTTATCTGATTCACCTCAGGATCGAGGTGAATGCCATCTGCCGTCGGAACTTGCACGAAAATTGGGCTCGCCGGCCAAGCCCTAGCTGCTCCACGCAGCCTTTTTCATTTTTTCGGAGTTCAATGCTCTCACACTCCCCGTCGATTATTTCCAGAGCGATCTGAGCCTCCTGTGAGAGCCCACGATTGCGACGCAACCAATGTCACACACGAGCCGCGCACGATCGGACCAACAACGTCTCCGACTTTGCCATGACAGATCTAGTTTGGGTCGCTCGCTCGATGCGTCGCGAAAGAGAGTCTTCAATTTGACTCCGATCACGATCTTGATCGCAAGCGTTTCCTCTACCAGATGTCAGCTTCGCCAGGACTTTCGCCGCTCTCCACAGCAGCACCCGTTAGGCGAGCTTGATCGCGAAAGCGGTCGCGGACCCCGTGGCCCTCGTCCGGATCTATCGGGGTATGAAGAAGCAATCTTCAGTCATGTCCGTTACAGGACACTAGACTAACCTCGAGCTCATCATTTGAAGAGGGAGCTCCCCCGTTGACGCCGACTTCGCCCATGATTGAACTTTGAAGTCAACTTCCGACGCTTGAGGGTAAAACCGCGTGCTTCGCGAGTCACGACGGCTGATCATGGTCAGGTTCCAGCATTCTGTAATTCACTTACCACCACAGGCAGCATTCGAGAATAGATCTGCTTCTATTAGCTGTGAGTGCTAGATGAAGCCGTTCATTGGTGCTACCTGCGCTCTTCGAGTTACCCGAGAGCAGTTCTCTCTCTCTCTCTCTCCAAAATCGATCGAGGAGGCAGCTAGGCGATGTTCGAGAGAATATGCTCCGTCATCTTGGATCCAGAGGGCGATCGCTTAGCTTTCTCGATGGGAGCCGGTATTCGCAACGAGTCCGCAAGTTGAATCCTAAAGGTTGATGAAACCACTCCTGAATTATTCAGGGCAGCAGTGTTTCTCAACGTTGCGTCAACCGTCATTCAGTCGTGACGATTTCCCCAGATTGGAAGAATCATTCTCTGTCTCTGATTTCGAGGCTGTAGTGAAGTATGAATGTGCCTTGCCGTGAAAAGTATTGCCGCATCTGCAGCTCCCTCTAGGACTCTGGAAGACGAACTTTCTGGTCTTGAGCTAAAACATATTCTCCGTTTCATCACACAGGCTCTCATCAGGACTGAACAAGAGTTTTTGAACAATTACTTGATTCAGGAATTCGCTGATAGCACCTTTTCTGAGTTATTCGAAAGAGTCTGGGTACTAAACAGAAGTCAGGGGTCAGGTTTAAGACAAATGAGCAAGCGTTGCCGTTAGAGACGACATCCAATCGATAGTATGCTGCTCACTCAAGCATTGTTCTGCTAGACGGAGCAACACTTCGGTGACGTTGTTGAAGCCAGCTCACTCATTGTCAGTTTTCATTCGTTGTCGGCTCTTTCGAAGATGGCGAAAATCCGAGAACGAACATTGACAACTTTTGAGCCTTGACGGACGTAATGAAATCGCCGCTTGACCATATACTACTGGAGAAGGCGCTGTTCATTTTGGAAGTTGAACGAAATGATTTCATTCACCGTGCAGATTACGGTGAAGGATCCGGACTGATCGCGATAGCATCCAGAGAGACCGATCGATACGATAGCTCGTACATCGTCTTGCCCAACGAAGTTCCAACTAGGCTTCGAATTTGAGAGTAGAACTTCTGGGATCTGATTCTTCTGCTCTGTTGGGCTTGTTTGAACGTTGATGACGTCTCTTTCTTTCTTTTACGAATCGAATAAATCAAAATTTTCTTTGCACAGATTCGGGTCGTTTCCCGAGACTTGAGGAGCTTCGATCAGACTGTTCTCGAAACTTGTCTAAAATTGGGCCCCCCGAGGGGGGCCCTAGCTGCACCACGCAGCCTTTTCAACTTTATCAGCGTTTGCTGCAGTTGAACTTCTTGGTTCTTCTTGCCTAGCAAATTCAGACCGAGTCCGCAGAATCGAAGATTACCTGCCCTGCCAGAGCGTAGGCCGAAGGGCGCAGGATTTACTGTCTTCTTCACTCTTCTCAACGTGGCGACTGCTATCTTTCCTTTTCGCGTAAGGATGGGCTCTCTGGCACCACAGGTCTACCGCAGGCCCCAGCAAATCTCTCTGTTTGCCTGTCCTCAGATCTGGACGTCATCGGGGGGGTTCTCCTGAAGAATTCACACGTAGTGTAGCGTACTACGGCAGCAAGTCGACCAGCGCATGTGCCCCCTTTCGGGACGATTTCATTGGGTTCGATCTGAGTTTTATGCCGGACCTCCATCGCTCTGTGTGGCTCAAGCCCAGAACTCGGTTCTGGACTCAACTAACGGGTGATCCATGGAACCTTCGACCAATGAGACTTTCCGCCCGACATTCGAGTAGCTGGAATGGTTCTTGTATAAGGCCGTTTGAATGGATGACATCTCTCATGTCACGAACCCGTTGCATGTTCATTGACCACAGACGCCTGGGTCACCACCTGACGCTACTGATATAACAGAGATGCTCTTGACGGGTCGAGTTGGAGACTCGAATCGCTCATGAAACGTCATCCAGTTAGCTGAAAATTGGCTCATGCGCATTTGGACGAGGACAGTTATTTTATGACGGCGAAAATGTTCCCTCTTGATTCCAAAATAGGAGGAGCTTTCATGTTCTTCAAAGAGCCCGCGAGACACAGAAGGCCTGAACGAGTCGTGAATTCAAAATGGCGGCACGCATCAGACCAGATATGCAATTTTGAAGATAGGAGATGAAAAAGAGGAATGACGTTCCTCGTAGTTTGGAAGGATTTGCAGCTTAAGGGTCCGAGAGGAAAAGAGGAAGAAAGAGCGACGGAAAGTGGCTGAATAATAGCATCGTTCCAAGTTCCAAATTGTAAGCAGAGCAATCTTCGATAGCAGACCACTCGGCACTCAACCCATAGCGATGATGATGATGATGATTCCTGCCAGAAAGAGGCAAAACACGAGAATTACCACTTTTCTGCATCTATTCCGACGGAACAGTAGACGATTGACTGAGAACCTCGATAAACTCATGCAGAGCTCAACATTCACGAAAATATTGCTCACCTGAGGCTTCGACGTTTCTCTCATGATTCTTGCAAAAACTCTCTTCGTCTGTAGCGTAGAACTGTACTTCAGATGAAGACGAATAGAGACCATTGTTCGAATGCTCCCGCAATAGAGCTAGCAAGGTCGTTCATGTCCTGTTCTGAGGTCTTATTGTCAAGCCTCGGGATGCATTCCGGAGGTGCATCTTACGATTTGAATCCTTCACAAAGGAGAATCTCGGGTCAACGAACGAGGCTCGACTTTCCCGACGAAATTGTTCATGAGTCCATTAGCCGTACTTTATGGTTTTGCTGGGATTTCAATAAGATTCAGATGATTGTACATATCATGAATCTATCCTGAAGAGACTTTGGAAGTGGATGGAAAATACTCCCCCAAGGAATTCTTCTCGATTTGAGCACGATATTCAGCGGCGATTTCACAGAAATGCCGCCCGTAGGCTGAATACAATCGCCGCTCCTCCTGTGTGTGTTCTGTATGCCTCCAGATAAAAAATGCCACGATTCCATTCCATTAAAATCGCAAGGTGACTCTTGGTCGAATTATGGCTCAAAAGAAAGCAAGATTTTGGAATTTCAAGTCTTGAGCTCTCTTTGCATCAGCCTCTAAGCCAGCCACCCGTTCCAACTGGACGGGTTGCACGGGCATACAGTACACCACGGCAAGGAAAGCGTTGCTACCAGGATCTTTGCACTTCGAAGTCCCAGATGGCTCGGTCATACGGATGTAGTTCCTTGATGCAACTCGAGCAAGACGAGCAGTATCGAACGGAACTCATTCTAATCATCCATTGGAGCCCTGATTTGGGGTCCATTGAAGCTCGCAGATGCGATAAACTCATCTTTCGCAAGGAGCGAGAGTATGATTGAAAGTGAAATCCGTACTTTCGTGCGCAGATCGGGGAATACACACTGGTTGCAGTAATTGGATCCATGAAGTGAAGAACCCCGCCTCTCTACTGAACTTATATTTAGTAACTGTCCAAGTCAATTTGGTAAATAACGATATGAACTTCCTTCTTCACTCCTCCGTGAGCAACTCCGTGAGCTCACATTGAATATGGCGTCGGGCAGACGATTGCTGCATCTGGTGCCGACATCAGGAATCCCCGCCGCAACTTGCTGGAATGCGCCACATCACTCTTCGAACTGAAGCCCTTGCCTACACTCAGTTTCTCTTTGAATAAAGTCTCGAGTCATCTCGCTCTGAAGTGGAGAAGCAACCAGCTCATTCCTATCGATGTCTTTTATCAGACTGAACTGTGGTCAGATTCTGGCTCAGATGATCTACACGTGTGTACCGAATTTCTGCTACATGGTTCCCATAATTTGTTTTGTCCGACCACAGGTTTTCACGAACCTGATGAGTTCGCGTGTAAATGCAAGTTCTGAGGACTCCGCTGTGGACAGTACCACACGTTGCACGTGAGTTGTCGAGCCCAAGAAGTATATATACAATCTTTGAGTAGAATTAGTTGAAGTGTCAGATCCGTTCAGGGAGATCTTCTGAGTTTTTCAACTTCGATCCCTCGGCTCCAATTGGTTTCAGATCTGCGGTCTTCTGTCGGTGGAAAATGATGAAAAGAATTTGAGGAGGTTTTCGTCCCTGTGATCATTTGAGCTTATCGTGCTTATTGTGACGACAGACGTAAGGTCATTGCTGACTCATTTGGAGCGTTCTAGAAACGCGGGGTATTCATTCCTCCTCCTTTACTAAATGGAGTACCCGAATAGCCGCTGCGTGTATAGTCATTCTACATCTTCCCGCATTCGGTTTCACCAAATGTGATCTCAATCTCAAGTCGTCTGTGGCCGATCATTTCTCTTGGAAGCGTCGTTAACCGAGTCACCGAAGAGCGGAGCCGGGGCAGAAATGTGAGCGAGGTTGTCATGGCACACGTTCGCTATCCGAGCCTCACTGTTCCTGAAAGTGAAGCTCCTCCGAAAGCGTAGACTTTAGGTCTTCTCAAACATCGGGCAACATTTCGCGGTTCTTGATTTCTATACAGTAACAGCTCTTCACAACGAATGCATTGAATCGAATTTTCGATGAAACTAACCGGATTTTTTCTTGTTCGGGCGGCATTCCTTAGGTGCGAGCTTGGCAAACTCTCCTGATGATGAATTTTCGTCAAGAGGGACAGAATTCGATAATCTCGCAGATTTCGTTGTAACGAGCTTTCAGTGTTAGTGTCGTCACAATATCTGGTTGACTTGGGAGTCGAGGAGTCGACACGGGGATTGAATCATCTTCAGAACCAGTTCTTCACTGAACTGCGGTCTATTAGAAAACGGTTCCCTCAGACACTCATGTCAGATATGACCAACGCAACGTTCCTCGATCGCAACGTTTCATCACTCTCATCGGTTTTAGCCGACTCTATCGCTGGAACTGATGCCACTATAGGTTTATTTTCGTGGCATATGAAATCGACGGTCACAAAGAGCCTCATACTGAATCAGATTTTCGTAGCCCGTTTTTTTTGTTGCCCTTGACCATGCAAAGGGAGAGATATTAGATTGAATCGACTTGTACCCAGCTTCAACACCACCATCTTAGTTCCGACACACGGAATGGTCTCAATCATTTATATTTCAATTTGATTCGATATCTTTTTTCATTCAATGAGGATGAAGTGTATATAGGTATAAAAATATGGAAAACACGGACATGGTGAATGCGATGGGATGAAGAGTCTGGATTCGAAATTTCGGTCTTTTTTCGCTTGGAAGTTAGCAAAACTACAGTTGATCATGGTGCCTGATGTTGTTGTTGAAACATTGTTGCCATCCTGATGACTCCATCTGAGCTTCGTCAAGAGCTCATCTGATGTCCTTCTAGAGGGACGATGCAATTTCGCTAAGTGGTCGCCACAGTTGGTAACCTTTGATATTATTACCCGCCGTTAGTTTGAATGATCAAATAAATCATAATACCGTCACTCTGAGTCCGAAGCGATGCGATACGACGCGCCTGGCCCCATCTCACGTTCACCACATTAATGCGTTTCGAGCTAATTCTGCCGCGTCGGCCGCTGCGGCAACTCCACAATTTCATTGTGTACCATGGTGGGCCCAACTCGGCGATGCTTGAGTGAAATTTAGTCCGAGCTCGCGATTATGGGCTTGAATAGCAAACCAGCGGATCGCTGACCAATGGAAAAAAGAAATAGATCGCATCTTCAATTATGGACAGCGGTGGCAGCAGGTGTTGTTCGGGGTTCTTCGAAAGTTGATCAGCGACCTTCCAACAAGTGTTGTCTTCAGATATTCGAAATACAGCGGTTCAATGCAACTGAATGCTGGGTCCGCATCGCGCGTGGAGTTCTTATATACTTTTGTTCCATAAATGCTCTCAACTTTTCAGAAACGGATGGTTCAGATTCTGTGGGGATAGTACGACCCCTGCGACCGAATCCGCTCCCTCCGACGCGAGTTCACATCATGATAGCGACACCTGGAAATCGAAGAAGGAATGGAAGCATTTGTGGCTGACTCCGCCGGTTCTACTGCCGCCAGTTTCTGTCATTCATTCGAAACTGGTGAATCCAGTTCTCGACCGCC
The DNA here is from genome assembly GCA_021527715.1 of Neoseiulus cucumeris. NCBI lineage: Eukaryota > Metazoa > Arthropoda > Arachnida > Mesostigmata > Phytoseiidae > Neoseiulus > Neoseiulus cucumeris. The sequence continues at coordinate 621,104 of JAJSRV010000076.1, read as the reverse complement.
TAGAAGAGTCGAAAAAAGATTAGGGAGAGCGTGGTTCGGGGACGAGACATACGATTCTCAAGAGTCTGGATACGCCTCGTCAAGCCATTTTACGTGGTTTGAGCTTCGAGTCGCTGAGATGATCAAATCAGCGTGAATTCGGTTTTCATTGTTCGCTACACGCTCTGTTCATCTTGTTGGCCGTCACGGCGATGTGACAGCGAGTAACAACAAAGATACTCGTCGGTCTCACTAGCCGGGTACACATCTCATAGCTGAACAAATATAATTACTCGGCCCGGAGCCATTCACGTCGCCCTGTTGAGTTACTCTGCTGCAGCGATGAGAAGTGGACACTCGACGGCGCGGGTCTCTTTCAATCACGAGGAACTGACGTCTGGACTCAGGACATTCCACCACGGAGCTCGTCCACTGTAACACGGAACGACAAGGGATTAGGATAATTTATAAGTGTGTTTTCGTTCGCCGAGGAGGAGCAGAAGACAACGCACGAGGACATTTTTTATGATCAGCGTGAAAATGTCTCAGCAGACCCGTGCGGCAAACATCGATGTTTCTTGTCGGGTCCTCTTGAACTGTTGGCTGCCCGCCTCATTTCTCAGAGGAGATTAAAGCCCTTTTGGCGAAGCTTGAGAAATCTCCTTCAGCTCCTTTTCTCCGCAAAATCCCACATACAAGAGGAGCCTCTGCTTACGCGAGCGAGCCATCGATAGATGAACATCTTGCCTGTCTTATGCAAAGTTCTAAGGCAGAAGCAGAACACTTGCATACTCAGTGAGTTGTAGCGTTTGTATCATTACTAGCATTCTCTTGAGTACGCTGAGAAGATGCTACGGAGCGGTTTTAGAGCTGTCCGCGGAAGGCTTGCGAATCGCTCAATCGAACTTCATTCTAGACAACCGAATCTCTGGTAACCCGACAATTCGCGGGCCCCTCTAATCGAGAATACTTCCCTCGGGAATTGACATCTCATCACATCGTGGTTTACATTGCCGATGCTCACTATTCGCGCTTCATAGTCCACTCCAGAATAGCGATTCGCGAATAAATTGTTACTAAATGTTAAAATGTTAAATGTCATTGTTAAGATCCAGTGATCTCGCTCCAAGAAGTGTAGGAGAGAATTTCAGAAGCCGACAACAGAATCAAAACTTCAGCCATCGGAATTCTCCGATTTCGATGTGAGACCGCGGAGCAGACTCGAATGGATTGGTGAAGAACCAGATTCGCTGCTGGGAGCAAGGTTTAAGTGGAATCTGACTATGCCGCGGTCCCTTTGAATTACACAGCCGAGACGTCCGCTTTTCTTGATAGATTATGCGCTTTTTCGAACTCATGTTCGAATTCTACGGAGTAACGGAAAGAATCTGAGCAAGTTTCATGAACATGAAAATGTTCAGCTTCAGAAAATGAAGCTTCCTCTCGCCGGATTTCCAGAAATCAGCTGCCGGAGGTTGGGTAACCTCTGATGGCAGACAACCTGACTGACCTGCTCTGGCAAGCTCCAATGCGAGCTTGATTGAAGCATTTGTCCAATTTTGTTCGCTCCAGCGAAGCCAAACTGTCTGCTCTGATGGGGAGTTCCTTTCATCATCCAATTCGATTGAAAAGGTTTATTTGTTGCCTTATAAATTCAGCTTGTAACTCTCTTTGGATTCCGTCTGAATCTACACCGCAGCTGCTTGCGACTGCCAGAGCTGCTGTGTTCCTTCAACCAAAACACCCCAACTCCGAACACCCTCGCGTTCCCTCTCCAAAATCGGAGAGGGACTCGAGGGAAGGAGTTCTTCGTTCTCCTGACAGAAGCTCGACTCAGTTCGGTAGAAGTGTCTCGAAGGTCGGCCTCGTACTCCTTGCAACGAAACAGTGTCCTGAAACTGTGTGTTGACAAAAAGTTCGATACAGCGAATAAATCCGGAATTTCTGTGCGCGATAGAAGTCTCAGCTGGAATTCGTACGGGGGCAGCTGGTTGTCATCTGAAAGACGGTACAACTTGTGCTTTTTTGGATTTCACCTATTCGTGGAGTGCAAAGTGTCTTCCGGAAACTTTTCCGAGAACTTCTCTAGACAGTCATCGGCTGATCGCTTCTCAACGAGATCCGAGATTCAAATTGGACATCGCGGGAACGTGCCCCGCATGTGTTAGGTAGGTGGAGTCTCCTGGAGAATTGATTTGCTAATATTTATCTATTCCACCGAGATCGTTCGAAGTTCACCGTCGTGTTCAATTGTCGTCCGCGCGATCACATTCATCATCATTAACATCGGAGCAAAGCAAAATCGGATTCCGACCCCGACCGTGAATTGTTCGACGACGCGGAGCTCGAGGACTTCGGAACGCATTTGAAGATTGTTCCCTCAGGTCTCGAGAAAGAGGAGAGATTGCGACACACGCTCCTCTGTTCGTTTTTCCGACTTCGAAGTCGATCGAGAACTCTTGGGGCACGATCGACGACAGAGACGCATATCTCATATCGGGACATCATTCCGTCCAACGAGGTTTCCCGATACCGAAGTAACTACTCTGAAAGCGCTCTCCGATTCCGTCGATGACTTCACTAAGTGAAAGTCAAGTGTTCAAAAACTTGGGTCGCTCCCTCGTGACCAATCGGCTGTAAGACAGCTCGAGGCGGTTCTGAAGCCACAACGAAAAGGAGAATCGCAGAGAGTATTCTGAAGTGCTGACTGGGCGCACCAGGACGACGCGACGTAGAAAGTCAACACCGTGTTGGGAGCTTCGGTAATCAAACGACGGTCGCGGCAGTTTCTGCGGATTCTCCGCTCAGCCAGCCTTGGGCGATCCCATCCTTTCGTTTTCCTCCAAGGGGAGCAAGCAAGCAAGAACGAAAAAAAAAAGAGCACAAGAAACAGAGAAACGGAAAAGGGGCACTGTGGATTTAAGCCAAAACGAGCAAAACTTCGTAAACTCGATTAACTCGCTCCATTCCATTGGACAAGAGCCGTTCTGACGGGTGGGAAAAGAGCTCAGAAGGAGAAACGAGGCAGTTGGGAGAACACCACGAACAGAAAAGCGAAATACAGGTGGTCAAATGACGCTACATCGGATCGGGGAAAGGGCAACGGCCACGATTGTACTGCTCTCCAGGCCACCTTTCGCGAAAGTCTCGTTTTATGTGTCCAAGCTCCGAACTCGAGAGGAGAAGGAGGACGGGAAGAAGGAGAAGCAAAAAACGTTACGGAGCTCCCGTGGGACCGAAAGTTTAGAGCGCGGCGGAAAACGGCGATAGAAAAAAAATCTCTTCCACTCCTATCAGTCTAGTTAGTCGTCGGTCTGCTTCGGCTGGAAGCGACTCAATAGCCTTCGTGGGTTGGAGAGTTTTTGCGCTCAAAAATTATTCAGGAGCGGCGCGCTTCCAGCTGAGTTATACGGGCACGAACTCTAGATGAAGATCGCGTTCGATGATGGAATTCTCTGAGAAAATGCTGATCTGTATCCTGCACTGGTGGCGTGCATCAAAGAATCAAAATAAGGGAACCGCCCGAGTTCCGGAAAACATCTCATCCAGCGGGGAAATGGATTCGAGTCTTGAGCGTTCAATTTGTTCGGACTCCTCGAAACGAGTAAGTATTTCAAGGAACGTCATGAACTCGTTGAGGACCTTCGGAGTCACGCAAACAGCGAGAGACACTTTGTTTGTCGACGCCTCTCGTTGACAAAACGCGAACCGAGAACGACATCCTGTCGAGCGTGAGAGCGAGGTCTAGAAAAGAGAGGTCCTCATTGCGATAGTGAACTTCATATTTCGAGAGGCGGAAGGTGAATCTCAGCAAAGAGGCGGATTCAACGACATGTTAGATTCGCTTTATGGTGGAATAGTTTTTGACTGAATCGCGGCGATGTGAGAGAGTCCATGTAGAATCGAAGGTCAATGATGAAGTGGTGACGTTTGTGACAAGTAGAGGATATAGTAGGAGTGGCTGTTCCGCTCAGAGCTCTCGGTTGACCGGTCAACCATCTAAGCAGCCAGCAAACCAATCACTCTGCCCGTCAGTCAGTCAGTCAGTCAGTAAGTCTTGCAGCAGGGCGAGCAGGCAACCGAGCGGGCGGTCGAGTCAGTTTAGCAGGAGGTCGAACGCTCGTGCGAGCTGAAGGGAGAACGTAACGAGGCTTCGGTGACATCCGCGGAAGACATCCCTCTTTTCCACTCGCCTCAGTGACATCGGGCGATTTTCCGTCCACTTGACTCCGCCGAGGAACCATAGGAAGATAGATAGACAGGGTCGGAAAGAGCGTTCGATGGAAAGACAGACGAAGGGACGGACGAAAAACGGGCGCACAGACTAGCAGTCAGACTGAAGCAGAGACAGGCAAGCAGGCATCGAGAGAGTCACGAATGAGGTCGACATCGAAACGTCATAAGTCACTGTTCTAGCGAAGCGACCGACTAACCGACCAACCAGCCAGCCAGGCACCAAGACAGTCACTCACTCACTCACACTAGCTCTTCATCCAGTGCTGAAGTGAAAGGAAAAGTCTTCTTTTTTCGAAAGGTTTCCGTCGGTTTGATCCGATGACGCATTGACGACGGGGTCCGGACTCCAGCGAGGGAATTGAGGACTTGACTGAAAAACCCGGTCCTCAGTTGCTGAAGGTTCTCCGTGAATCGTGGAATCTGTAGCTCGGCGCAAACATTTCCAGTTCCGCACGGTCGAGTGGATTGGATTTGAAATCCATCTCGGGGAAATCCCTCGGATTCCGGATGATCACTTCATGGGAGGCATTGAAACGTTGGAAGCTATATTCGATCGTCGTAGAAAATAACTGCAGCTCTTTCGAAGAGGCTCGCGAAACGACTCCTGAGGAAATCTCGATCTGCCGGATTTGCTCCGTGATGTCCATGCAAATCAAATGTTAGACGAAATCGTAAGGTTTCGAGTCGTGGTGGCAGCTCTGTTCACGGACACGAAATAATTCGCTGTTGCTCCCTGAGCGGACCCGGGAAATCATTTTCGAGCTCCTACATCACAAACTCCGCCGGCACTTTAGTTGTTCACTCACAAAATGAATTCAGAGAGCCGTCTGAAGCAGAGCGATATAAAACCATCAGCGTGGAGCCAGCGAATGAGTGAGTGAGTGAGTGAGTGTGCCAGCCACCGAGACAGCCGAGCGATTCACAGTGACTCAGCAGGTGCGATAGAAATGGTCGCGAGCGCGCCTGAAGTCCAGCTACCCAGCTGGCCGAAACCTGCCTGACGCCGGTCGGCCTTTTGCCATCGGACTCGTCGAGCAACAAGCCAGCGATGTCAGCAGGAACAACAGCTGTAATATTAAGCCGACGCAGTATTTGCCCTGCCCACTTTGAGCGGAAAATTCCTGTGCCCTCTCTGCAACAATCGCTCCGACTCCTGGCCCAGGATCTCGGACTTCTGGAGCGGGCAGGAGCAATGATTCGAGAGGCCGGCTTCTATTTTACTGTCGACGAACACATGAGAAATCCGATGTCGGTGTGTGCTTCCACGATCGACCGATTTGAGCTCGGAATTCGATCTTAACTCGGCGTTCGTCTACAAACCCGGGCTTTGACAAAAGTCCTCGTCTTGGCCCACTACTCGAAGAATTCATTGAGACATTCAGCTGACGAACGAACGGGCGGACGGCACTACGCTCGGTCACAGCGAAAGCAATAAATACCGATCTCTTTATGGTGGTCGTCGTCGTCGCGGTGGTGGTGGTGGTGGCGGCGGCGGCGGCCTTAGCTACTGGCGTTGAGTATGGTGGAACGAAGAGACAGCGGGGGGAAATTAGGGTTTCGAGAGGGGCGGCGGATGGTAAAATCATCGAGTTTTTTTCCAGTCGGATGCACTTGGCCATATCATTGCGCATACCCTCTAGGCTTCCTCCACCCCAGGGGCCCAGAGCGGCGGATGGGCCTAGGCCATGCTTCTCTACCCCGATGACGACATTATCCCTGTTTATGGGCTCTTCCTGACTCAGCGTATGCGGGTCCAATGCCGCTGCCTTCGTCGGCTGGCAACTGGCAGAACGGAGGACAGACAGAGCGATGAACGCAAGAGTAAACCAAGCGCAGACGCGAATGGACACGCAGGAGTTGACGATCGCGTCCGGAGAACCGCGGAAACTCGGCGCTTTTTGTTTTGTACGACATCCACAGGACTCGAGAGGATTTCCGCGATTGTCACCGATCGGTCGCGCAAACAAGGCTGTGATAATTGTGCGGTAACAACGCGTCGACTCTCGGAACGCCCTTTCGAGCGAGAAGTTGCGCTGTTGAAGGTTAGGTGTGATTAGCATCCTGGTCAGGAAGTGACTTGGAGGAAGAGTTGTCTATCTGTGCGTTTGTCCCGGCCATTCGCTCGTTTGCTCGTTCGTTCGTTCGATCGTTTGTTCGATGGTCCATCAGGCGATGTGACTCCGTCTGTCTCCTTCTGTTCGTCGGTCGCCATTAGCGGATACCAATTACGTGAGACGCGGGTAAACGAAAGCTAGCAAGCAAGCAAGCAGTCCGACAGTCAGTCATTCGCCCGTCCGGTGAGGCCTTTCGTCCCACCTCCTTTATCTCCTGCGGTTCTATTCAGGCGTCGACTTGGCGGACAAAATCCTGAGAGGATGGCGGCGACGACGACGAAGGTTTACCGCCGGTGTGGTGAAGTTCGGCTAAGGTTGCAGTATCGTGGGCGGGGGCGAGGATGGTGGTGGTGGTCGTTGTTGTCGACACCATTCAGGAGATTCAGGTGAACAGTGACATCGACCGAGGGACGGACGAACGGATCGACCAAGCGAACCAAGGAACAAACGGGCAGAGGCCTCTTCTCTTGGCCCCGATAATCTGCTAGCTGCTTATCCAGCCGACTAATGTAAGAATAATGGTGCCAGACTTCTCAGAGACTATGGAGAGCTCCGGAGCGGCAGCAGGAGAACCCGCGAGTGAGAGGGGACACTGTCCTGACACATTGAGGAGAAGGAGGAGGATCAGTTGCTGCAAGGATCGGTTCGTTGGTTCTCTGGGGCTTGCCAGCAAGCGGCGGCCAGCCAGCAACCATTCTCAGGGTTAGTGTATAGTCCGCTTGCGGAAGGAGCCGCTGTTCTTTCTCCGGCCGCGGCGGTAGCTCGGAGGAAGCCACCTGGAGGATATCTCGGAAGCAGACAGCGGGAAGAAACATTAATCACGTCGCCAAGGATATATGCAGCAGCAGCAGCTCAGGAAGACGAAGAGATTTGAGAGAAAGAAGAAATAACTCTTTCTTCTCCGCAACGGGGCAACAGAACACAAAAGTCTGGAATTCAAAAAGTCCGATCTCTGGGTAGGAAGACTTTGAAGCGATCTCCAAGAGTTTCCCTCCGGACAAAGCTCAACTTCTTTGAATTCGAGTTCATGAAGCTGTCAACAAGTTCGTCTCCTGCTGCGGCGTTTCATGAGAGGAGGAATATGTTCAGCTCTGGAGTCGGATCTTGACTCAAGTTCAGAACCAGGTGTTTAGGCACCAGGGTAGTATTTGTTGATTCCCATGATGTATTCTCTACACGGTTCATACAACCTCCTTTTTAGTAGCAATCTACAATCTCAAATAGAAACGAACGGATACCTTCCTCTTTCTCGTGATTCTGGAAAATGTTCAGAGATACTGTTCTAAGAACATGTCAAAGAACCTCAAGAGATGTTTGATTATGGTTATCGAGCCGTGGTTCCTGCTCATGATTGCTCTTCTGCTTTTGAGATGATCGAATTGGTGGGACTTTTGGAAGGTTGCTTGACCGTTGGAGCATCTTTTCTGATTCAGCGAAGGCCGCATCCGCGATACAGTTTCGCTTTAGTTGGGTTTTTTTCTCGCTTCGTCGTCCTGTCATCTATCGCCAGCTTCCCTCATGCCTGTCGTTTGCAGAGCATCAATGGACAAACTGTTGCATCATTCGTTCCTCTCGAAGTCCGGGCTTCCCTCACATTGAGCTTCTTTTTCTCCTCCTCTCCCATCCCCCCCCATCGTCCTTCTCTCTCTCTCTCTCTCTCTCTCTCTCTCTCTCTCTCTCTCTCTCTCTCTTTCTGAGAGAGAGGCTCGTGATAAAATACAGTTATAGTCGGGGACTGCTGCGGCTGCTGATTATCGAAAGCGAACTGCCGAGGAGGAGCGACTAGTGCGTAGGGTGGTTGCATCGGTGACGATACCGATCTGAATCGAGTGGCTATGGCCGAGAGCCGCGGCTGAGGAGAGAGAGAAAAAGAAACGGCTCCGGGGGAAGTGGACCCATAACAACAACCCCTATCAATATCGGATTAACGGTGTTTCACGCACTCCTCCTCCTCCTCCTTCGTCTCCTTATCCTCCTCCCGGCAACGCCAGCGACGACGATGACAACAAGTCGGCTCGCGAGAGCATCAATGCAGAGGGAGTGATGCGACTTCAGCTCTGGAAGTGGGACGATATTGAGATGGCATGTGGCGAGGGACTTGGTGGCACAGGGGACAACAGAGTGGATGAGAGAACGAGGCGGGACAAGCCGTCTCGCTTGCATACAGAGCAAACACATGAAAGCGACTTCGGTAATCAAGCTGTGCTCAGCAAAAACAAACCTCATGCCTCAGATAAGGAGCACTCAATGCAGTTCCCATTGGGAAACGATCAGAAATTTCCTCTCCCATTGTCATCCGTTCCTTCCGGTTCCCGGTGTTCTGCCAATAGTTTCGAGGTTTCTGGTTCGCTTTCAATCCTTGACTCGGGTTCGCTTCCTTAGTCCGCGAGCAGCTCGTTTGGATCTCGAGAAGTGTCTGGAAGAATTCTCGGCGACTTTTCCGCGCTGTGCAGGACATGATTCGATTAGACGACGCCAACAGAAACACAAGCGGACAGGCGAGCCGCCAATCGAACGAGAAACGAAGTAATGAAAAGAGGAAACAAAGAACAACAGAACTGCCGCCAATGCTCCCGACTGGCAGCAGCAACACCGAGACCAGACATAGCAACACATTGGATCGCCTTCATAGATCTCAATGCCAACTGCTGCCGCGGCCGCGCCCGTTGCTGTTTCGAGCGAGATGTTGACACGACGATGCCGCTGCTGTTGGTGCCGTCGCGTTTGTTGGTTCTTCTCTCGCCTCTTTCTTCGATCTCTTGTTTTCATTTGGCGACAACGCTGCGATGACATCGTCACTGTACCCGTTGTCGTGGCTGTTGTTGCCGTCGTCGTCGTCGCCGCCGATGGTTTGGCTCACACGAACTCATCAACCAGCTTGTTTAGTTTTCCCGTTTTCATCAATTGTGGACGATAATCGTCAGCACCAGATGATATCGTGGAAGCTCCCGACTTCGAAAGTCCTCGGGTCCTTCGAGTTTTCCGAATTTTCCTGAAAAAAAGAGAAAGCGGGTGAAGCAAGTGAAGAGGGGAATCAACGACCATTGACAGAATAGAAGAGTCGACGTTTTCATTTCGTTTTCACTAATTGTTCTCCCGACTCGTATTTCCAATCAAGTATCTTCCGCTCTCGCTCGCTCGCTCGCCATCCATTGTCCTCTATACCTCGGCTGGCTCGAATCGCAATTACTTTCGTGAAGACGGACAAAAAGAAGACTTCTCGTGTTGCACTCGGGATTTCTTTTCGTTTTTCGATTTCTTAACGACTCCACCATCCACTGCGGGGCAGACGCACTCCCGTAGCTTTGAGGGCATCCACAGCTTGCCGTGAAGCTTCGGATGATCGAATTTCAGTTAATTCAACAGCGCCGCTCGGTGCCGTTGCTTTGGTGCACTGTGATGGAGCAAAAAGAGAAAAAGTTTGATCCTCGTTCCATTCGATGTTTTCACACTGAAACTTCAACTCCAGAATGAGAATTCACGAAACGAAAACGAAATCCGGTTCGTTCGCAGAAGCTCCGTGTGTGGAGCGATGAATCGGAGCGTTGTTAATATGTCTGATGCAGAAAAAAAAGGGTAGTTGAAGGCATCGTAGCCCTTTTATTTTGAAAGTAGGTACCATCGAGATAGATGTTTTGAAAGCGGCTGAAGTCGACAGAGACACCACGGAGCCCGTGGGACAAATTCAAGCGCATGAGAGAGAAGAGATTCAGTAAAGCGACAACAGATGTTCAACGAGCCGGCTCCCATCGACGAGAAATGAGCGCGCAGCCAGCCGTCCAACCCGACGAGATCCCCGGAGCGCTGGGAAGCCAGGGGAGGGTGATTCGGACTATTTATTGATTTTTTAGTTCCCCGTGCTTAGCAAAGTGAGTTTTTCGAACTTCTCCCCCACATCGCCGCCGTTCCTCAGACTCCTGTTTTCGATGTTTTCTCCTCTCCTGTAGTTGAAGTTTATCAGACTCCGCGTGGCTTGCTTTCGATTCGAGTTCTGATCGTATCGGAATCTACAAAAGTGCTCACGATTCGACAGCCACCATCAACAGTGGGTGGTAAACAGCAGTGCATCGTTGCTCGAACAACGGGTCAAAGAGATCGCGATACGAGAAGGAGTCGAGTTCGATGATATCACACAATACATACTTGTGCTGCGGTCTTGCGTCACAGCGCAAAACAAACAGCAACCTCAAGCTGTATTCACATCAATGTCAAAAGCGGGCTTTTGTTGACAAGCGAATGAACTCGGATCGAACTCGCTCATGCATTCGTTCTTCGACTGCTGTTCCGGTAAACTTCTCAACATTCGACGGAGTTGAAGACGTTTTTCGTGAGAGAAAACCGAGGAATGACGGACGCTGGCGTGCAGTCAACTTTGTACTCCCTCCGTGGAACAAGTTCACAGCGGACGAGGAAGCCAGTTCTCAATTTTTTTCTTCGTTTGATTCGTCGTTTCTATGGTTTCTTATTGTCTATTGGAGAAACTTGAGAAGCGACGACTCCCGCTTTGGCTGGGCGCCTGGACGAACCGAGAAAGCGGTGGAACAATCAGTCCAGCCTCTGTCGGTCGACCCCCTCGTCAGTCCGAGTGCCTGCCTGTTGAGGTAGATCGATGGGGTAATATTCTGATTACGCTCACTCGGTCGCTCGCTCACAAGATAGACAAACGAACGGACGGACAGCCAGCCGAGACTACGACGGAGCAGAAACGAAAACGGTGAAGCAAAAGAGAGAGACGGACAGACAGACAGAAAGATACATTGAGATCAAGGAAGAAATACACGCGGGAACGAAATGAGAATAACCGCCGCCCAGGGAAGCAGATATGACCTCGTCAGCATACGGGAGATGGATTGAGCCTTGGAACTTGTGTAGATCATGACCTCCGCGCTTCTTCGATTCTGCTCGACGACGAGATTCACTTTAGGAGGACAAATCTCCGGGTTGTTCCGTCTTTAGGGCCATTGGGGAAGCTGCCGAACTTCGACGCGGACGATCACGAAGGTTCGAGATGGATCCACAGACTCTTGTTGTCCTTTCCGAGAAGTCGCAGAAGTTCCAAGGACAGAATATATCGTTCATACGAAGCCTGGAGCTGGCAGCGCGGAAGAGTACAAAAAAAATAAGGACGACAAGGATGAAAAAGAGAAAGGATAACGGCGGGGAACAGGAGTTTTACGCTGAGAAAGTCACAGCAGGCTGTGCGCAGTCATCAGAAAAAGTTTAAACTGCGTCTTGCGCGTCAGGGATGGTCCGTGTTTTGAGTTGCATGAATGTAGAGTCGGTGGTGGCTTCGTGTCAGGCGGGTAGAGGAAGCGAGAGAAGAAAAAAACGAACGAAGGAGGACACAAGCAACTCCTGCCGCTGCGACTACAGAGTCTGGTGTCGTTGTTTCCAAAGAAGATGAGGATGATGACGACGATCTAGACAAATTCAGCTAGCTCCTGGAGTGAAGCTGATCCTCACCGCGGGAGTTTCCAGTGGCGCGGCGTCTGCGATCCTCTGGGGTCGTTCCCGAGCGAGCAACGTGTGGGAAACAACGAGCACGCGAGAAGCAAGCAGACGGGTGGGTCGAGGACTGAGCGAGTCTGGTTCATGTCAGGACGCGCCGAACGAGGTCTGCTGGCGAGGTTAAGTGAAATAGATGGCGTAGAGGAGAGTGCGACTCATCTCTGCGAGCCGTTTCGACGTTCGGGTGTAAGGATGAGCCCAGCCCGTTGTTGTCGGAGGTCATTTCGAATCGGCGAATTAATTTGCTACGTGATAAACGATCGGTTCCTTACTTTAACAAACTTCGGGTCAACCGCTTTCCCGATCATCGAATGAAAGTACTTGAGAGCGGAAAGGAAGGTTGACCCGCGGGAAACGGCCGAAGAAGTGGAAAATTTCGAGATGGGAGAGCACACGAAGAGTCGAGAAGGATCATGGGGCAGATGAGGGCCACCGGTTGGCGCCGAATTCACGGAAGAAGCCCCTTGACGGTCAAGGATTACGATGACAGAGTAATCCCCAATTCGCACAAAGAACCAAAGGAAGGAAGGAAGGAACGAACGGGACCGGCTACACGAACAGAACGACGGACGGATGCTCCGACCAACCACTAAGCCTGCTTTAATAGCTTTGCTCTCTAGCCCGTGGAGTCGGAAGGCAGGCAGGCAGGCAGGCATCGTTGAATGCAACCACATTCCGTGTGCAAGCCACCCAGTTCGGCCGCCACCAGCGAAGCTCGCATACTCGATAAGCCACGGCTGCAGCTGCCGTCATTGCTGGAGCCGTTGGTTCTCACATGAAACATACTCTACATACATTCGCCGCCTATGTTTCCAGTCCGAGCGAGAAAATGCGCAAGCAAGCAAGCAAGCAAGAAAAGCTCCTCTGGTCTGCGGAGCGCGTGCCACGTGCGAGTGGATGACTGCGTGCCACGTGCAGGGAAGGCTGTTTCTCTCTCTCTCTCTCTCTTGTATGCAGTGCACGCACGTACGACCGAATGTTACGACTACGGAGAATAGGGCGGACAGCCATCGACTCGAAGGTCCCTCTCACTTTTCTCAGCGGGCTGAAGGGAGGCCGCTGCAGTCGTCGCTCCTCTGGAAGAAAGTAGCGCCAAGAACAGCAGCTGGGTCCCACGAGGTGTGTCGTACAGCTTCTTCAGATCTGGGAGAGTTTCGGAACGGAGGCCCTAAAAGGTTCTCTGGACTTCTTGAAGGACTGGGATATGCAGCCGCAAGAGGGCTCGATTTTAATATGGCTCGAGTACCTTAGCGCTGATATTGCCTTTGATACCAGCGGCCTTCGCGAGAATCTTTGAGCGAGCGAAGCACTCGACGGTCAGGCCTCGATTGAGTCGATATCGATAGTGACCGAGTGAGGTTTTCTATGATCTGAAGGTCTCGCGAACCGGGAGATCAACACGTTCGGTCTCGAGAATCGTCGACCTCCACAGGACTCAATCTCACCATCAGACACGATGTCGTCGGCAGGCCTGAGAATTCTTCACCCTTATTGACAGCTGAACAATTTGTACAACAGGGTCCGTCCCACATCTCGATATCTCATGTCGAAGCGATCGATCTTTTCCTCGATTTCGTAACGTACAAACTGTATATGGCTCGAGCCTTGATTCTCGAATGATTAAGGTCCGGGCATAGATGGATGGAGAGAGGTCTGCGATTCTCATAAGTTCCTGAAGACCAAATGCGGATCTTATTCGGCCAAAAGTTTTCGAACATTCCGCCGGCCGGACTTTGTTGACGTTCGTTTGAGTGGCAGTGCAGCACCGTGATCCCTCTCATCTGAGCTTTGACGACTCCCCTGTGCGACATATAAACTATATAGACGAGCCTTTTCCTGAGTCTCTCTTCCGTTCACTCAGCGGCGGCGGCGGCGGCGGCGGCGGCGGCGGCGGCGGCGGGTCCTCGGTCGCACCACCTCCGAGCGGCGAGGCTGACCGAGGGCTCTCACTCTGAGTCATTGGCCATCTATTCGCTCACTCGTATCACTCACGCCAATGCTTCCTAACTAACAAAGTTGCAATAAACTCGAGTGGGGACGGTGGGAGGTAACATCACGTGACTGAGCAACCTCGACCTCTGTTATCCCCGCGAGGAACTTTCTCAAACGAGATCTCCTGTTTTCCGTGGATGAAATCGTTCGGCTCGAACGAACAGCAACAGGCATTCGCATTCTGTGGTCTCCGCATTTGCATGGAGTGATTAATCCTGAGATCCATGATCACAGTGTACGCTGTCGAGCCTCTATCGACTATGGTATTATTTGTCGGGATCAATTAGTGAGTGGTCGATATCAAAGTCCTCTGAGTCGGCAAATGGTGGTCCAAATAATGACAATTCGCTTCGTCGCACCCATTTCGGTCTCCATAGATCACAACCCTCGTTCTCCTCATCGTTGAAGTAGGTAATTGTTCTCGGCATCAGCAGCATTAGTCAGTGTTAAGGGTGCGCGAACTGAAATGAATGCTTTCGTCTTTGACGACGCTCAGGAGTGAAAGGGTGCATACCTAGGCCTGCGCCTTGTTCCTCGTCATCGTAGTCGTTGCCAAAGGAACATCGTATGAAGTCTCGAAGCACAGACAAAAGCTAATGTTCTTTCTCTCTCTCGTTTTTCTTTTTCTCTGATATCGGAGCAGGCACCTCCAGTTCCGAGATGAAAGATAGCGCGCCGTCCTAGTTGGTGCCAGATGGCACTTATCGTTCGCCTCGGACCGTTGTTGCTCGTTGGCGGACTGACTACATACATTGCTTATTGAATTACCGAAAAGTATTTCTGTTCTACCTGAGTCTGCTCGCTCTCAAAGGCTTGTGTCGCCGATTTTTTCTCGTGATTCTTCGAGGCCTCTAGTCCTCGATGCCTTCGTCTTCGGTTTCATGGAATCAAACGATCGAAAAGTCCGCCGTTCGATAAGATCTTCGGCGACTCAGTGTTTCGTTGACATTCTAGCCTGCAGGCTCTGCTTTCCTCTTCCTTCGACTTTTCCTCTAACTTTCGCCCGAGGCACAAAATCCCGGATGTCGAAAGCCGCCTATCTCTCCGTGGCTTTTGCGACTTTGTGGCCGGAAGACAAAAACGCATTGGGCGCGACAAAAGGGTCGTTGAGGTGATTGCCGCGAGTTGGCTGGAAGCAAACTGCCGATTCGGAGCCAACGTTGCAAAAATTGCGATGACGGATCCAGGGATGACGCCGCGACCTCATCGGGCTGGCGGGGCGGAATCGCGTCGCTTCCAAATTCCGGAATTCCTGTTCTAAACGGTTGACTTTTTCCTTCCAGAACCATCGGTGGCCTCATCATCCAGCGAGTAAGTCGAATTTTGAACGTTCTTCCCCGAAAAAAGTTTCTCACTCTCGCTCTCGTTGATCTCAACTCGAGACTCGGGAACTTTTCCCGACCTTGAGACTCTTGCTCCAGCCATAAACCTTCAGGAATCGGAGAGGATCGGTTCGTTCCAAGATCTGACGTGCCTCCTTCTGGTGTAGCCATTTTTTAAACTGGAGTTTTTAATCTACGCGGACGAAACGTGCTTTTTAGAGCGCAGCCATCCTTCAGCGGGTCGACCGAACGGCGGAAAAGCTATTTAGATTTTGTCCGTTGATAGGGATGCCACTGGATTTTAGAGATTCGTGGACCCCTCGTTCCGGATTAACCGTCGCGGCGGTCGATAAGGACGTTGTTTTGTCGTGAAGAACGATGACCAGTGGACGACGACAACTGAGGCTGGTGGTGCGATACGATCTCAGATAGAAACGACCGAAGAGCAGACGTGACCTCGTTGTTCTCCCTTGGGAGATATTGTTCGTCGACGCTCCTGTTCTCCTTCGATGTTGTTATTGTTCCTGCTCTCCAACGGGACGCTTTCGCGAGGAATGCGGCGATAAACTACGTTATATAAATTTGGCGATGAATTTAGAGCTTGATTCGACGTAGAGGGAGGCACCATCGCTAAACTCTGAAGTGAATTGTGTGACAGCTTTCGCATCGAGCGGCGCATTCTAAACGCGAGAGGGAATTCGGCTGGATACTTTGGAAATCGGTCGGAACGAAACAAAAAGAGAAAAGTCAGCTCACGCTAATCAAGTTCCAGATCACGGGAATAGAGATCGCAGGAATCATGAGAATCGAGCACTATTCGGTGTTTGTCTCTTATTCATTTAGCCAGTCATTGCGAGCCGTGATGCAAAAAGTATGAATAACTCGAGCGTCCTGTCGGGCACAACAACGACAGACGGGTAACGAGAGCGTTCCCGAGCTGTGACTTGGATGTATCGACGACAAAAAGTGCAACAAACTTCACCCGGCGACGAGTCTCGCCTCGCTCCTGGCCGGTTTCGAGTGCTCTCGAATAATTGATCCAGTTCCGTTGGATGGATATTAGCATCACAATGCACAACTGCGGGCGAGAGAAGAACTAGGCTTGGCTCGGCGTTCACTCACTTGCTCGCTTTCTCGTCAGCCACAGTTCGAGTAACTCGATGTACCTACCCTTGTCTTTATGTTCGGCTCGGAGCGAGTTGGAGAACGTACTCTTGGGTTAGGTGTTTGATTGACGACCTATCCCTTGTTTCATGTCACTCATCTGTTCCTCCCAGACCTGAACTGAGCGAACAAGTCAGTCAGTCAGTCACTCAGCCGCGTTGGTGTTCGGGTTCGATTCCTAGCAGAAGTCTTGAGCGAAAGTGGAAAAATTTTCTGAATGAGGGTTCCGCGCCGGTATCTCACGAATCACTTCCCCATTGTCGCGTCGGCGACAGAGACCCCGTTGGGGAGATTGGAACCCCGGATCGTTCACTCGGATCAAACAGCTTCACGCGAAGGAATTAATTCAAATCGAGAGTCTCCTTTTCCCTGTTCACACGATCGCTCCGGTTTCCCTTTTCTCCGACCCTGACCCTCTCTTCCTGGTCCTGTTTCTGACCCCTTGCTGTCTCTGTTCGGCTTTTGTCTAGAGTGCAGTGAGCCGGCGACGAGATACGTAATCAACTTCCAGCCCGGTCATTCAGCGATGTTTACTCCCTGTTCGGTCGCTTTCCCGCCAATAATACGAATCGAATCGGCGACGAAGTTACAGGAAGCCTCGTCGGCCGATCCGATGTACGCAATGCAGGTGTTTGAGGGTGAAGAGGATCCAAGATTGAAAAGAGACTTGATTGAGTTGCATCTCGTTTCTCGAGTCTGGTGCACGAGCTCTCTTGGGCATGGAATGCATGGAGCGGCACGAAAGTGCGAACGAAGAAGTTTTGTACCACCATTCGTGTTTTAAAGAGACGTGTTTGACGTGAAATACCCACCGTGTTGCCGAGTGCTTCATTCGGTTCAGGGTGAGCGAATCACGACAATTATTGCGATCAGTCAGACAGCTCAGCGAGATCAAAGACGTTTGTTGTAGTCGAGATCTCCCTCGGAGAGTTTTCCATTCACGATAAAGTACTTAGTAACTCTTATAGATTGTCATCTGCAGCGCCGGTGCCGATGAGCTTCCTGTCTGCCCTCTTCCTTCATTCTAAATGAATATCTCGTTAGACTGCTGGTTCGCCTCTACGAAGGCTATTAATGAATGTTTTGAGGAGCAGCTAATGGCTAGAATCAGCGACAACCAACCGCTGAACGAGCGAGCGAGCGAGCGAGCGAGTGATCGAGCGGTTGGCGGAAGCTACAGACCGATGGACAAGGCAAAAAGTCACGAAATGGTTGGCAATGGCTGGCGCTGTATTGGCCGGAGCCGCCTCGCTCGGTCGGCTTTAAGTACGGCGCGATGATTACTTTATTCATAGAATCTGTTCGTACTCGCTTCTTGGAAAGCGTCCTCGTCGTTGCCACTACCGGCAGGGAAGTTAAGTGACGGCAGAGGAAGGAAACGACGACGACGACTGTAATGGTTTCATTCCTCCCGCTCGTCCTGGTCCTCGCTTCTCCTCCGTGTATTTCTATTAAAGAAAAGTCCGGCGTTTGTCGTCGTCGTCGCTCAAAGGAACGACACCATTACGAGCAAGCGCCGTTCGTTCGTTTCTGTTCGGTGTCTTCCTTTTTTGCTTCACACACAACGACTATAGCGACGAGGAGTGTTAACGCTCCTGATCTCTCCTTTTCTCTGAAAGTCAGTCACTTACTCAGTCAGTCAGTCTGTTTCTTTGCTTTCGCTGTTCATTGCGACTCTCTTCTCGTCCCCCATCCGGGTAACTCTAATTCCTCTAGCGCGTTTGTGCGCTTTCGTGAACGAAGACGGTTAATACAGTTTTGAATTAGGTGCTGCAGCTCCTGGCGGCCGCGGCTGCGAGCTCATCTCTCCTCGAATCCCCTTCGTCCTTCCGTCGGTCGCCTGAACCGTCTCAGAGTCCTCCGCTCGTCAGTCAGCCGGTGCAGTCGATTTAATTGGGACGACTCCTTCCTCCTTTATTCAACGTGTTCTCCTCTTCGGTCATTGCGACAACGACATGAGGGCGTCTAATGGAAAACACTCGCGCTCTCTTTGAGGAGCGGAGAGGATTTCAGAGAGGAGGACACTATTGCTTTTCGGGAAAAGTGAATCATTTCAATTTTTTGTTCGTCCTGAGAGCCCTCGCTCGGACGAAAACTTTTCCGATAATTGCTCTGTTTTCTCCGTCTCTCTCGCTGTCTCCTTCTGTTCTCTCGGATCCTCATGCGCGTGTCTCGGTTTCTCGCTCGTAGAGTTTTCTGCTTTTGAAACCGAACAAAAAAAGTAGAACGCCGTTCATGTTTGTTTACACCCGGAGCGACTTCACGGCTGAAATCATGTAGAGACCTACTCAAGCGAAACCCCAACAATAAACGATTCCACGTCGTCTGAGCGAGGCTTGCAGCACGACTCGACGACAATTCGAGATGAATTTTTAATAAACTCATTACAAGTCGAAACGCGTTTTCGAACAAACCTCGCCAGCCAGCCTACGCGATTGCGTCTCTCGTGTTCGGTCTAATGATTGCGTTCGATTCGTTTGAACAAAGTTATTCCGCAGATCGAAAAAAACTCAATCACAATTTCCAAGCGTCGGCAAGTCCACAATCGCTGCTTTGTGACCGGGAATTATTTCCTCGACGACAAGGGAAGCTTCCGCTGGAGCTCGGGCCGAAATTCGAGAGTCGGGAATCATCCGCAGCACGAGTTCGACGATTTCTGCGTCTTTTCGTCCCCCAGTTACATCGATCGAGAGAATATCGCATCATAAGTCAGCGAATCTAGAACATTTCCGCGACAGCTAACTCATCTCTTCGAGGAAGAACGGAACCTCATTTCCGCGTTGAGGCTCCTATGAGTTTCGAGCGACACTTGAGAGAACACTCCAGGTATCGGGCTCGGCTTCAAAGCGTTCATGCACAATGGATCGGATAGCTGACTGTATTTACAAATCATTAAACATCAGCGTCGCCTTCCGGACGAATTTCAGAGCTTCGGCTCTAATGAGGCAGATAGGGCTGTGATGATTTTAGAGAGAGACGTTGACCACTCATCGGTTCCCGTCGTTTCACTTTCACCATCAGCCACCTTTATCGAGCGCTCGCTGCTCGGCACTTTCGAATCCGTCCCCGCCATGGGGCTTCAGCGGTGCAACATTCCGTCAAGTCTGGAATGCTGCCTGCCTGCCGGCCGGCCGGCTAACGGGTGTCGACCAGAGAGAGCCTTAANAAGAACTACACGCGGGAACGAAATGAGAATAACCGCCGCCCAGGGAAGCAGATATGACCTCGTCAGCATACGGGAGATGGATTGAGCCTTGGAACTTGTGTAGAATCATGACCTCCGCGCTTCTTCGATTCTGCTCGACGACGAGATTCACTTTAGGAGGACAAATCTCCGGGTTGTTCCGTCTTTAGGGCCATTGGGGAAGCTGCCGAACTTCGACGCGGACGATCACGAAGGTTCGAGATGGATCCACAGACTCTTGTTGTCCTTTCCGAGAAGTCGCAGAAGTTCCAAGGACAGAATATATCGTTCATACGAAGCCTGGAGCTGGCAGCGCGGAAGAGTACAAAAAAAATAAGGACGACAAGGATGAAAAAGAGAAAGGATAACGGCGGGGAACAGGAGTTTTACGCTGAGAAAGTCACAGCAGGCTGTGCGCAGTCATCAGAAAAAGTTTAAACTGCGTCTTGCGCGTCAGGGATGGTCCGTGTTTTGAGTTGCATGAATGTAGAGTCGGTGGTGGCTTCGTGTCAGGCGGGTAGAGGAAGCGAGAGAAGAAAAAAACGAACGAAGGAGGACACAAGCAACTCCTGCCGCTGCGACTACAGAGTCTGGTGTCGTTGTTTCCAAAGAAGATGAGGATGATGACGACGATCTAGACAAATTCAGCTAGCTCCTGGAGTGAAGCTGATCCTCACCGCGGGAGTTTCCAGTGGCGCGGCGTCTGCGATCCTCTGGGGTCGTTCCCGAGCGAGCAACGTGTGGGAAACAACGAGCACGCGAGAAGCAAGCAGACGGGTGGGTCGAGGACTGAGCGAGTCTGGTTCATGTCAGGACGCGCCGAACGAGGTCTGCTGGCGAGGTTAAGTGAAATAGATGGCGTAGAGGAGAGTGCGACTCATCTCTGCGAGCCGTTTCGACGTTCGGGTGTAAGGATGAGCCCAGCCCGTTGTTGTCGGAGGTCATTTCGAATCGGCGAATTAATTTGCTACGTGATAAACGATCGGTTCCTTACTTTAACAAACTTCGGGTCAACCGCTTTCCCGATCATCGAATGAAAGTACTTGAGAGCGGAAAGGAAGGTTGACCCGCGGGAAACGGCCGAAGAAGTGGAAAATTTCGAGATGGGAGAGCACACGAAGAGTCGAGAAGGATCATGGGGCAGATGAGGGCCACCGGTTGGCGCCGAATTCACGGAAGAAGCCCCTTGACGGTCAAGGATTACGATGACAGAGTAATCCCCAATTCGCACAAAGAACCAAAGGAAGGAAGGAAGGAACGAACGGGACCGGCTACACGAACAGAACGACGGACGGATGCTCCGACCAACCACTAAGCCTGCTTTAATAGCTTTGCTCTCTAGCCCGTGGAGTCGGAAGGCAGGCAGGCAGGCAGGCATCGTTGAATGCAACCACATTCCGTGTGCAAGCCACCCAGTTCGGCCGCCACCAGCGAAGCTCGCATACTCGATAAGCCACGGCTGCAGCTGCCGTCATTGCTGGAGCCGTTGGTTCTCACATGAAACATACTCTACATACATTCGCCGCCTATGTTTCCAGTCCGAGCGAGAAAATGCGCAAGCAAGCAAGCAAGCAAGAAAAGCTCCTCTGGTCTGCGGAGCGCGTGCCACGTGCGAGTGGATGACTGCGTGCCACGTGCAGGGAAGGCTGTTTCTCTCTCTCTCTCTCTCTTGTATGCAGTGCACGCACGTACGACCGAATGTTACGACTACGGAGAATAGGGCGGACAGCCATCGACTCGAAGGTCCCTCTCACTTTTCTCAGCGGGCTGAAGGGAGGCCGCTGCAGTCGTCGCTCCTCTGGAAGAAAGTAGCGCCAAGAACAGCAGCTGGGTCCCACGAGGTGTGTCGTACAGCTTCTTCAGATCTGGGAGAGTTTCGGAACGGAGGCCCTAAAAGGTTCTCTGGACTTCTCGAAGGACTGGGATATGCAGCCGCAAGAGGGCTCGATTTTAATATGGCTCGAGTACCTTAGCGCTGATATTGCCTTTGATACCAGCGGCCTTCGCGAGAATCTTTGAGCGAGCGAAGCACTCGACGGTCAGGCCTCGATTGAGTCGATATCGATAGTGACCGAGTGAGGTTTTCTATGATCTGAAGGTCTCGCGAACCGGGAGATCAACACGTTCGGTCTCGAGAATCGTCGACCGCCACAGGACTCAATCTCACCATCAGACACGATGTCGTCGGCAGGCCTGAGAATTCTTCACCCTTATTGACAGCTGAACAATTTGTACAACAGGGTCCGTCCCACATCTCGATATCTCATGTCGAAGCGATCGATCTTTTCCTCGATTTCGTAACGTACAAACTGTATATGGCTCGAGCCTTGATTCTCGAATGATTAAGGTCCGGGCATAGATGGATGGAGAGAGGTCTGCGATTCTCATAAGTTCCTGAAGACCAAATGCGGATCTTATTCGGCCAAAAGTTTTCGAACATTCCGCCGGCCGGACTTTGTTGACGTTCGTTTGAGTGGCAGTGCAGCACCGTGATCCCTCTCATCTGAGCTTTGACGACTCCCCTGTGCGACATATAAACTATATAGACGAGCCTTTTCCTGAGTCTCTCTTCCGTTCACTCAGCGGCGGCGGCGGCGGCGGCGGCGGCGGCGGCGGCGGCGGGTCCTCGGTCGCACCACCTCCGAGCGGCGAGGCTGACCGAGGGCTCTCACTCTGAGTCATTGGCCATCTATTCGCTCACTCGTATCACTCACGCCAATGCTTCCTAACTAACAAAGTTGCAATAAACTCGAGTGGGGACGGTGGGAGGTAACATCACGTGACTGAGCAACTTTCGACCTCTGTTATCCCCGCGAGGAACTTTCTCAAACGAGATCTCCTGTTTTCCGTGGATGAAATCGTTCGGCTCGAACGAACAGCAACAGGCATTCGCATTCTGTGGTCTCCGCATTTGCATGGAGTGATTAATCCTGAGAGATCATGATCACAGTGTACGCTGTCGAGCCTCTATCGACTATGGTATTATTTGTCGGGATCAATTAGTGAGTGGTCGATATCAAAGTCCTCTGAGTCGGCAAATGGTGGTCCAAATAATGACAATTCGCTTCGTCGCACCCATTTCGGTCTCCATAGATCACAACCCTCGTTCTCCTCATCGTTGAAGTAGGTAATTGTTCTCGGCATCAGCAGCATTAGTCAGTGTTAAGGGTGCGCGAACTGAAATGAATGCTTTCGTCTTTGACGACGCTCAGGAGTGAAAGGGTGCATACCTAGGCCTGCGCCTTGTTCCTCGTCATCGTAGTCGTTGCCAAAGGAACATCGTATGAAGTCTCGAAGCACAGACAAAAGCTAATGTTCTTTCTCTCTCTCTCGTTTTTCTTTTTCTCTGATATCGGAGCAGGCACCTCCAGTTTCGAGATGAAAGATAGCGCGCCGTCCTAGTTGGTGCCAGATGGCACTTATCGTTCGCCTCGGACCGTTGTTGCTCGTTGGCGGACTGACTACATACATTGCTTATTGAATTACCGAAAAGTATTTCTGTTCTACCTGAGTCTGCTCGCTCTCAAAGGCTTGTGTCGCCGATTTTTTCTCGTGATTCTTCGAGGCCTCTAGTCCTCGATGCCTTCGTCTTCGGTTTCATGGAATCAAACGATCGAAAAGTCCGCCGTTCGATAAGATCTTCGGCGACTCAGTGTTTCGTTGACATTCTAGCCTGCAGGCTCTGCTTTCCTCTTCCTTCGACTTTTCCTCTAACTTTCGCCCGAGGCACAAAATCCCGGATGTCGAAAGCCGCCTATCTCTCCGTGGCTTTTGCGACTTTGTGGCCGGAAGACAAAAACGCATTGGGCGCGACAAAAGGGTCGTTGAGGTGATTGCCGCGAGTTGGCTGGAAGCAAACTGCCGATTCGGAGCCAACGTTGCAAAAATTGCGATGACGGATCCAGGGATGACGCCGCGACCTCATCGGGCTGGCGGGGCGGAATCGCGTCGCTTCCAAATTCCGGAATTCCTGTTCTAAACGGTTGACTTTTTCCTTCCAGAACCATCGGTGGCCTCATCATCCAGCGAGTAAGTCGAATTTTCAACGTTCTTCCCCGATAAAAGTTTCTCACTCTCGCTCGAGTTGATCTCAACTCGAGACTCGGGAACTTTTCCCGACCTTGAGACTCTTGCTCCAGCCATAAACCTTCAGGAATCGGAGAGGATCGGTTCGTTCCAAGATCTGACGTGCCTCCTTCTGGTGGAGCCATTTTTTAAACTGGAGTTTTTAATCTACGCGGACGAAACGTGCTTTTTAGAGCGCAGCCATCCTTCAGCGGGTCGACCGAACGGCGGAAAAGCTATTTAGATTTTGTCCGTTGATAGGGATGCCACTGGATTTTAGAGATTCGTGGACCCCTCGTTCCGGATTAACCGTCGCGGCGGTCGATAAGGACGTTGTTTTGTCGTGAAGAACGATGACCAGTGGACGACGACAACTGAGGCTGGTGGTGCGATACGATCTCAGATAGAAACGACCGAAGAGCAGACGTGACCTCGTTGTTCTCCCTTGGGAGATATTGTTCGTCGACGCTCCTGTTCTCCTTCGATGTTGTTATTGTTCCTGCTCTCCAACGGGACGCTTTCGCGAGGAATGCGGCGATAAACTACGTTATATAAATTTGGCGATGAATTTAGAGCTTGATTCGACGTAGAGGGAGGCACCATCGCTAAACTCTGAAGTGAATTGTGTGACAGCTTTCGCATCGAGCGGCGCATTCTAAACGCGAGAGGGAATTCGGCTTGATACTTTGGAAATCGGTCGGAACGAAACAAAAAGAGAAAAGTCAGCTCACGCTAATCAAGTTCCAGATCACGGGAATAGAGATCGCAGGAATCATGAGAATCGAGCACTATTCGGTGTTTGTCTCTTATTCATTTAGCCAGTCATTGCGAGCCGTGATGCAAAAAGTATGAATAACTCGAGCGTCCTGTCGGGCACAACAACGACAGACGGGTAACGAGAGCGTTCCCGAGCTGTGACTTGGATGTATCGACGACAAAAAGTGCAACAAACTTCACCCGGCGACGAGTCTCGCCTCGCTCCTGGCCGGTTTCGAGTGCTCTCGAATAATTGATCCAGTTCCGTTGGATGGATATTAGCATCACAATGCACAACTGCGGGCGAGAGAAGAACTAGGCTTGGCTCGGCGTTCACTCACTTGCTCGCTTTCTCGTCAGCCACAGTTCGAGTAACTCGATGTACCTACCCTTGTCTTTATGTTCGGCTCGGAGCGAGTTGGAGAACGTACTCGTGGGTTAGGTGTTTGATTGACGACCTATCCCTTGTTTCATGTCACTCATCTGTTCCTCCCAGACCTGAACTGAGCGAACAAGTCAGTCAGTCAGTCACTCAGCCGCGTTGGTGTTCGGGTTCGATTCCTAGCAGAAGTCTTGAGCGAAAGTGGAAAAATTTTCTGAATGAGGGTTCCGCGCCGGTATCTCACGAATCACTTCCCCATTGTCGCGTCGGCGACAGAGACCCCGTTGGGGAGATTGGAACCCCGGATCGTTCACTCGGATCAAACAGCTTCACGCGAAGGAATTAATTCAAATCGAGAGTCTCCTTTTCCCTGTTCACACGATCGCTCCGGTTTCCCTTTTCTCCGACCCTGACCCTCTCTTCCTGGTCCTGTTTCTGACCCCTTGCTGTCTCTGTTCGGCTTTTGTCTAGAGTGCAGTGAGCCGGCGACGAGATACGTAATCAACTTCCAGCCCGGTCATTCAGCGATGTTTACTCCCTGTTCGGTCGCTTTCCCGCCAATAATACGAATCGAATCGGCGACGAAGTTACAGGAAGCCTCGTCGGCCGATCCGATGTACGCAATGCAGGTGTTTGAGGGTGAAGAGGATCCAAGATTGAAAAGAGACTTGATTGAGTTGCATCTCGTTTCTCGAGTCTGGTGCACGAGCTCTCTTGGGCATGGAATGCATGGAGCGGCACGAAAGTGCGAACGAAGAAGTTTTGTACCACCATTCGTGTTTTAAAGAGACGTGTTTGACGTGAAATACCCACCGTGTTGCCGAGTGCTTCATTCGGTTCAGGGTGAGCGAATCACGACAATTATTGCGATCAGTCAGACAGCTCAGCGAGATCAAAGACGTTTGTTGTAGTCGAGATCTCCCTCGGAGAGTTTTCCATTCACGATAAAGTACTTAGTAACTCTTATAGATTGTCATCTGCAGCGCCGGTGCCGATGAGCTTCCTGTCTGCCCTCTTCCTTCATTCTAAATGAATATCTCGTTAGACTGCTGGTTCGCCTCTACGAAGGCTATTAATGAATGTTTTGAGGAGCAGCTAATGGCTAGAATCAGCGACAACCAACCGCTGAACGAGCGAGCGAGCGAGTGATCGAGCGGTTGGCGGAAGCTACAGACCGATGGACAAGGCAAAAAGTCACGAAATGGTTGGCAATGGCTGGCGCTGTATTGGCCGGAGCCGCCTCGCTCGGTCGGCTTTAAGTACGGCGCGATGATTACTTTATTCATAGAATCTGTTCGTACTCGCTTCTTGGAAAGCGTCCTCGTCGTTGCCACTACCGGCAGGGAAGTTAAGTGACGGCAGAGGAAGGAAACGACGACGACGACTGTAATGGTTTCATTCCTCCCGCTCGTCCTGGTCCTCGCTTCTCCTCCGTGTATTTCTATTAAAGAAAAGTCCGGCGTTTGTCGTCGTCGTCGCTCAAAGGAACGACACCATTACGAGCAAGCGCCGTTCGTTCGTTTCTGTTCGGTGTCTTCCTTTTTTGCTTCACACACAACGACTATAGCGACGAGGAGTGTTAACGCTCCTGATCTCTCCTTTTCTCTGAAAGTCAGTCACTTACTCAGTCAGTCAGTCTGTTTCTTTGCTTTCGCTGTTCATTGCGACTCTCTTCTCGTCCCCCATCCGGGTAACTCTAATTCCTCTAGCGCGTTTGTGCGCTTTCGTGAACGAAGACGGTTAATACAGTTTTGAATTAGGTGCTGCAGCTCCTGGCGGCCGCGGCTGCGAGCTCATCTCTCCTCGAATCCCCTTCGTCCTTCCGTCGGTCGCCTGAACCGTCTCAGAGTCCTCCGCTCGTCAGTCAGCCGGTGCAGTCGATTTAATTGGGACGACTCCTTCCTCCTTTATTCAACGTGTTCTCCTCTTCGGTCATTGCGACAACGACATGAGGGCGTCTAATGGAAAACACTCGCGCTCTCTTTGAGGAGCGGAGAGGATTTCAGAGAGGAGGACACTATTGCTTTTCGGGAAAAGTGAATCATTTCAATTTTTTGTTCGTCCTGAGAGCCCTCGCTCGGACGAAAACTTTTCCGATAATTGCTCTGTTTTCTCCGTCTCTCTCGCTGTCTCCTTCTGTTCTCTCGGATCCTCATGCGCGTGTCTCGGTTTCTCGCTCGTAGAGTTTTCTGCTTTTGAAACCGAACAAAAAAAGTAGAACGCCGTTCATGTTTGTTTACACCCGGAGCGACTTCACGGCTGAAATCATGTAGAGACCTACTCAAGCGAAACCCCAACAATAAACGATTCCACGTCGTCTGAGCGAGGCTTGCAGCACGACTCGACGACAATTCGAGATGAATTTTTAATAAACTCATTACAAGTCGAAACGCGTTTTCGAACAAACCTCGCCAGCCAGCCTACGCGATTGCGTCTCTCGTGTTCGGTCTAATGATTGCGTTCGATTCGTTTGAACAAAGTTATTCCGCAGATCGAAAAAAACTCAATCACAATTTCCAAGCGTCGGCAAGTCCACAATCGCTGCTTTGTGACCGGGAATTATTTCCTCGACGACAAGGGAAGCTTCCGCTGGAGCTCGGGCCGAAATTCGAGAGTCGGGAATCATCCGCAGCACGAGTTCGACGATTTCTGCGTCTTTTCGTCCCCCAGTTACATCGATCGAGAGAATATCGCATCATAAGTCAGCGAATCTAGAACATTTCCGCGACAGCTAACTCATCTCTTCGAGGAAGAACGGAACCTCATTTCCGCGTTGAGGCTCCTATGAGTTTCGAGCGACACTTGAGAGAACACTCCAGGTATCGGGCTCGGCTTCAAAGCGTTCATGCACAATGGATCGGATAGCTGACTGTATTTACAAATCATTAAACATCAGCGTCGCCTTCCGGACGAATTTCAGAGCTTCGGCTCTAATGAGGCAGATAGGGCTGTGATGATTTTAGAGAGAGACGTTGACCACTCATCGGTTCCCGTCGTTTCACTTTCACCATCAGCCACCTTTATCGAGCGCTCGCTGCTCGGCACTTTCGAATCCGTCCCCGCCATGGGGCTTCAGCGGTGCAACATTCCGTCAAGTCTGGAATGCTGCCTGCCTGCCGGCCGGCCGGCTAACGGGTGTCGACCAGAGAGAGCCTTAATGATGTTCCTGCCTACCTGACGGACGACCCTCAGGGCTCTCTCGGTCGCGGCATTGTCTCCCGCTGAAGTCCTCGCTGGTGGAGAGTTCCTCTCGTTGCCTTCGTCGTCGTGCTCGTACGAGCTGCATTCCCGCGCCGTGTCCGAAGTTGCCTGGAGCGATGCACGACAGTGTCCCAGCGACCGTCCGACTCCCTTGACGCAAGTTCTAAGTTTCGGGACTTCAACTCCAGAGCCCGGGAGGACGAGGGAGAGACATTTTGATGACGGTGAGGGCTGATGGCGGAGAACCTCTGCACCGGTGGTATCTTGCAAAATGAATGATCATCGAGAAATGTAATCGAGCCTCGAACTGTTCAGGGTGAGGTTTATTGGGGCAGATAAATTCGAAGCCTCGCCAAGCTGTCTGAGCGTTTTTACTTCCATCAGCAGGAATTTGCACCGGGAGCGGCGATCTTGTTCGTGGGCCGCGAGAATTAGTTTTTGTATCATTCACAGCAAACCTTTGTCTCGCCGCTCATTCGGCTGAAAAAGTCTGCTTCTATCCTAGTGTGGCTTTGTCAATTCATGTATGCTGTGTACTCGGACAGGCTATCGATGCAAGAGCCTGACGGAGATGAGGAGGAAGATGAACGTCAAGCGGAGAACATTGTTTCGAAGTGACAGAAAACTCCAGTTTTTACGCGTGAGGGAAATAAAGAAAAATGGTGGGAGCAGAAAAGAGGGAATCGCGAACCTTTGTCGGCAGCCAGGACGATGCCCTCCTTCGACCTGGCTGGAAGCTCCCTATCCTTCAAGAGCGGCGAAGAGAAGAAGCAAAGCCCTTCTTGTAACATCTTGGATCCTTTTTATTGTGGGCTTTCCTTCCGTTCCGTCCATCTCTGCTACTCCTCCTTCAGGCCCTGGTTTCCTTTTGAGCTTCGTTCGACAACGTCGACTTTCCATGTCCCTACTCCTCCGTCGTAGTCGTCGCTGTCCGCCCCTACGGCAGTGGAGCCTTCTGAGATGTGGACCGTGCATCTTGAGAATCAGGTCGCCTCCTCGCGAACTGTTTCAGCTCGCTCTTCTTGTTTGTTACGCGGTGCGCGTAGGACTTCTAGGCGTCCGCAGAGTGTTTCTTAAAAAAGTTCAGCCGCGCGATATTTGGTTATTGTTTTGAACCGGATGCTTCGATCGGGAGCAGCTTGTTCCTCTGCATGCTATTCTGAGAATCAGCGCCATAAGTCTGGAAGCAGGCGGTGGCAAGGGCCCGCAGTGTGATGGGTGCTCGTGAGAGACGCGTCCTACACTGCCTCAACAGGTGCACTCGAAGACAGTCATGTCATGACTTGTCACCGAGATCAATCTTGGTATTTGCTTTAAGCTTAAACCGCATGGAAGACAAAGGACCCAGTTAAAAATCATTTAAGAGGCTTCTCGGTTGACAGCGTGACTTCGAAGTTTCGATTCCAGAATCGAAATCGGGTTCGATGACCTTCCTCGGAACTTGAAAATTGGGACAGCGTGGCGACATCCCGTGGGTCGAATGGTTCAACCCCAAAAACAGCCGCGTCCAAGGTTTTTGGCGAACAGCGTCGTCACTTGGTCCGCTGGAAATATTTCCAAGCCTCCGAGATCACTTCTGGGAAGAAGAAGAAGGAAAAGAAGAGATGTCGCGGCTGTTTGAGTGGTCTGGCCGACTCGTGAGTGAGTGAGCGAGCGGGCCTGCCTGCTCGCGAATGAAGAGCGTCAGCAAGCGCCCGCCCGCAAGGGAAACTACTGCCACCACCGCCTCCTCCACTGACGACTGCACCTGACTCTCCTCGGTCGAGGCTTGCTCTGCTCAGACTCTCCGCTGTGAAAGCAACAACACCAACCCGGTGCAACGTGCTTGTGTGTGAGTAGTGGGTGGACTGTGAATGCGCTAGAACTAGCATCGAGCATTGGACGGTGCCGTCTCCGAAAACGGAGGATGTTTTAGTGATCGCGAAATGACTGAAGTCACCAACTGCAACAGCAGCGGTTTAGGAGTATTCGAGTATACATCTCCGGATGCGAAGGTACACAGAAAGGCTGTCGGGAACTCCGAAAGCTCGTATCTCGGTCGCTTTGCATTTCCATTGTTGCAAACAAGAGAGTATCTGCATAACGTCGCGGATGCGCTAACTCTCAGACAGACAGACAGACAGACAGGCGATCGCTGATGGAGTGTTTGCGTAGCGTGACGGCCGGCGAGTGGCTCTCGCAATGACAGACATCATCTGAAAGATTACTGCCAGTCAAAGTGAATGGATTTCCTCGCTGTTTCGATCAATAGTTTGACGGCTTAGCACCTCGTTTTCCACTGTCTCAATTCTCCCCGCAATCGCTCAGCACGACGCTCGCTCAAACAATGCAAATCGTCAAGTCTTGTGTAATTAAAGAGCCATTGTCTCGTTTTCGGGAAGACATCAGACACGCTTCAGACAACGGAGAGCGCTCTTGACGCAGCAAAGAATTTGCTCGAGCGACTGTGGCCTGACAGTTGTAGAGTGTTTTGATTCTCACTCGAAGATCTCGCTGAGGCGAAGTTTCGAAATCCTCAGTTTCCTCGGTATTCGTCCATATATGTAGCCGTCCGGAGTGGAAATTGAGTTCTTGTTCGCGAACGAGCGAACGAGACGATAATGATATGTTGCGTTTCGTCACGCCGAAGAGCCGTCCGTCGTCGCTTCCGAAAATTGAAAACTCCTTTGACGCGATTGCTTGAGATTTCAGCACTTGTTTCTTCCTCCCGTTCTATCTTCGTCTCGTTTCGTTGGATCCATAATTCGATTTCGCGACTACTGCAGTGCATCGCCGCTGTAAATCCGACGAGAAAGAGATTTGCTTTCTTGTGTGTAGCATTCATTCCTTCCTTCCTTCCTCTCGTTTCCGAAACCCAGCACGTTTTGTCTATGTATGTGTCGGTCGAGGGTCTTTTTCGTGGATGTTTTGCCAGCAGGTTACGACGACGATGGCGTTCTAGACGAACACGGCTACCCTCGTCGTCGCCGCCGCCGCCGCCGCCGCCACATGCAGTGCTACAGCGTTCCAGGATCGTCCCGTGTGCGTCGGAGTACGTGCGCCGCATGTAGACGACGGCTCCTCTCGGTCGGCCTCTCCACCCGCCGGCTTGCCTGAGATCCTCAGGGATACATACATTGAATTCGTTCGTTGGCTCGCCAGCGTCGTCCTCGACGACTAGCTAGCTAGGCGGCTTCTTTCGTTCGAATCCTGCAAACCTTTTTTTGGTTTGGATCACGTCCCCATCGACCCTAAGGATGCGCTATCGACCTCACCAGAGGTTCTGTCGAGTCTTGCAGAGAATGTTCACGAACTTTGAGTGCTTTCCACGGTGAACAGCTCCGCAAGACCGCGTCTCGGAGAGACTTCCGGAAAAAGAAAAGAAACTTCCAGAAGAACTGATAGAGCACGAAATCCCCGGTCCCGGTGACTGGTCTGTTTTCGCGCGCTGTTTTCACGAAATAGCTCTCAGCAATTCTTCATGGTTTCTGGCTGGAATAGGGGAATCGAACTAAAATCCAAAGTTTTGCTCAAAGTCCCGTCCTGAATAGAAGAGCGGAGGAATGTAGAACATTTCCGATAGCCGCTGGAGTGAATAAGAACAAGAGCACAGATGCTTGTTTACGTTGTTCTATGTTTTCAACTGCGCAGAGCAAGAAGAGCCCTTCACGGGCGGGTTCGAGCAACGTCAGAGCCTGGCGAATAATAACTCTATTTTGAAAAGTGCAAGCCGCTTCCTTTCCCTTCGCACAAACGCAGCGGTTCCCTCTCCAGGACGACATCATTTTCAGATCGTGTCTTCGGATTTCTCGGTGGTACGCTACCTCTTCATTGCTTCGCCTATTTTCTTGTGTTGATCTCCAGTCTGGGCCAACAGGTTCGAGACAAATCTGTGAACTAGATGGCAAAAGCCGAAAGTTCCTCGAATGGCAAAAGCTGAAATCAAGGCTGTAATCCCTACATCTTTTTTCAACCTCGTGTTTGGGAAGCCTCCAGCGGCAACGGACGCAAGCTCTCAATATCAATCTAAAGTAAGGCTTCCACGATAAACTCCGGTCAGTTGCTTCCTGGGAGTGATACCCGGTATGGGGTGGCGCACGCGAATCCTTGTTTGAAAAGCCCGCGGCTTAACCAGTCGCGGTGAACATTGAGCACTCGAGGGACTAAGCCAGCTCTCGGCTCAGCTAGGGTTCTGGTCGTTTCCACGTCCGTCGGCGTCGTCTCCTCCTACTTTTTGAAGAGATAGATAAAAGGAAGAATGAAAAGAAGAAGCCCAACAAGCCAATTGAGCTAAGAGATTCTCAGCCAGAGGGCCCCTAGTGACTGACGGACGAACGGTCACATGAATTGACTGACTGCCTGACTGTCGGTCTGCAAGTCTTTCGGTTCGTTCGTTGCTCGCTTGGTGTAGGCGTTCGAAGACACTTTAGGTCTTGCACCGAGCGATCGGTCATCGGTTGCTGTCAGGGAAAGCAAACCCGGGTCGCTGCAGTTGCCTCGGATGTTGTCGTCGTCGTCGTTTACTTTCACGCCTGTGCTTTATGGCGGACGAGGTGATGGTGGTGTCACTCCGGAAGGCGGAGGTAGCAGTCGTTCGCAAGCCGCTGCCAGTGATCGGCGGTCGTGACCGTGTCTGGCTCTCGAACTATTCACGCGCAATTTACTCTCCATAATCACGCGTGAGCCAGCGATCCGACCCTAATATGAATACGATGCTTCTTCAGAATTTCCGGGCCCTCTTCCCCTCTTTCCCTCGAATTCCTGACCTCTCCCCTACCCCCCCCCCCAAAGCTCCCCTCTACTCCCCGAGTGCCAACGTGGGCCTCGAACTGGGGGACAAGGCGTGAAGTCGTGCTCTATGCGATGCGGGCTCTATGACCCGACGTCTGGTCCCAGATGGTATCAGCTGGTGTCAAGGATCAGCATCTCTGAATCGCTGTGTCATTGTTTCGATGCGGAAGACGTGAGTGGATCCAGGGATTCAAAACCGACAGAGCGTAGTCGTGAAGTATATGGAGGCTTGTCGGAAGTTCGAATCGAGCGACAGGAGAAATGATTCACTCACTCAGATTCATATGTCAAGCGAGAAGTCTGATCGTCACGTGATACCTTGACCGGAATTCTTTGTATGTGAGATGATGAGCGTCGACACCGCTCGTTAGACACATTTTTCTTCCCTGACTCTGTCGATGACCGACAGGAAATTATGTTTTTGAGCGTCACGGTGGTTCAAGCTATAGTGGGAAACGAGGCGAGGGACCGCGGTTCCGGTGCCAAATCAGAAAAACAGAGAACGACACTCTGTCTCAGATTAGTAAGAGTTTCAGATTGTCACTTGATTGAAACGAAGGCAGGCAAGAGGAATAGTCCAGGAATAACATCGAATCGTTCCCTTCTCGATGAGATAGATGATGAACTTCATGGAAGGGTCCAACGCGATGACCGCGGGGCCTCGATTAACTCCATGGGCATTTTGTTTCATGGCTCTTACCATGAAAGGTTATTATTTACCAGGAGCAAGTTGAATGAAACAACGGACGCTCCTGTTCGTGGTCGAGCCATGGATCAGTTGGCCCTTTGTTATTAATGTTCTCCTGCCTGCATGACTGTCCTGCAATGGCTTTTCGCATCCACCGACTACGTTCATGTACGACTACTTGTTGTTGCCTTCGGTGGCTGTCGTTGTTGTAGCTGATGTCCTCGCTGTTGACAGAGCGGTAGTTGCAGCGGCTGTCGGTGTTGTCGTTTGCGTCGTCCTCGCTGTTTAAGCCACCTCTGTGAGTCAGGAGGACGGAGCGCGCTTTTACCTGTTTCATGTTCGGGGACTATCTAATAACGCGCACGTCAAGGCCGTGCAGCGATTTAAAATACGGCCGTTCGCTCCACCGCCCGCCGCCTACTGCGAGGCTGTAAACGGCAGCAGCCACAAGGGCAGCCACAAGGACAACCACCGAGATACCGAATAGATGGATACAGAGATAGACCACGAGGAGGCGAACCAGGAGTAACAGAACACACGCAGCGAATAGTTGAGCCCATCTATAAATTAGGGACACGACGACGACGCATCATTTTCCGTGAGGCCATTCCATCGCTGTTTCTGCTGTGTCGGCGACAAGGGACATTTTTATCGGGCGAGGTCCAGCGTTGTCTGTTTCAACTTGGCTTCTTGCTCCATTTGGCTTATTGGTATCATCATCATCCAGCCAGCCACCGGCCTGCGTAGTCCAGAAACTCGTCTCACTCCCACGCTTTGGGGAAGAAGGGGCTCGTTTCCGTTCTCCTTCTGGTTTTGAAACCATCGCTATCGGTGTGACAGCCCAGCGTGGTGAATGTCTTGGAAAAAAATCCTCTACTTCGATTCGTTGCAAGCGAAACATAGCTCAAGCGTAACCTCGTGGGCGTGAACTGGTGTGTCTACGCCGCGCCGGTTGTTGTTCGCAAACCTCACTAAACACTCTCGGAAGCTGCAACCCTGGCTACCACAGCAGCCTGGTCGCTTGTCGTGGGCGGCGAATCGCATGATAAAAAATCTAGATTTGTATTTCATACTTTCCCGCGAACGCGCACGAGGTTCGGTTTTTGGAACATTTGTCAAATGCTCTCACTCCTTCCACCTTGAGTGACATCTGCCATTTTTCAACGAGAGCCACTACATTCCACGCGTTCTGGCAATCCAGCCCTATTTCTCATCTTCTCGATCGACAAACAGAACTTTCCGGTGGCAATCAGACGCTTCTTGCCAATCTCCATCGGTAAGGAGATCTTTTGTACACTCGATCTCTGGTGAGATGAAATTGTCGTCAGGAAGTCTGAGGCCACCGATCGGATTCGAGGCTCATCAAGCGACTCTAGACGAAGGTTGTGCTGGCCAATTGTTGCTGAGTAATGGCTGGACCGAACACGGAGGAGAAGAGAGGAACAAGTGGACGATAAAGAGAGCGCCAATTTGCATAATTTGGTGCAAATGGGGAAATTATACAGGATTGGTCAAAACTCGCCAATTGTGCCCGCCTCGAATAGATTCACCTGTTGTATGGTGGCGGTGCGTCCACCCGAGGGAATGACAGCCAGTCCGGGTGCGACTGAGTGAGTGAATTCTGTAGCGACCGCCAAGATACACAACGCTGAGCGGGGAGTGGGGTCGAAGAAATGGATGGGGACGACGCGCTAAAGGACTGATGGCGCCGCGTCGTTTCGGGGACTGCTGTGGATTGAAGTTGAAATTCTCTGCGACGGGGTGGGAGCAGGTTCTGAAGGATGAAACATGGGACGACAATTGCGACAACAACAACAACAACGGGGGAGTAGTCTATGTGTAGACCATTCGAGAGAGAGAGAGAGAGAGAGAAACCAAGACGGGAAAAGTAGTGTCCCACCACGAGCAGTTCTTCGAAGATCATTAATCTCGCCCTGTGAGCCAGCTTGTCAAGCTTCGGCTAGAATCAGCCATTTCAAAGTTCGTTACTTTTCTCTGCGGTGAACACTACCGGGCTGCATGAACTCCGGGCGAGCGAGCGAGCGACAGATCAAGCGAGTGGGTCGGAGGGTGGATGTGTGGTTGGATACAACGAGGCTTAGCGGGTGACGGCTTAATCCGTACCGAACCAGAGGCGAAATATTCAAACTAGCTTGTTTTGTGTTCCGCGTGAAGCTTAGCGTCGCCGACGTCGTGCGTGTCAGGAGACTGAAACGGTGCTGCCTAATCCGGTTGATCTACCGCCATATTGTCGCAGTTCCACCCAGGAAGCATTGCTCTCCTGTGGGCGAGTTGCTGGTCCGCGCGGGGCCTGTAGATCAGCGCGGCGGTTGCGTCGTCGTAAAGGCTTGGCAGAAGGGCAGCGAACACGGAGTAAAAAGATTTTACTGCGGATATCAATTTGCCAGGGCTCCCTCTTAATGAATATGTGATCGACCGGAACTTGAGATCCGAATCAATTAGGGGTGCCCGACCGAGAGCGTCGACCGGGAAGCCGAAAGTCTCTGATTTCGCGGCAGCAGCAGCAGCAGCAGCAGCAACGGTCCAATCCGCTTTGATTCGTTGGCAAAGCTCCGATGTGTACGTGTTCGTTTGATTTAGCAGCCACGTCGGCTGCGGGACGTCGAATTTCCATCGGTCGATTCATTTATTTTGACGCCTCGGAAAAACTTGACAGCCGTCAAGCTCTCTGTTGTTTACGTCGAAGGCAAGCCGAGCATGGAAGTGTGTAACATGCGTTTATTGTCTTTTCGCGAAAGTCGTTCCCGCCAAGGGATCGATCCGCTTGAATATTCATTCATGTAAATGATGCTGCTGTTCGCCCCAGGTTGTAGCGAGCTCTATCGGAAGCAGTGCCTAACCTCACACCAGGACGTACATAAGTTAGATCGTCAGGAGTTTCTTGTTATCTGAAGAGTTCTTTCCTCGATTTCAGGATACGTTGCGTGTCCCGGACCTAACCACGGATAATAACTTCGAGATGACCCAGCATCCGAACGCGACGGAGTCGTCACAGAGTCCACCTCCGAGGAGTCCATCCGACGAGAAGGACAACAACAACAAAGGTCGACAGAGTCAGGGTCTGATCAGCACCTACGTCGCTAGCCGGCGTCTCAAACGGAAGCTGAAAGCCGCGGCGAAAAGCCTCGATCTCAAGGAAGCTCTCACCAAACAACTACACGGCCACATCGCCAAGAGTTTAATCAATGGCATAGCGAATCGTCTCGAACATCAGATCGTACAGAGCCTCGTCACGAATCTCTCTTCGACGTCAGCGGCCCAGGTCACGGGTGTCACTCAGTCCCCGATCCAAGTTCATCGACAACTCCAACAGCAACACCATCAACAACAGCCACAACATCACCATCTCTCCCATCACCTGAATCGACAGCTCGTTACGACAGAGGTACGCAGCGAAAGCCCTTACTATTGTCAGTTTTGGTCGATTCAACAGATTCGGTTTTTTGGTCGAGAGTTTTTAATTCGAATCCTGACTGAGATGAAAGTAAACTTGTTTGCAGACCGCTGGGAACGTGTATCGGCTTCCTTCGAGCAGAGTTGTGTCTCCTCCAGCCGTCGCACCGCCTCGGACCTCAATCGGTAGGTGTCAGAGCATGCAGTTTGTTGATTGACATCAGTTCTCAAGTATTGGCAGACCGGCAAGTCAGCAGACAAGCAGTAGAATGAGTGACCGGTCTGTGGCTGTTTGGTGTTGCTGATTGTTAACACGGGTTCGTGGGTCTGGTTACTTCCAGATGCAGCTGGTCGTTCGGCGTTACCAACCCCTCAGAGCGGCTCGATCCTTGTCCACAACCTCCTGGGACAGCTAATGGGCCAGAACCAGCCGTGCTCTACGCCTCTCAACCTCAACTCTGTGGCAGCGGCGGCGGCAGCGGCTGCAGCGACCTGTGGAGTTCAAAGCTACCACCAGACGAGTCCAATATCTTCACCGACCCACAGTAGCAGCAGTTCGTGTTGTGGAGGTTTGTGTCCAGTGAAACAGTTTACGTTTGTGCTCTTCCCGAAGTATGTAGCTATTCGGAGATGTCGCTCGTCGACAACGCTTGAGGGATTGCTCGTTCGCTGGGACCCGGGTCACGACGCTTCATAGATTTATGGTTGCTCGGTCGCTCTATGTTTGTTGCTCGCTCGCTCGCTTCAAGCGGATGCGATGTCGAGAGGCCGGCAGAGAATCGACTAGATAGAGTGATAGAAAGAAAAAGTAGAGACAGCTCTGCGCGCTCACGGAAACAGGGTTCACCCACTCATGGTGGAATGCATTCAGCGAGCATTGGCTAATCCGGGCAAGCGGGAGGGCGGGTTGGCGGGCTTGCTGGTAGACAGCCAGGCATTCAAGTACGCAAGCAACCGAGCAGGCGTTCGTAGAGTCAGCATTTCGTTTTGTATCCGCAGAGACGACGTCGAAATACCAACAACAGATACCGCCCGCACTGGCGCATCATCTGGCCTCACTCAACAACCCGGCTGGCAAGCAGATTGAAGGTCCTGAAGGCTCCAATTTGTTTATATATCATCTACCACAGGTGAGAGTAGTTTGATTTGAATATGCGATCTTCCGTTGTACGAAGGCTTCTCGGGATGAATGACCAGTGAATCTCGAAGAGGACTCGATGCTGTAGTTCTGTATCATCCTGTCCAAGTATTTGTGAAAACCGTCAAACGGAAGTCGCTTGCAACAGAACTCAGGATGAAGCGGAACGATTGCTGTTCGAGCTTCCTAATCCGAGAATACATACGGCTCGGAGCGCAGCAGAATCGTGTTTGTGTACAAAACACACCTAAATTTAGCCAAACGATAACCGTCACCGCTAGCAACACAACCTTCAGCGCTCTGCCGTTGGCAAGCTGGCTCAACAACTTATTTTCTCACTCGCGACGCTCTCTCTTTGGCAGGACTTCGGCGACAACGATATGGTACAGCTGTTCATGCCGTTCGGCGAAGTCATATCAGCCAAGGTGTTCATCGACAAGCACACCCAACTGTCGAAGTGCTTCGGTTTCGTCTCGTACTCGAACGCCATCCACGCTCAGGCTGCTATCAAAGCGTTGAACGGATTCCAGATTGGGACGAAGCGGCTCAAGGTCCAATTGAAACGGAAACGGCCCGAGCATCACATCCAGAGGCCGAACCATTGAACAACAAGTCAGGGAACACGATAAACGAACGGAATTGTGGTGTTTTCATGGACCTCGATGTACATTTGTATAAAAGACGTAGAGACTCCCCAGCGTCTCCAGGATTCCTCTGCACAGACACCTCAACATCTGCCACAAACAAATGCTGCAGAAGCTGAAGAATCGAGTATTTTGTTCGAAGTGAAGCGGGTTGATGATGTTACAGTTACTCCCGGGTTCGGATTTCCGACACGGCGGAGAACAAAACAAACGGATCAGTTGTCCGTCTTGAGAGCGAGGAGGAGCAGAAGCTCTCCGCGAACTTCTGCTTAAGAATAGTTCTGAGAGAAGCTCTTGGAGAACAAAGTCGTCCGAACGAACGGACGGGCGAACAAACCAACAAACAACCAAGCAACCAACCAACCAGTGATGAATGTGTTAATAAACGTCTACCCTAAACATGTCGGTATTTTTGCAACAACCGTTTCGTTTTTATTCAGCTCGCTTGCTAATGACTTCTTTTCCACCACCTCGCGCTCGGCCGAGCGCTGTGCCCGGATTAGATCCTAGATACCGTCAGGCTGGCACGCTCCCTTCAAGAGTTGGGCTTTCACGCTTCGGGTATTCGTTTTGTCAGCGTAATTGTAAGATAATTGACATTCGTCTCGAGACCTGCTATCCACCACCGATCTTGAGGTTTCTCAGATTGAATCTGCGCAACACCTGAAGCACAGCGTGGCTGTCGCTCCCAAACACCGCGTAGTTGCGATCCCGGCGGAACGTCCAACTGCACACAATTCATTAGTAATGCTCATCCTCTCATTAGCTGAGGCAAACTCCTGTGAAGAAACCCTGACGGAGTTTGAAGTCTGTTTCAGCCAAACTCAGCCGCCGTCGCTCCGTAATAGACAACCACCACGTCGGCGGCGGCGGCGGCGGCGGCGAGCAACGAATCCAGGTAGGCAAGAGCCGGGGAAAAGTTAGTCGGGGACGAGGTTGAACTTTGTCGTCGACGTCCTCTCCGTCCGCCCGGGCGGAAATGACGCTCGCGCTTCGGTGTCGGGTTTTATGGAGGAGGAGGACGACGACGTCGAAAGAGAAGAAGAACTGGAAGCCTAATGAATCCAGCGCCGACGGAGCTGCGCCATCTTTTTTTCCCTCCTTGGTCGTCCTCTTGCCTTTAATCCATTTTGCCATCGTGTTCAGCGGAGGCTTTCGTCGTCTGCTGAAAGTACATAGCCAGGCAGGTAGCCAACCTACCCTCCAAGCAAGCAAGCAAGCAAGCAGATAGAGCTATATCCGAAGTTTAAGCTCCCTTCGTAGAGCCGCTGTATCGATTCCTGCCGTCGCGTCGGTCGCAGCCAACTTTTTCTCTTTCTCACAATGAACGGTGAAGCGAGTAGGATATTAATTTCTGGCGCAGAGTCGAGCTCATTTCTCGCGAGCGGCCTTCGTCGCGCGCGATTCCGTGTATTTTGTTATTTATTCCCTCGATCCTTGCGTCAGATTCGTAGTCTTGCACCATGACTGAGTGCGAAACCATCGTGTTCTTGTTTCGGGACAAAGCAGGAAGGGGAGTTGGACGGAGCAAACTGACAAGGATGGAATCTCATGAATTGCTTTTCCCGGAACGAACAAACAACCTATACCTCTATACTCGAGCACGATATACTTCTATCCATGGCCGTGTTCTCGGACAGCCGGCAGGGTGTTTCCTCGAAAAATGACTCAAGTCCGATCGATTCCGCGTAGATTGGTATTCTTCCAAGCTCAACTATCACGCACACTGAACCATTACGCATCCGTTTTCGGGCAACTAGGTACGGTTGTGGACTGCAACGGGTACTTCATGAGCAGTTGTGGGTTTCGACCGCTTATCACCATGCTCAATCGAGCTTTTCAGAACGTGGCTCCACTACAAGCGTCGTCGAAGACGGCTCAGCGACGTCCTTGGAGCGAGGAGGTCGCTCGTCGACGTTTACGACGAGCATTGTGAGTAATCCTTTGGGAGGAAGGACGAGAAGCAGCGGAGAAGCGGCGAGAGAGGGAACGCGGAGAAGCGATCGTCAATGACACGGGAAGCAGGTGGGGACCCACGAGAGAAGCCTACGAACGACGACTACAACGAGGGTAACAATGGCGGCGGCGGCGGCGGCGGCGGCGGCAAACGAAGGAGGAGAAGGAGCCTAAAAGGAACACGTCTTGAACAAGGCGAGGTGGCTCTTCTCGGCACCTTCACAAAACTGAAAAATCTCTGCGATAAGGAAAAGCGTAAAATTTCCAGAATTCGCCGGCGGTGTTGATCCGCTATCTGTCATGTAGTGGGGACGACCTTTGAACTTTGGCCTCCAAAGCAAATTTTCCGGCGGAATCTAATATTGTGAAGCAACGATGATCGATGTCGACCCGATTCCTCTTCTCGGACTCCGTGAGAACGGAAAGGAGAAATCGAATCAATTATCCGATGTTAAAGAGGGAAAAATTGATGAATGGACGATTGACGACTGTTGTCGTCGTCAGCGGCACGAGCCAATCCGCCTCCGCTCTTTGAAAACTCATGAGTTTCGAAAACAGCCCGAGAACTGATCGAATATTTTTCTCCATTCGCTTCGAATAACATGCGTCTGTCTCTTTGTTCGTCTGCTACTACACTACCTACCTAGCGATCTATTTGCCGCGCCCGTTGCGAGGATCATCCAATGTTTATGCATCAGCAATGCAAACCAGGAGAAAGGCTGTGCGAACGAACTGCCGTCAAAGTTCCTTTCTGAGCGGCGATGGTGAGCAGAACAGATACGTACCTCTTTTTCCCCACGTGATGGATTGAGACGAGCTTTCAAAAGGCACACCATCAACTTTCAAACTCAGTTGGAGGGTTTTCAGGTTTACGAAACGTGAGAATGGGCCGGCGGTGTACGAAACCGTTGCGGAAGACAATGTTTTTTCTTCCGTCATCTGGACGATGGAATTGCCCACGGTTCGCTAGCTTCGACTGGTGCGGTGTCGCAGCTGATGATTTGCTGATGAGCTCGTTTGTCTAACGAAGCCCGTCGGCAATGGCTGCAAACCGAGCGACAGGCCGAGTTTACTCTGAAAGGCCCTTCTCGCTCATCGTGAGACAGGAATAGTTCTCTGTTCGCCTTCCACGACCGATACTCGGACAAATGACTGGTCATCCACGATCGGATTCGCGGAGCTTCATGCACTCATTCCTTGAAACGAATCCTGTGATTTACCCCGGAAGAGATGGGCAGGGGGAGGGGAGGGGGTGGTGGACAAATATTTGGAACGGAAAAGAAAATACTGGACCCTCCAGTGAATCATGTGAGCAATCGGCTAAGGCGGCTTTAAGTCTTGCGATAAATTGGAGGAGACTTTTGAAAGTAAGAGCATCGGCGATCGTGGTCGTCTACGCTGGGAATTATGTTCCGAGTGAGTGGGAGAGAGCGCAAAAGAGAGATAGAGAGAAGTTGACTCCATCAATTTGCTCTGCTCGAAAGGCTCAGCAAACGCTTTCCTCGGGGAACGGCATTTGACATTTCTTCGCCCGGTTGTGCGCTTCTCCTCGGCGTCCGAACACCTTTTTCTACTTTTTTTTCTCTCTCGACGGGCGTCGTTCCCGACGTCGAAAGCACTCTTGAAGAGAAACGTAGTTTTTTTCCCTTGAGCTCCTCCTCGACTCTCGTAGTTCGTGTCCTTTAGTTGCAGAAGATACATTCAGTTTCAGTCGACGAATAGACGGGAAGAACACAGTACGAAGAATCGGTCCACACCGACGCCTCATCTTTTGCCTTCTCCTTTCCTTCGAGTTCAGCGCTCTCAAATTTTCCCCTTCACCGGGCGTTGGCTTCTCGATTCCTCTGCAGCTGCGATGTCGTTCCGTCCCCTTCGAAACCGAAGCACGACGTCCTTCGTCGATAAATGCAAATCCCAAAACGGCGAGACAACGACGACGACAAAAACACAACTTCCGGTTTCAGAAGCTGTCAAGACTGAGCTCAAACTTAGCACGGCCGAATCGAATGCACGATCTCAACGAAATGATCTCGTATGAGAATTCCTTCATGAAAAACGTAGATGGCAAGAAGTACAGCGAGAGAGGAACTCGATTCTACGCGGAGTTCGGCTGAGGTTCAAAATTTACATTTTGTGAGCGTGGCAGAGAAAGACGGAGTGAAAAAGTTGAGGAAGACGTGGGCGAAGAGGGAGGAGAAGACCACTCGATACCTAACAGGCAGCGTCGCTAGTGGCGGCGGATTCGGCGGTAGTGGTAGTAGCGCTGGATCCTGGATAGCGCGACCATGTGGTGCCATGCTTCGTACGCTCTTCCCTCAAACTTTTTTTTTATAGGAAATCACTTAGAGCCATATAGAAGTGTCACGCTAGCCATCCAGTCAGTCAGCCGGTCGACAGCCCGCGTAGCTTTAAAGTGAGCGGTCCAGAGCCCTACTTTGCTTCCCCTATTCGATATTTATATTGCCGCCACTCTTATCCATCCCATCTGGAACTTGATTGACCACTCAATCGCCAAAGAGTTCCTCTCTGTGTAAGCTCCTTCGACTTCTCCTTTTCCCGACAAGGAGGTCGACCACAAGATCCCCGCAACCCTGGTGGCGAATTTCCATTAGGAATCGTGTGTAACCGAAGCCAGTGTTCAGTGTTACGTCCTCGTAGTCGAATCCTTCCAATTGTCATTCTGGTACGAACAAAAACACTGTCAACCAACCTCAGCGGCTTCCCAGCTGTCACGCGGAAGCAAGACGGATGAGGCGATCGCGCGGAGATGGCTCAGTTATGCAAGCCAACTCCCCGTGACAACGAAATGCAACCTCCTAGCGAACAGAGAGGGAAGAGAGCTTCCGTGGAGGATTTTGGAAAGCAAACGTTGTGTTGGAGGTAGAGATAGAGCTCAGGTGTCTGGAGGCGAGTCTTCGCTCCCATTCCTCCTCGGTCCGCTCCCATTCCTCCTCGGTCCCAAAACCGCGTGGTTTTGGTCACAGCGCCTGTCACAGCACTCTAAGGAAGAGGCTTGTCAAGCGGAGGAGAAGGGGTAGCGTTGACAAAAGATGAGCACGTGGGATGATATAGTTTCTGTTATCTGAGCCAGTCACAAACGCCTCTTCGTCGATATCTGATCTCTCGCGCTGAATTCAAGAGTACGCAGACCCACTCACACAGATGAAACCCTAGCTCGAAAGCACTCCAGACGAGGAAACTTGGGAACATCGAGCGAAGGGAGGCTCCGTCACCCACTCGTCCACGCGCGCACTCACTTCTCACGCATTCATCCATGCAAACAGCGCCCCCACGCCAAATGAGAAGGTTCTTGGCGCGTGAAAGCCGAAGACGATGGAAAGCAGCTGATCTCGATCTCCGCGAGTCTGAAGTGTTTTTGCTAGAATGGAGTGAGACAGAGGAATAGCGGATCTTTCAGTGGAGCATGAGCTCATGCTTTCGGAGTAGATGATCGCTCGGTCAGTTCGTTTTGTCGAAGGTAATCCATGGAGTCCTGCGGATGGCAGCCGCTCTCGAGCAGGA
Source organism: Neoseiulus cucumeris (assembly GCA_021527715.1). Taxonomy (NCBI): domain Eukaryota; kingdom Metazoa; phylum Arthropoda; class Arachnida; order Mesostigmata; family Phytoseiidae; genus Neoseiulus; species Neoseiulus cucumeris. The sequence continues at coordinate 577,069 of JAJSRV010000076.1, read as the reverse complement.
ATCCAACAACAACAATCAGAGACGACGGGCCAGGAAGCCAGTCACGCTGTCAGCCATTGAACTCAGAGCAGGAAACCCACATTCCTCGACAGGGTGGATTTGAGCGCTAGTGCATTATATTTGTGGGAGCGGTCATTAGGTATCCGTTGTCCTGCTCCGACGACGACGACAACGGTGGCAAGTGTTCAGCCGCAGCAGAGCGAGCCCAGGGCCCAGCGACTCCTTGCTTTGAATTGTGCTATAGTATTCTATGTTCGTTCGTCCACAGGCGAATCCATCCATGTGTTCGTTCCTGTTTTGAGCCCTTGGTCAGACGGAGCGCTGACATGGAATTCCTGCGATGAGTCACACGTGGCTTTTGTGGTCGGTGGACGAATTCTCGAACAACATTCCAGGAGGCATATTTATTTCTACAAATGCAGTTAACTCGCACTTTCTCCGCCGGTCTTTCACTTTCTTCACAGAGCCAGTAGGGGTCCAACTACTCATGCGCTGCAGGCGTTCTTGTGAAAAGACTTCCTTCCCCAAGTCCACCCAGAGTCAAGTTCCCCGAACGCCAGCGAGTGAGCCATGACATTTCGGACGGGCTGGACTCGCCTTGTCTTATTCTTTTCATCTCGAACTTTCAACGGAATTCAATTTACGGCACGAGTTTTGCTATATCTCCAGATCTTGAATGTGAGACCTACTCCAGGTTAGAACGACTGAGGCCAGTCGAGGGTGACAGTGACCAATTCCACGGGCGTAACTCTTGTCCAAGTCACGCCACGACAATCGATGAGTTCTGAGCTTGAATTAGGACAGCAGAGTTTCATCCGTTTGGGGGAGCGACCGATCCCGTCATGAGTTTGTCGAAACTTTCGTCAATCATTCTCCCGAAGAGTGTTTTTTGTCCCTGCGCATTGTTGTTCGCCCAAAGTACCTCTTCGAAGTGACTATCTTCGTTTTCTATCAAATTCTTCGGAGTAATCTCTTGCTTCAACCGAAAACTCTCGAAAGCTTCGTAAGTCTCGAAGGGCCTGGATCTCCATCAAAGTTCAAAACCTGTCGAATCGTCGTAATATTCCCGCCACGATCCAACCTCTTTTTTTCAACCTCAACAAACGACGACGCTCAAATCTGCTTGATTTGATCCCTCGGGCGAGCACTTGCGAAAGGGTTCCTTCACCATCGCCTGTTTCGAAACCAGCCAAGGCAGACATTACTAAGTGGGAGCAAGTGGTGCCCAGCAGCTAATGCTCGTGTGATCTCTCTCAGTCCGTGAGATTTGTTCTTCTTCCCTCGTCTATTATAATCGCTGATGGCTCCACTGCATATTGAGAGATGTCGTGACAGAGACCACTTAGTGTTTGAGGAACCAACTCAGCTGCAGCGGCTCTAAGCCGAGAATAAGGCCTAATAGAAATAATATTGATTCTTCCTCGTTCATAGCTTTGTTCAGTCGTGTGGCTGACGTCCCTCTCGCGGCACGCACAAAAAGCACCTACAGTCGCCCAAGATCAACTCTTCTAGACGGATTTCCACCGATGAATGGACCAACGGTACCACCTTGGTGCTGATAACGTTAAGAAATATCCTCGTCGCCATCCAGGAATGGTTTCCGCGCAATTCGCACCAAACAAAGGATTTCGACTCTGCGAAAATGTTCGCTAACCGAGCGTCTAACCGATTGAGCAGCTGTGGACGCCTGCCGGTGGCTACGTCCACTGGCTCGCCCGAGGGCGAATGCCGCGCTCGCTGCTCCGTCGGTCGTAGGTCGGTGAGTTGTTCCGTCGAGGCAACAGACGAAATTAACTGTTAATTAATCATATGACCTTATAAGTGTCTAATAACGCTTATTAGGTTATGGAGAGCGCTCATTACAAACTGAGAGAGCGGATGGTTAATCTCATAGCATGCTCCGGTCGTCGAGTTGACCTCGTCCGCCGGTGCCGGTTGCCACGGAGTGTGTTGGAGATTGTACGTTTCCCTCACTCGTTCACTCAGAGTGGACCGATTTCCTGAAAGCGGCGCACATTTTGCTGACCAGGATGAATACGATGACAATAATATGGGTGCGCGCGCTTTCCCATCAGAAGCATGAGCTCGTGATCCTCTACTCGAGGTCAACATTCAGTTTCATTACGAATCTGAGAGGATGTTATTAATCACGTTTAATTGTACATAGACCGACACGGGTAAGCCCTTCCATGAGCGTTGAAGCCATTGGCGTTAATTCCTGTTTCAGCATTGTCGTACATTTCGCTAACAGCCGGAATCCATTGCCGTAGGTTTCGAGTGCTGGAGTATCACAGACTTCGTGTGTCAAAACTTCAACGAGGGCTACGAGCCAGCGAACGGTGCGGTGGTGTTCGAGGATAATGCAGCGCTTCAGCAACAACTACCAACCTCGAAAACAAACCATTAACATTGGCGCTGCGTACTCGGTGCTGTGATTAGGACACATTTGCAGGACTCGGAAGCCGGTCAGGCTGAGAATGGGCGGGCACGAGGACATGACTCTTCACGCCGTCCCGTATAAATATCTGCTCGTTATTCAGAGCTCAGCGCACGTAAGCCGAAGACTCGGTAGTCGTCACTCGTTGCTTTTTTACATTTCCCCATACACTTATCCATGGAGTGATCGGCATTTGCATGATGAACAAGAATGATGCTACGAAACACAATTAGAACGAATTGCGTCCGATTCGAGCATCGTTTTTCGATTTGCTTTTTGGCGTTGGCTTGAGTCAACATCGAGTTGAGAAGCCCGATGCGTGCGGGACCGATTCGAGGAGGAGAAAAACTTCAATCAATATATATTCGGCCTGGCCTCCCAGGGGTGGAGATTTCTTAACACTCTCTGCAGAATGGTCAACGGGGGAGCGTACAGTTCACAACTAAGAGAATCCTTTCTCCAATCCGTCGATCGGTTCGAATCTCTCCGCGTCTCGAGGCTTAACTCGAATGGTGAGCTAGCTCTCGAAGAGGCTGACTAGTGCGCGGATCCACGGTCTCTGGGGTCGATCCGAGTAAAAAGTTGGCTCGTTCCTTTTAGCCGTCCGTCCGCTCCTTTTCTTCTCCTGAGTCATGCAAGAACGAACCACCTAGGCCTAATGAGGCCACCGCGCACCTAAAGCGGTCCGCTTCAGACAGAGAAGTCTTGCAGTGTCGAGAGTTGATGTCATCATTTCCTTGCGCTCCGATAATAATCGCAAGAGTCGTAGTGGCATGCGGTGCGAGCGATCACTGCTCCGTCGACTTCCCATGAATGAAACATCGTTCTCGGTACGGCGGATCGCTTATACGTGAGAGATGTAGCGCGACGGGTGCAACAATACGATGGATAACCTGTAACAGCTGTCTGTATCTGCCCCGAACACGCTGAAAGCGAAGAAAGCAAAGCCGCTGGAAAGAGGTTTATCATACTTGTCTCATCAGCAGTGCCATGTGCGTTCGTTCAATCAAGCTCCTGTGTGAGGACAAGAGCAAATAGAGAACCAGTGGGACAATCTTGTTCGATACGGCCGATCGGTAGATCCTTCCAAGAACGTTCCGTCAAAATCGATCGCTCCGTTCAGCTCTCAACACACACGTGTCGTTCAGCAAAGCAGCTTGTGCGACGATATTAACGGTTTGTCGCGGCCATTCATTGTGGGCCGGGAGCTAGTCCGAAGTCTCGAAGTCTCGAGATAATACTCTAGGAGAATCGAAACTCATGTTGAAATAATCCCGAAGCCGTATTTCGTGATGTTTGCTGATAGATCGAATCATTCGGGGAGAATGTTCGAACTTTTTGTTCGTTGGAGATATTCGTGACCATCGATTCCGTCGGCCGAGGAGAAAAAAACTCTCAATGCGGTGATGCAGCTGTCCTTGAAGAAGATTCGAAAGCGCATCAGAATTTTCAATCGAAGTTCTCTTGTGTTGACGACTCGCATGGATCGATCGTCTTCAAATATATACGAAGCCCATTCGGTGTTTACGTCTCTGCAGCTTAGTTGTTCTTTCTCGCAGAATTGCGTTCCGTTCCTCGGATGCAAGCTTTATTTTTCCGAGCTTCAAAGGATAACGAAGACGAGCATGAACTCGCGTGTTTCTCCTCTCTTGTTTGTTCCTAACGATCATGAAATTGAATCGGACCTCTCGATCGGGATGTCGTCCGCACGTACTCAAACGCGGCAATAAGGTCTGCTGTAAGCTGGGACCTCATCGTTGCACAGCGTTTGTTGATGTTCAATAACGCTTCAGAGCAGTTATGACCACGCTACTCACTCATCAGATCAATATGAATGCGACAGAACAGGTAAACGTTGCTCGAAGTGGACTAAGCACACCGTGTTTAAGTGCGAACTCTCACGAAACGTTCTCGTTCCTAACGGAACCGACCAGATTCTACACGCATCCGTGTTTGCTAGCAAACTACGCGTGATGCTTATGGACAATTAGAAACAGTTCTAGAATCGAGAGCTCTGCGAAGAGAAAATAATAATAAGTGATCACGCATGACACTCGCGAAGAGAGTTTGCCGAACGTATTCGAGAGCCAATCAGGACGGCTAGTTGCTGTGTAACATGTTTCCCTGTCTTAACTGGTTCGACTCTGATGGTGGCGAATGGATCACCATTGATTTTCCATCAGGTCCGCCGACGACGGCGCGCCGTTGGTGACTATGTGTATTGATGATGGTAGCTGCCCTATTCAGTTGATAGAGCAGCGTTCATGACCTCTCTCTCTCTCTCTCTGTCGATGTATGTCGTTTGGCAGCTCGGGCGGTGTAACCGAGTGCCTCTGATACTAAAACACTCGAGGCTTAGTGACATCGGAACGGCTGCTCAAACTAGATCCAGAACTCGCTTCGATCTCGGAGCAGATGTGGTGGATTCCTCCAAAACAGTCGGGTTCGTATATCATCAAACCTGCAGACGCCGAGGACATTGATCGCGAGATCTTCACCCCAAAAGTATTACACTTGAAACAACTATCGCTCATAGCTTCTTTTGAATGGAACGGAATCATGTTGACTCGATGGAAGTTTGTACGGTGGAGGGTTACGAATGAATCAGCTGGACCTTGCGACGTGATTAAATGTACCGAGTTGTTAGACAAGTGGGGCGGGGGTGGTTATCAAAGGTATACCCAGTTTATCAGAGCAGATTGGACAACAGATTGGGCTTCCAACATTTATAAGGTTCTGCTCCGATTATTTTATTTTACTACGCCCACAGGTTGTCATGGCCCGTTGTAAAAGTGGCCAGACAGGCTTTCAGGACCGCTTTTGCGATGGTTGCATTGCACCGATGGGACGACCGGTCGCGCCTTTCAGTCAAATGAATACTCATTGCTGAGCGACATCATTTTCATTTTTATTCGGATTCCTATCCCTAAACGATTCAAAGGAAACTTGGAGTGGATCACTTTCTAGCGCAAGTTCCTTCTTTGTTCAAAAACACCAAAAGCTCGTTGTTGGAAGAGTGTTCCGGCAGAGGGATGAAGTTGGTAGCAGTTGACTCCAACATGGTTTCGTGGAGGACACGGAGTTTCTGGCGTTCATCTCATTTTCTCCGTCCAGTCTGAACTCTTTGCTGTCTTTCTGCTTTATTCCTCGCCCGCTGTTTTCTCCCGAACTTTCTGGCTCAATATTGTCCGGTGAGCGCTTCTCNTTTCGTCTGAGAGATGAAGTTGGTAGCAGTCGACTCCAACATGGTTTTGTGGAGGACACGGAGTTTCTGGCGTTCATCTCATTTTCTCCGTCCAGTCTGAACTCTTTGCTGTCTTTCTGCTTTATTCCTCGCCCGCTGTTTTCTCCCGAACTTTCTGGCTCAATATTGTCCGGTGAGCGCTTCTCATATTTGGATGTGAGCAGAGTGGGCCGCAAATGCAATCATGCGCTGTGTACACAGAGAAAGAGGACCAAGGAGATGATAAGGAATGAGGCGCACTGGCTGAGATTGGAGAAAGTAAATCGAGAGACGGAGCTCCTCGCCGACAGATTCGGTGTTCTTCCCTCTCATACTTCTGAGTGGGATCCAACAGTTGCGGCGGCGGCGCGGCGCGGCGCAAGCAGCAGGCGCACCATCGCTACAGGGGAAGCGGTGGTGGCACCAAAACAGCGAAGTGTGCACGGTCCCGCGTATTCGTTGTTATTAAATCCTTGACGGTAGAGGTGATGTTTGCCATGAATCTCGTCCATCTCAGAGAAATCTCCCAACCAATCCACGGGCGGGCCGCCGCCCTCCGCAAATACTTCGTTCCTGAAAAAACTATCTCTTCCTTTTACTTCGCCTCCTCGTCTTCGCCCTTCTATGTCGTACCCTCTCGGTTGCGCTCGTTTTTTTCTCTCCTCAAGTCTGCAACGTATAGCGATATTTTTTGAGACTCCGCCCGAGCACGCTCTGTGGTGCGAATCAAACAAACACTATTTTGAGTTTCAGATATAATTGGAAGTAAGCTCTTGGTGTTCATCAATCACCAGTCTTATTACATTGAGTTAGTTCATGCGGATGTGCCGGAGTCCGAAATAGAACCACAGCACAGGCCAAAACATAAAAAATCACGGATCGGAGATACCTGTACGGGTTGAGCAGAGCTCCAAGAAATCGAAAGCCAGATTGGATACGTGAGTCTCCGTCGTTCAATTGATCGAATAACCGAGCGCGTAACGCGAGTCCATATTTCACCGTCGATATCTCTGTGATTATTTTTTGTTATTAATCCGCTGTCGTATATCGTATCCACACTCACGGAACAGTGGCCACGCTCACCGATCTCCATCAATCAAGCGACCAGCGATCTCGTCTCGGATTCGTATCGAAGAGAATTTCCAGTTCACGAAGTTTTCCACCCGGATCGACATCATCTAATTAATGTATCGCGGATAACAGCGCTCCCTCGAACTCTGACAGCAGCATGAAGTCTGCGAGACGCTTTTATTGCCTTTGCTTCACGGGAGCAGACAAGGTCAATGGGTTAGAGGTTCGAGCTTTTCCCTATTCCACCGAAATGAGGTCAAGCGATCCTGTCGAAGGACTACGCGGGTCCTTCTCCGCGGAATAAGGGAATCGGGTTGATCGAAAGTGTGCCTTAAAAGAAATGATTCTTCTGGGGATGGGGAACTACTCAAGTTCGTTCAGGTGACAAGGATTAGCGGCCGCCGGTGCGAGGACGGGAATTCGAGTTTTTGGCCTGCGGCTAAGTTGTCCTTCTTCTTTCATTATCGCATTTAGTGTCGCTCATCCATGGACGAGTCTATCGGGGAGGCTGGGAAATGTCGATATTGACGATGCGCTTTGACGCACACGACGATGCGGCCAAAAGCCAAACGATGAGCTGTTGGAATAAGAGATGGGATGCCGATCAATTGCGTCTGATCGCGTAAACTCGAAGCCGAGCGCTGCGGCCTCTCGTGGCAGCGCTCACTCGACTGACTAACCGACTCGATGTCTTGCCTGGCTGTCTTTGCGACCGACGACGACTATAATAAGCAGCAATTACCCGTCCGTGGAGAGCAATATACAGCGCAGCGGAGGAAGGAGCACGCTAATTGGGGCTCAAATATTTATGGCTCAAGAACTTCAGCTGATTTATTAACACGCGTAAAAGCAGACGACACGACTCACAACAAAGCGTCGGGCGGTTGAACCAGCCGGAGTCGCGGTAACGTCTTGGGAAGCACGCATCTAACAGAGGGATCGACGTTCACTTGGCCTCAATGTATTTTAAGATCCATCGTCAGGATGTCATCTGCTCTACATGCTGCCCTTTGACAGATCTTGAATACGATCGCGTGAAAACCGGGTCTCCGAGTTCGTAACATTTCCGTCGGTTGGCAAATTATGAAGAAAGACACCTCGATCCGTCTTCTAATCTGTCTGTCACCAAAGCAGACTTTCCGAGTGCCGGCGTTGTCGGAGCCACGTATGTTCTTAAGTAAGACGTTTCTCGCGAGAGCACAGAGAAGAAAGCGAAAAAAAAAACTAAAAATCCCGAATTAACGCTTCATTTGATTCGAGGGCTGAAGAAGGAACGAATCGCAATGAGGACGAAGTCGGGGAGAAAGCGAGGGGACTGAAGGAAAAAAATAAAAGAGAGTCGACGAGGGCAACAACCACTAGACAGGCGGTAGCGGCTCAGAATTTTTGCTTCGTTGACTTTCTTACAACGATCTCCGTACATGCACAGACGGTGTCGTTCTGAACAAGAACCCCGACGCGCACGAGCCACATTGAATATTTGCGAAAAGAACGGCAGTTTCATTCGTCAAGCGATTCCAGTCCCAAGGTCCGCCGAAATCTCAGCGAGAAGTCTCTCGAGACGACTGAGCTCAGGGACGGATTTCCGGATGATCAACAAATCAGTCAATCGATCGACAGTAATGGAAAGACTCCGAAGATCCTGAGGAATATCGCCGACATTCCACGTCCACCCTGTGTGGCTAGACACAACGGTTCTCGTCCACCGTCCAACATTTGGCGGCTACACCGCGACGCAAACTGCAGTGCACGAGGGTAACACAATGAGGCTCCTGCGCTCTTGACCCTGCGTTTACATCAAATGTCAAACAGCCCATTCAGCATTATTCCGGGGAATTCAATGCCCGGAGGAGAACAGCCGTTACGGCTGAATGTTTCGCTTTTTGTGGTGCCCACAAGTTCTCCTCCCTCAACATTTGACGTTCTCCTTCCGAGAATTCATTTGCAAGAGAAGAAAAGGTATTGTCTCGATCACTTTCTCTGTTTGCCACCGCGAGCGCTCATTTCTCGGAGTCGAGCGAAAGCTTTCGTGCGAGAACCAGAACCTCCGAAGGGTCCGAGCAATCGTTTCTAGCGACCGGAGCTAATTGAGCCAATTGAAAACTTTTGAAAGTTGTCGAATGTTTCGAAGAGCATCGATCCATCGCTCCGATATTTCTGCTCCGGTTCCGCGTGACATGAAACGACGACGACGGCGAGTTCGAAACTTCCGCAGACCTGTGAGGAACGAAACGAAAGCGACACAACTGCAAGCGGTGGTGGCTGGTCGCGAGACACAATTTAACCGCAATTGAATTTGTGGCCTCGCTGGGTAACTGGTTGGTTTGTCGGGGGCCGGCTTGCTCAAAGGACGGGTCGGTTTGGTCGAAGGCTTCGGGTTGGCAGATTGCTTCCCCACTACCAACGGCGGCGGCCATTTCCTCCGGAAGGAAGCATTTGTGCAACCGAAATAGAAAATGAACTCGACGGAGACAAACGCTCAACAAGCAAATACGCTTAACGCCCCGCCGCGACCGGGACGAGGGAGACGACGAATCGTGTGACAATGAGCTCGGCCACGTCCCGGGTCTCGGATGCGGTCTGCGTCGTTCTATCTATAATATTGGATTAGCCGCCCGACAATCGATGATTTCCATAGGAAACGAGGTCCATATTGATGTTGGAGCGACCTAAACTGTATATACAATAACGAAGTCATTTCCCTGATTTCGTAATTTCTCGTGTTCTCCGTGCAGAAAAGCAGAGAATGGTACTCAGGCATGCGGGCGGACGGACGGATGGGCAGGCAGGCAGACAGGAAGGAAGGCAGACGAAAGTGCACGCAGAAAAGCCATAATTGGGCGTTCCCTCCCAACAGCCGAATCAAGCGAGAGCTTGCCGATCATAGCAGTCAACCAGACGACGATTCTATTAGCAACGCCCCAAAAACATTGAGATTATCTAATCTAATAGCGGAGATAATCTACGAGAGCCTGCTTCTCTTTGGACGAGTTGCGTCTCCCAGCACCCGGGATCCGTGGGTTGCAGCCGTTTTTATCACGAGAAGAACCGACAAAGATTGTTTGATGAGCTCTATCGAACGTGAAACGTCCGACCGGGTAAATACCACGTCTGTCTGAGAGCCGTTCCCCGCGGTTCCTCTCACCTCACGCTTCTCCACCCACAACGTCGACTCCATGTGCGAATCTCGCAGACTCAAAATCCTCGAAAGGAAGCTGCTGATTCGCGAAGTTCTTAATTCCTCGAGGAGTTTTCCTGACTCGAAAGCTCGAGTCGACGGCCGTCAATGATCGTCGTACACTCCGCTTGATCTCGGTGTATAAACATTCTCGACCTCCGCGGCGTGGAGTCTGACTCCGTCGGCTCATCGGAAAAGCGCGAGAGAAAGAAATTAACCGCTGTTAAGATTCTCGAGAGGAAGTACTTTGCTTCGGAAGAAGTACAATATCGATCCAGATCCGAAAGCGTCACGCCGGTAGCGGGAAAGTCCCTCGAGAACGAGAGTTCGCTTCGAGCACACGAAAAACTTCAGAACGTTTGAGCTCCGAAGATCCTCATCGGACGCTGAGGTGCTTTCAGGGTCTATCTCGAAGATTTTCCCTTTGCTCCCGCGCGCTCATTATGGAGCTCGTGAATTTCAGCCTATTTGCAGTTGGAGCAGATTCCTTTTGTCGAGTGCGTTCTGGCGTGGAACAAAACTATCCGGAGTGTGGACGAAGAACCCTTCAATTGAAACTTTTGTCTCACTTTATAACGGTGTGACTTCACGCTTTCTCGGACCTTTCTCGTCGGCCTACACAGAGGAGGAACAGCGGACGCTGTTCCCAATCATATTCATGGCATTCCGTGGATCCGGGAACGCCACTAATCAATCATGGTCGATGCGGATATCCATCATTTATCTATCCAAGCGCCCACGTCGTCGTTCGATATCCCGTCGCTTCGTAGTTGCTATGCGAGTAGGTGCGTAATCAAATACAGATAACGTCTGACGAGTCTCGAAGACTCGCTGATTACGATCCGTGTCTAGGTGTGTGGTACGAGCGCGTCTTCATGTGTGATTGAATATTACTTCAGTGAACAACCACAAAACTAAGTTGGGTTCGTTGGCTCGCCCGGCTGACCGTCCCCCCTCCCAAATACGCACTTGCCCCTCACCCCTCCCCCCGGCTGAAGGCGGCTCTGGTGCGCTGATGGCAAGCGAGCTGGTCGGTCGTGCCACACTAATGAGGGTTACACCACCACCACCACCACTGCCGCTGCCGCCACGACGGTTCCCAGCCGGGCAGGCGCTTGGTTATACAAGACGTGAAGCCATTTGGAGTTCAGCAGGCCGCGGCTAATGGGTGCTCCCCGTTCGCGGTAAGCTTCATGTTTTATAAGAGTTCGGTAATACTTCGATACAGAAACGTCATCGACGGCCCCCTCCCCTCTTAGTCCCCTTGCCTTATCATCTGAAACATAGAAAGCCCGCTCGTCGCTTGGAAATAAGAGACTCTTGAACGGCTTCACGTCCCGGCCTTATGAAATCTGACAGCGAAACGATGGGGTTGATGGACGTTTCGATGAACTGACAACGTATCATATTTTTTGCAAGATTATCTCTGCGTTCTCGAGTCGGCCGGTAATCCGCTCGATGATTCGATTCAGGAGAGTCACAGCTCCTATCGTTCCTTCTAGTTTTGCCGCTGTCAGTACATGTTAGCACGAGCGTCAGGTTCAAAGCAGCGGGCGGACACGCTGAATTATTCAACGTTTCATCCGTTTGAGCCCTTCCGAGTCCAACGTGCTGCAGCCATGCATCTTTGAGTAGCCGCGATAACAAAGCTGGCTTTTCAATAACTCGTTCTAGAAGTTTTAGGGGTCCGAAAAGAGTTAATACATTTTCGGTGATCCAAGGGGTGTCCGATGTCAACCTAAGCCTCGTTCAGTTCGGACATATCATCAGAGTTCTCGACGTATAGTTGCGATGAGTTCACTCTCGCACTTCTTCACAAGTCCTTTTCGGTTTATATTCCAGACTACTTTCTCTATTCCTGAACATTATTGCAACGATTTAGGAGTACTCCAAAACTCCGAGATGTCGACAACGTCTCCCAGATCGAATTCGAAACAGACTGTACTCTGGGATTTTAGAAAGTTTTTCAACTTTCTCGAATCCGGCTATGACCGCAAGGAATCACGACGCGGAGAAAACTGAGATAGATGTTCCTCAAGAGACAGAGCTCCTTTTTGTGGTCGGGCCAGCGCTGCTTCTGCCTCAGCCGCTTCAAGTCTGGATACTCCTGGCGTGGCAACGAGAACCAACAGTGTATCCATCTGTTTTCATTGCGAGCCAACTGTGCAACTTTTTTGTTTCTCCTCTCCCTCGAGGACGGTGGAATGAACCCGACAACAAACTAACGAAACAAGAGGGCCGAAAGCGACCAGAACTATATATTCTGGTAAATACGTTGTCACCGCAACGACTGCCTCCATTCCTTTCCATTGTACCGAATCGGAAGGCCGCCAAACAGGAGGACACAGAGACACTGCTGTGATGATATTTATTGTGTGTTCTCCTCCATTCTCCTAATTTCCGCCATCACGCACGCGTAGTCTTGCATGAAGTCGAAACGAACCGCGTTCCTGTAGGAGTTCCTCGTCTCCTTTTCGACGGATGCAATCGGAAGGAAAGAATCGGTTCTCGTCGACGAGTTCTCAAAACTTGAGAATGGCGAAGTGAAGAAAGTGTGCAAGTTGTTAGCACGGTCCACTGAACTCGAAAACTTACTCACTCAATCCTTCCCAGTGACTAAGTCTCTGGCTCACTGGGTTAAAATGCTTCCTGAGTTCCTTATTGAGCTCGTCGTCTGTCTATTATTATCTAAATTATGAGTTCGTTTCGCGACGAATGCCGCTCGAGAACATCCGGCTCCCGGACTCATTGCTCTGTCGCGGAACCGATGTTGTTTGTGAGAGTTTCATCTGTTTCGAGACGAGGTTCGTCTGAGAAAATTACTTCGTCGCTGACCCGAGACCGATTGTCCGAGGATGAGAGCAAACATGAATTCCACCAACTTTGATAGCAAACAAACTTGATTAGAATCCTTGGGCTTTTCCGTTGATGTTTGAGACTCTCGTTCTCACGTCCGAGTTTCGGTTGTTTGGCATCGGCGGTCGTTGGATCAGAGTTGGCCGAGTCTCTGGTTGTTATGAACGGGAAGCCCCGAGGGAAAGAGCGACAGTCCTACTGTCCCTGAGGGATTGTGCAGGATTGTGTGACATCGGGAATAGGGACCTAATCAAGATATGCGTCACTATCCTCTGGGCGTCAACTCTAATGGGAGTGATTCAGTCTCAATGGTATTCGTTGATGTTGTCTAGCCGATCTGAGTTGCGCTATCCTCCGGACTGTCCATCCAAAACAGATCCCTGAGGAAGCAATCAAGTCACGCCACGTCGTAGAATGAGCGTGTCCCACTCTCGACCAGATCGTGATTCTCTCCTATTCTCCTTTCTCGTTTAGCGACTGAGAGCTCAAGTTCTCGCGCCGGAACACTTTCCGAACTTCGAACAGACATTGTTCTAGATTCAGATTTTCTTTCTCCATGGAGAGCTTCGGGCATTCTAGAAGTTATGTGTATTGCGGACACAATTCTGAATCTGCTTTTCCACAAACGTTCTTCCGAACTGCGGATAAGAATCATCTCGGAGATTGAATGACCGAAGTGTTTCCAGAAGTGGATTATGTTCACTTCAGAACGCATCGCTGTAGCATGATCGTTTCCGGCAGACTGCAGAAGCGCTCATCAATAATTTAGGCCGGTCTCGAGTAAACTTATGGGCTATCCGTGCAGTATCCTCTGCCAAAACCACTCGACAGCCGTACATCAATGTGGCCCAACAAGTTCCCCCATGCTGAGCACAGCAAGCTCACATATCCTGGACTTGAAGCAATAATTTCTACCTCGCTCGGAGAGGAGTCTGGATCATCTTTTGAAGCCTCACTAAGAATTACTGGAACGAAGCTGTCGTGGCTCGTCAGTTGCACAACTTCGTGCCTTCGGCGCTCCACATTTGTCAGCGAATCTTGAAGTTTTGTTGAGTTCCTTCTTTTTAGTCGTTTGTCACCAGTTCGAATGATGATAGCGATATACGGTTGTTGCCATTTCTTGACTTCGTTGTTAATTTCACGAACGTCCACTACTATCTCGACAAATTGAGAGACCACTGCGAAGTTTGATTTATCTTCTCGCCAGACACATATTTACGAACACTGAATGAGTCGCAATTTCGTTAATAGCCCCCAGCTTCGACGAAGCCAAATCAAAGCTAGGAAGTATCGATTCCGCACAAAAGTCTAACCATCTTGGAATCGCATTCTTCAGTCAGTTCAGATTCATATGTTTGCAGTTTCAGTCGTATCCACGTGTTCATCGGTTCCTCAGTTGGGGGAAATAACTGCAGGTGTGCTTTTCACGCCCAACCTGAGGAAACTTCTGAAAGAACGGTGAATAAGGAATCTTGGATGATGACTCCTGATGCGGTGTGAGGACCTGTCCAGAATGAACACTTTCTTGGAGTGTTCTCATGAGTTTCGAGGTCGTCAAGTTCCATGAGTCGCATCGGTTCTTGGGCGCACAGCTATTCTGCAAACAAAGAGAAAGTCTGTGGTGGATGACGGCTGTGCCCTGCAAGGTTTAAATCTTCATAGCTCGCCATCCACGATCGAGGTGCCGCTTGGCGAGCAGCCGACCGTTCGGCTGGCGAACACAATCCAACTTCAGCAGGACAATATCGTCGTTTTTCAGTTGCCTTGGTCTGGCTATTGCCGTTGTTGTCGTTGTCGCTGCCGGTGCTGTCGTTGTCTTCCCCTTCTGTGCCTCTCTTCGTGAACGGAGGCGGCTGCGCCATCGGCCGGGTCTGATCCTGGATTCCGAACAGCGCCCGTTTTAGCCAACGAGGATTTTTCTCCAAGGGAGACTTTCTCGGAAGGCTTTGCGCTGGATTTCGTCAGCGCTGACTTCAAATACCAAACAAAGAATACAGCTGCTAACACTGAAAGACGCGGATTTGGATTTCTGTCTGTTCATACGTCCGTCTGTCTGTTCGTCGACATGGCTGCCCGACTGTATCCTATGTTTGTTCGTGCGGCTTCTCCGACAGTCTGTCAGCGGATGACGGCAGCCTACGCAGTAGCGTTTGCGGCCGAGCAAGCCGAACATTTGCCTACTTGTCCGTCCGTCCATCCGTCCATTCATCCATTCGTCCGGTGTTAGTCTATGCACACACAGATATTTCCACTAAGAGAGGTCCATCTGATACCATCTCGTAGTGTAATCCGATTACAGAGAGCGCTCTTCCCTTCTACGCGGCTGCCGCCGTCAATGCTGCTAGTTTCTCGTCTCCGCTCAGCTCTTTAGCCTCTTCCAGGGGATGAACGAACCGACAGCAGGAGGGAAAAACGAACGAACGGACTTACGTTCTAAGATCGTGAAATCTGATGCTCAACAAGCGCGGCAGAATCCAAGCAACAAGGTCTACATCGGAAAAATCGTGGACAGAGATAGTGGTTTAAGCACCTTGTACTATGACAAACTTTCACCATGCATTGGTTGTCCATCTATGCTTGAGACTCTCAATCCTGAAAACATACTTCACATGATACCGTCTCGTTTCCGTTTTCATCTCGTTGACTCATTCTACTCTTTGGACGAGGCTTCGAACAGACGCGAGCTTGTTTCAGACACTCTGGGTTCTTCCACGGAGACTTTCAGATGCGGAGTTCTCTCAAGGAGTTCAGAACTTGACTGCGTATATGTCGCCTCGCGCATGAGGCACCTCTCATTTATACGCGAGGTTTGTTCAGATTTCACTGGATGTCCTTTAGCGTGATTCTCTTACTTTCGTTCAGCGGCCATGTTTCTGTGATACCGGTTCCTCACAAATTTCTTGTCGTGGACGGTATAAACTCGGCGTATTGCTCCCAGAGACAGCGGTCATTGCCCGTCCTCGCGAATATACAAGTAGCAATTCTCAAGATCGTCGATGGCCTGAACATCGGTAAATTCAGCTCGTGAATAATTCCTTGGAAATTGTTCCAGGATGTATAAACAGTAAATATAGAGCTCGCTAATATTAGAGAGCGCTCCGAGAGTGGCCTTGACGGCTATATTTCTTTCGTCTTATCCATTTATAGAAACTGCCCACCGAATGGACAGCTTCTGGTTGACTAACTGGAATGAAGATGGTTATGATGCGAGAAACGACTACCTGACTAATGCCAAGCAAATTTTGTCTCCCAGGCTGTCCGCCAGCCGGTGCGTCTGCGTTTCGTCACAGCCTATTTACAGTTAATAGGTTCGCGTCGCCCAAGAGCTCGCTGAGGTCCTGACTCCCAACACCGGTCGATATGGAATGTAGTCTTGCGAGCGACTCACTCGGTTATCATCCAGGAGCTCCAACTCTATCTAGATTTGCCTCTTATCTTTTCTACGAGCTCTTCGAGAGACGGATAATTAATGCCGTGCAAATGTCGGAAAGCATTTGATGGGTTTAGTACATACCGCATCGGAACCGCCGCGATCGTGTTTCCTCGGCGATGGGGCTTTTTGGAGAGCAAGATTCAAACTTGAAAAATTCTCGAATCCCGCGTTGGTCCGCCGCAAAGCATATTCCAGTGCGATTCCAGATGCGCCGACATTCAGGTTGTACCAGTGAACGTTCAGGAGCCTTAGTTTCTCGAGAATCAAAAGTTTCCAATGGGTCATGTCATGAGAGCTCGTCCGAACATGGAGCTCTGAATAATTCATGTGGGAATGCGCACTCTGTAGCTTTGTTCCAAGTTGCTCCAGCGACAACTTGTCTCTATGCACCTGAATTATACACAATTCCAAACACCGGAGTGAGGAAGCGTATGTATTAGATTCACAGAACTCGCTGCAAAGAATGTTTGTCAAGTGTCATTCGCTGACCCTCTCTGTATCTCTCTGGCATGCAGGTATCGAGTAAATGTGAACGAGTTGACAAAGCATTCGAATGGGCAACTTCGGTGAGCTCTGGATGAATTTTTAACGCGCCTTCGAGATGACCGATCGATCAGGGCGGTCTTTAGCATACTCATAAAGCTCATGTCGGAGGACATATCTCTGGCTCCTAACCTCCACTTGATGCATCGATGACATAATCGCCAAAATTTTTCCAAGGAAATCGAAAACGCTGCATCCCGGGATATCTGTTGGAGTGAATCCTTAACACCAAAGTCAACCACGCGACGGCGGTGCATGCGTCTGGTGGGAAGGAGGAGTTTTTTGAATCTAGCGCGAGGAAAATTCCGAGGTCGTGTCCCTGAAGGCGTTTGTTCGCTCGTTGAATGCTCGCTCGCTCGTTTGTTCACTTGCTCTCTTGCCTGCTCGCTTGGTTCGGTTGAACCACAAAAGCTGCCCGTCGACGACTTGTCACCACCTGGAGGTGACGCGCGCGAGACAACCTCCCCGCAACAAACTTGAACGAGCTTGCCAACGAAGCAACCTACCAGCTTAACAGTCAGCTTGCCGCAAAGTTTCACTTCCTGCCTGTCTTGGGGAAGAGATGGAGGGATGGAAAGTGAGCGCGCGCGAACGAGAGCGACGAGAAAACGCTTGAGAAAGCAGCCACCATGAGGATATTAGGGACGACTAGTAGTCCTTGGCGTAGTCTTTCCTCATTGTCGTTGTCGTCGTCGTCGTCATAACCGCTGCCACCGTCGCAGTAGTCGTCGTTGCCATCGCCTGATTGAGTGACACAGAGGGTGCGTGAAGAATAAAAAAGCAATTTTGCTCTTGCCCGAGGGGCGACCCGCCCAGCAGCAGTGGCGGCCTTACCACCGGCGCGGCGTTGCAGACGTTGTTGCTCCCGCTACAACTGCCTAGTAGTTGTCGCTGCCGCCGCCGCCGTCGTCGTTCGTAGTCGCAGAGGCGGTGGCGACTAATATCAGGAGCGAGAGTTGGAGAAAAAAAAAGACTTTCCAACTGTCCGCGTTCCTCCGCGACAGACCTTTTTGACATGAGATGGATCGCAATTGTTTATGCATCAGGGAGCTGAATACCACTCACTCAGATATACAGTCCGAATGCATTTGACAATGTTGTTGCAACACCCAGCTGCTTGACCAATAGTTCGGTGTCGCAGTGTGCTGCTCCAGTGGGGAACGACTCGCCGCGCCTACAGGTTCACAGAGAATCAGAAACGAGTTGGTCTCGTCGAGTTCGTAGCTGCAGTTCAGGCTGGTCCCGTGAAGTTTAAATGGAATTCTCTCATCTTTCAAGCATCTCCGACGCTATTCACCACTCCAGCTCTCATCAAAAGGGACGGAGTCCTTCATTTCTCCTGACTCGGTTTTCTCATCTGCGTCGGAACTCGTTGAGTGCAGGACGGATATATGTAGAGGAATAAAAATTCCTCATGAGCCTGACTGACTCCGCGAATTTTTGTAGCTAGTTTTTTCCTTCTCGATTGTTGATGTTGTTGTTGTTGTGAGGGTGATGCCGGAGCTGATATAAAAGTGTGCACGACGAAGACGCGCTCCACGGGTGAATGACGTCGTTGGTCGTTCTTATGAACTCCACTTGGATGAGCTTAATAAACATTTCTGTAAGAGTGAAAAGGTTCAGTCTGCCTACTACGAGCTGTCGATTAACTCTGATCGATGAACACGCTATCTATTGGGTATTGCCGCTCGTTTCCTCGCACGCTCGCCGTGGGCACCGTCGAGGCCGCCAATGGTGCCGCTCCGAGGGAACACCGCTTATTAATATTAGGATCATTGATATTGGAATACAGAAGAGAGAATACGAAGTTCAACAAAAGGACTGGATGGCACAGTTGAACCAAAACAGCGAAGGGATCTCCAGCGACCGAAGCTCCCCCGAGGTACATGCCTCACGGGCTCCACTAAATTTCTGAAATCGCTTCGAAATCAGCGCTCGTCAATAGACAATTCAGAATCGCTGATTTCCGTGCTTATTTGCGAAACTTGGGAGATGAACGGATGGTTTCGAGACTGTCTGCTGAAATGACGAGTCAGATCACCGCATCGGAGGCAAGCAAGAAGAGCGACGTAGAAATGTGTAATATGGCGTTCAAGGCTTCGTGATACGACCGATCTTCAGATTGCTTTGCGTACTCTGAAACCGACATATTGAGTCCATCATCAGAGTAATGCAGTGATTTCAAACGAAGAGTACATCGGTCGATTCCAAGTGTTATTCACAGGAGAAAACTGCTCCGGGGAATTTCCTGATCTGATCGAACATGGATCAGGAAATCCGCCGATGATTCTGCGTAGCTCGCGCATCCCTGGGGTTCTCGAGAGTGTCTCATCAAAATCGCGACTAATTGTCAGAGGGGGGAAACAAGGAGTTAGAAGCTGTTCGCGAGGCCGGGCTTACGAATCAAGGGCTCTCAATCCCTAATAACCCGGACAACGTGGGCAGAGATGGCCTGAATCGTCCCATCGCCTAGAGGCCGTGTCGTCGCTCGAGCGATCGATCGATCACCGAGGCTGAGTTGGGTTGCCGGGGTCAACAAGTGAGCAGGTGACCAATCCACTAAACTTGATCTCGTGAAGCCGCACCTGAGGAACTTCCCGACTTCTCTCTCAGTTCGCCGACGTTCAGTTCGCTGACAACGCATCCCTGACGCCCGACGCATTACTCAGCTCCAGCGAGAGTTGTATCTCCGAGACGTAGCTGGATGATTTCGTCATCGGATTTCCCCACCTCAAACTGTTGAGAGCTATTTTCATTCGCGGTTATTGACTCCATCTTTCCGTTCAAGAGTTACATCATAGGTCGGGAACTAGGTCGATGACAACTCATGAATACTCATCTTTCCCTTTCAAGAAGACGTCGAATCGATTTTTTTAGCCCGATATTTCGAGTCGTAGGATTGAGATTCTGTTTGCCGAGAGCAGGATTGTGA
Organism: Neoseiulus cucumeris; assembly: GCA_021527715.1. Taxonomy (NCBI): domain Eukaryota; kingdom Metazoa; phylum Arthropoda; class Arachnida; order Mesostigmata; family Phytoseiidae; genus Neoseiulus; species Neoseiulus cucumeris. The sequence goes on along the minus strand of JAJSRV010000076.1, from coordinate 557,396 downwards.
TTTTTAGAATGGAATCGACGAATAGGAGAACAGTAGACAGCAGTCTCGATATAACCTTTTTGCTTACCTTTGGGATTGAGGGAGTTGTGTGCCGCGTTTCCTCTTGGTCTTTCCTTCGAATCGCGCTCTCGTCCTTTTCGTTCTTATCCTCCGGCAGTTCAAATACAAAAATGAGCAAATCAATGCCGTGGCAGTTGGCGAACGGAGCGCTTTTTTTTAGCTTTTTTCTTCCCTCAAGGAAAGAGAAAACAGTTCAACAAGGAATAGACAAGCAGCTCAGAGAGGAGTTGAAGCACAGTTGAGTTCAAATCCCCGGAGGCGATCGCTGAGACCGAGCGAGGGACCGACGAACTTGCTTGCTTGCTTGCTTGCTTGCTCAAGTGAGTGGAGGCTTCTGGGCTCGTCATCTCGCTCCGGAATCACTCGAAAGTGCGTCGTTCTTTTTCCTTTTGCGTGTATTGAGTTTCCGAGCGAGAACCTTCAATTCGTTCGGAAGATTTTCTCTGATTTCGCTCGACTTATCCGGCGTCACAAAATGATGATTCGTTTCGTGTGACCGACTCTTTGAACTCGTCGTCATCACTGCCTTACAAGAGCCCGGAATCATGCTCCGATTTGACCACTTTTTTACTCTTTCGCGATTTCTTATGATTGAAACGACCCGGCCTGTATACCTCAAGTGATATCCATGACTTTATCGACGTAACAGCAGCCCCTATCGAATTCTTAAATATCCCTCGATCACTCTCACCAAGAAGCGTTGTTCTAGAAGTCGTATCGGCGCCGGCGCATTGCTCATGAAATCCATGGCAGAGGTGATTCTTTTCTCAACTCGCAAGCAGAGGGATGATTTCTCATCGCGAGCGCACCACATGCATTTTGTAATTCAAATTTCACTGTCCTTGATTGTTTAGAAGGAGAGCCATGATCTCGATTCCACTTGAATGAGAAGACGAATCAAGACAGAGTTTCTTCATTCCAAATCCGTCGTCTCGTCTCCGTCGAATCAAGGGGAAAAACATGTTTGAGTCGATATGAGCAGACGAGAGTGAGGAAAGAAATAATGCATGTTCGCCTGTTGAAAGATCCAGCAGAAAGGATCAAAGCTCGAAGAAAGCTCTCTGGGCTTTTGCTCACGCATAGCGATCTCCATCAAAGGATCACTACCTGCACCTTATTCGATCTGCCTTCTTAGCGTATAATGTGCAGTATGATCTCTGCGAGACAATCGGAAGCTTCTTCGTAGCTCATCTACCTATTCATTTATTCCTGAATTCATCAATCTCGCCATTCGCTCTCTCCCGGAAGAATCTTCAGCGCCTTATTCAAGCTCGGAATGGAATTTTTCCACTCTGATCATTGATTTATGAACATATACACACATACATATATGATAATTCGAGCTTATCGTCAAGCCGCGAGCCATCTCAATCGATCCAATCGACCGGCACAGAAGTCTCTTACGACTCTAATCACAGCGACTTCTTTCCCCTACTGACATCATTGTCTCCTATCTGCAGCTTTGATGCGACAAAAAGCTAGACGTATATAGTTTATTCTACTCTCAAACTGTGGAAAACTCTCGATGTTTGTGAAAGATTTGAAGAAAGGGCGGGAAGATGCCGATTCCGTTCCGAGTAACAAAGGAGGAGCTGAAACTTTTCAACGGAGATTTCCTCGTCATTGAGGAGTTGCAGCAGACTTCCGGAACAACGGAGTTGCTGAGGTAGTTCGCAATAGAAGCCCATAGGTGTCTCATGGGAAATAGGAGAATTACTCAATGATTGGACAAGTCTACACACAAAATCCCATACCTATGAGGGCCTAGTAGCATATCATTGCTGTGTAACGCAGCCGAAGACCCGAAAACCCCAGGAGGCATTCATGTATCCTGATTGCGATGTGGCAGAGGCATCCTTTCAGCAACCGACTAAGACAACTATACAAAAGCGGGTTTGCTATCCACCGTTGATACACGATCCAGCTAAACACACTCGGGTTACGGTTCCTGAAGCGTTCGATCCCGTTTCAGAATTCTTTTGATTTTCGGAATGTGGAGCGTTCACTCATTGAAACGAGATAATGTCGTCCACGTGATGTCCCTATTGAGTTTGACGTATCACGCTACGTCTCAACCACGTGTAATATTCTGAATTCCTAGTTGAAACGCAAATCGAAAGTGTACGGTGAGCCTGCCCTGACCGGCTGAAGGGCCACGGCCCGGCAGTCGCACGGAGAGTACGAACTGCGCGCTCACCAAATCCTTGCGCTCATGCTGGAAGCACGTTGAGCAAACTCGGACGAGAGATGATGCACAGCCGGAAGCGAGCGTAAAACTTTGTAAAATCTTTCTGCACGCGTTCGAGTAATGAGATCCGAACGCAGCATGATCGAGTGAAGCGAATCCGTCCTCGCATGTCTGACTGTCTGACGACTCATTTTGTCTGTGGATGTTTTCTCTCTCCCTTGCTGAATTTTACCCTTGCTTTCCTCGTTCCGAGAGCGCTGCTGCCTCTGGGTATGACACCGAAGCTATTCGAAGCCTGCGACTCATTCATTACGTTGCATCGGCGAAACCAAACCCGCCAAGGAAAAAGGTCGTTCCTGAGTTTCCGAGGCAAACCGAAGAGAGAAATAGTTCCGAAGCATCGGATATCAAAACAAAGTTAATATCGCTTTTCTGCCAATGAAGTCTCTAACTTGTTCTGACTCGCTTTCGTTCACCATCGAAGGGAGAGGAGGCGTTGTTTGGCCAATAAAGTTGTCAATATTTTACCACCGACTGTTTGTGTTGCTCTCGCCCATTGCAAAATGCTTTTCCCGATCTCTTATTTCCTCTCCGTTTCTTGGCAGCAAACCCACTCGAGCGCTCGCTCGGCCCCTTGCATTCTCGGCAAAGCCTGGCCATCACTGTTTAGGCAGGAGAGGCTCAAAGAAGCATTCGCTATGCCGCTCGGGGCAACTGGTTCGGGAAATTGGGGCGAGCCCCATCGAGGGACGCACCGAGACGACGACGAGGGAGAATGGGGGGCGGGAGCGAGGCTCGGAGATTCCCATTGTCGTAAGGCTCCTGGCAGAGGAATAATGCGTCATACGTTGCCATTTTCTTCTTGCTTGTCGGGTGATTTTATTCTCATGATATGGCCTGATAACGAATCGGACCTCCGATCCCTCGAAGCCTTCTCCACTCAACTGGTAATAAATTATTCGCCCTTCGCCACTGCCTCTTCTTGCTGCGTCCCACAGAACGGAACAGACAAATCCAGAGAGTGGATGAAGCCATGTGCGCTGATTGCATAACCGAACCGCAATATCGCTTGCACTCGCTCTACGTCGAGTCAGGAGGCACTCGCTCTCGTCCCACAAACTCGGTGAGGAACGGAAGCGTCGCCAAAAAGACATTTTTTCCAACTTCGAATTCAATCAGCAATCGGATTAGAAGCTGGATGGGAAGTTTGTTGATCGGAAGTCGTCTCTTCGGAATCCTCGTTGCATAGAAGTATGAGCGGAGAAATATTGAGAATGAGATTTTTCTTCCTAAATACTCCTAATGTCATCTTATTTTGATGGAAGCAGTCCAGTCTGTTGAGACGAACAAAACAAGCTCTTCGGTTTTGATCAACTAAACCTCACTTCTTGCTGACCGATTGCCTGGTCGGTTGAACCCGGATGGGTGCTGCTATCAGCTTGGTTTGTGTGTGTGTGTGAGTATTTTGAACATTCCGGAAACTGAAGTGAGTCAGTGATCAATAAACGAGCCACATTTCCGGGGAAGAGCTCGAACTTGGTCGGAAGCACTGTAGGGTAAGATGGGAACTTGTGGGAGATTCCCAGCACACCCCGGAAATTTGAAGAGTTAACTATTGATCATCCTGCTGCTATAAACACTCTCCCAGTGCCTATTCGTGACTCTTCCTGCTGCGGATTGCTTTCGACCAGAGCCTCCAGCCCGAGGCTCTCGAGCGTTAGGATTCATCAGGGGAACTCATATTTGGAGTGTTACCAAAGGTGCGCGTACGTGGTTGTCGTGACTGCTATGAACACCACCTCCGTACCGAGTGCGGGCTTCGGAACAACGCTACCCCTCAATAGAATTGTCAAGTGTTGTCAGTTTTGATTGATTTGGAACATTGGCAAAATACCGAGCCTCATGCTCTGAAGTGGATGTCTCGATAGATCGAGTCATGTACGGCTCGACGTTGCGCCGGCAATGATCATGAGCACGAACGTCTTCGTGAGTTGCCGGCGTTGAGAGGGTTGTGATGATTTCTTGTCGTCGTAGGTACAAAGATCTACACTTGAGATCTACTCGAATGAAACCGCGCGCGGCGCCAAGGTGCGTTGTCGAAAACGTGGAATTCTGAGATGAATGATCCGATGAATGCGAGTTTTCTTCATTTTTCGGCTACGCAGAAGTTTTCGGGAGAACTTTTGTGGGATTTTTCCATCTCCTTTTGTGGAATTTCTCAGTTTAGGTTCAAACTCTCCCTCTCTCTCTCTTTGCTTTGCGAATTTGATGGCGACTCTGAGGGTTCTGGATTGTAGCTATCCTGCAAAGTATCTGAAGCGATGTGCCGCTCCAATAGGTATTGGAAACTGTTTTCCACTCGACGAAAGGGTTTCTCTGGAAATGTCATCACTTGACAAGCCGTGGCTAGCATTTCAATGCTGCGGTTCTTGGTCAGAGTTGGAGTGACTGTGTTCCGTGAGCACGACCTGCTCTCTGCAAAACGCTGCTCGGAAAGCTTTGTTTAGAGCGTCAAGAAGTCTGGAGAGCCGGCTGGTTGAGTTACTGCTGCTGCTGCTGCAGCTCGAAGGAACTCTTCCTTCGACAGAAGACGACTCAATAACAGCGAAAGCAGGCAGGATGCAAGGAGCAGGATGCACAAGGATAACAGGCCTCAGGCAACAGACGTCCTGAATGCACTTTATTATCCGGGAACGAGTACGAGCCATCGAGGAGAAGCCTTTTCTTGGAGAAAGAGGTCAGCTACCTGAAAGACAGCGCCCTGTGTCTTCATTTCCGTCCTCTCTTCTTCGCGGACCGGAAAAAAATTAAACAGCTTCCACTGCGTGTCACCAAGCACGGCCATCTGACGTCATAGGGTCACAAATGAAACAGAAAACGATTCGAGGTTGCCTACCACCCGAGCCACCAGGAGTTATAGCGGTTCGAGGAGTGGTCCGCTCGGATGGTTGGTCTGGAGGCTCGCGAAGAAATCTCCATTTGAAATGGAGGCAGAAAAAATCGCTAGTCAAAATGGTTCAGGGCAGTGCGGTTGCCCGAAAACTTAGCTTCAATACAACCAAATGGCGAAATGCTTTTAAGGCATCGATGCGCACCACGCGGTAAAAGATTCACCAGTGAGTGCTTTGCGTCGTCGTCGTCGGGCGGGCGGGCGTTGCTTGCTCCTCTTCTCATTCATCTGGTTTGCTCCGTCTCCACCGAGCACCGCGGCTCCTAAAGTGGCAAGGACACGTGCCTGTGTGGCGATTCGATATTCGACTCCTCCACTTCGCTCTGATCAGGTTTCCCTAGACCTGACTTGAGAAGCGTCAAATGCGAAGACCCCGTTTCTTGTACTTGGTTCAAACTCTTCGACGCCGGCGACTCCTCATCTTCGTAAAGGAGGAAAAACCAGTTCCTTCAACCTAGAGAAAGGAATACTTCATACTAGCGAGAAGAAGAGTTTTCAGCAACGTCTCAGCTTGCATGGGGTAGCACAGGTAGTGTAAGAGGTGGCGCTGCACCTGGCCAGCAAAATGAAGGAGTAAACATCCTCAATCGATTCTCATGAAGCGCAAGATGATGAGGAAAAAAAACATTCCTCGTGAGAACTTTGTAAATAGAGTGAGGATCGACCCGGAGCGTGCTTATCGTGAGTTTTTGAGGTTAGTCCTATCACGCGAGCATCATCAAGTAAGCTCTACACGGTGCAGAGCACGCTAATCACAACGTATTTGCTGAACCACTCTCGATACTGGAAGTGTATTACCGACTTCCACGAAACAAGCGGTAGAGAGATTCATGGGGAATGGACCATCTGTTGCACGGGGCCTGAAACGATGGCTCCATCTGCAACGCCACTGATCCACAATGTCGCCAAATCCCTGATAAAATGGGCCTACATAGATAAGTCCACGATCAGACCGTCCTAACTGGTTGGCTGCTTGCATGGTTGGCAGCTTGGCAAACAGGCAGGCGAGCGGGTATGTGAGCCAGCTATCTTCGCTGCCCCTATGTAGGTATCTATTTATCTCTCCGAGTATGTATCGTTCGCCCGTATGCAACTCAGCCAGTGGACAAAACAAATCAATGTCTCCCTCTTGTCGGTCTCTTCGTTCCCAGATTTGCCGTGTTCCACTTGCCTTCTGAGATTGATGGCGCGCCCACGCTCCCGTCCCAATGCGGGTAAAGATTGTTGTCTCTTCTCTCCGCTCCCTCGATCACTCCAAATGATAACCGAACCGGAGGAATCCTTCATCCTCGTTTTCCATCCTCAAAGTTCAACCTTAGGGATCGTTTTGGCCGAATCCTCGTTGCTCGCGGAATATTTAAACTGGATCGACTTCAGGGCCCCGACTCGAAGCATGACGGCAACTATTCGATGCGTCATCGAAAACCGTCAGAGAATCCCTACAAGGCCCCAAAAGTTTTTTTTTTTTCACGAGGCAGCTGTGATTTAGAGTTTACGAAGCCATATTGAGTGAATGCATCGCTTTGAAGTCAAGTGAAGTGCTTCGTTGGTCTGGGGTCGTTTTGAGCAATTTGGGGGAGGATCGAGAGCGATTCCAATCCATCCCCACGGTTCGCGGTCGCATCGGATGTCGTGAGAGGTGCATCGTCACCGACATCGAAGAGTCGCAAGCCACAGAACGGAGCGATCGCATACTCGTATCGTTGTGTATCGACGAACGGACCAGCGAGAGAGTGGCTGTGTTGGTTGGTTGGTGGGTTGACAGCAACTAATCACCCCATCGATCACGAGTGAAGCCCGCAGCGTAAAGGCCATCACTCTAGCGATGATGCGATGCTCTTCACAGCCATCTCACTAACTCGCTGCATCACACCGATGTTAACGTCAACAATCCAGTGACACTTCACTTGTCGATGGGAGCGAGTTCCTCCTCAAAGTCGAGGTTTCGCAGAGAATTCCGCTTTGTTCTCTTGACGTCGACAACGATTTTCCGCCCCGCAGAATGATTGACGTGCTGCCGAATCGACGCACTCTAGACCTCCATCCGCCGCCACGCCTGACTATGGTTCAACCGGTCGATCCATGCCCGGGCCCACCGTGCGAGTTGCATCTGCCAGCGTGCCGACTGTCAGTACCGTAAAGCTTCGCTGTGCCATTTCAAATATTGCAAATCCAGATGCTGGGACGTCGATATTACGCGACAGTTGTTCGCGTCGCAGGAATGCCTCTGCGTTGCACGAACGCACGAGGAACATTTCATGAATCTCACTCGCGACTCTACTGTCTGTCCGGTTAGCTGCCAGGCTCACTGCCGCCCGCCCGCCCGCCCTGTATATTGAATCACAGCTCAAATTGACTGTGGAATTTGATCATAGACGCGAACCGCCGCGAGTCTCGTATGTACATTGATAGAGAACTCAGCCGTTCTTTTTTCCCCTCTTTTCAGCAGCATCAAAATACCGAAGCACATAGTAACCTCCGAGCATCGGGGGAATGCAGTGTCAACCAGTTGCTAGGATTCCATTTCAAAAAGGGAACAGAATGCTTCACTAGCCGAGCCGGTCGCATTCTACGAGATAGGGACTCCGCGATTCCTAGTGTACCATGATTACATAGCTGGCGAGAACAAACGGATTCGAGACAGAGATTCTTCGGTGATTCGGAATGACTTAGTCAAACAAATTGAGTGTATAGAACTCCTTCGAAATCTCATTGTTTCGCGTTTTGGATCTCGCTGTTCTGATGAAAGACTAGACATACTGTGAACTCGAGACGGGGAGGACATCACGCGACTCGCTGGCATGCAGCGCAAAGTGCCACGAGCAGAGATGAGTGCCGACAAACGAACAACCAAAAGGATTCCGATATCCGTCGCCAGCGTGCTTTCCCTAGCTTTTTCGTTCAAGTGCGTGCGTCTGGTCGTCTGCAGTGTACACCGACATTATTTTGCAGCTCATGGAGACGTCGGGAAAGTGAAGCGAGCGTTTATTTGGCTCGAGGATAAAGGCGCCACCGAGCGACATTACTCGAGATTTATGGTTTTATTCTCAACAAACCAAGATACTTCTGCCACCCTCCGGCTCCTTGCGCGCAACCATCGATGTTGATGACGAGGGTCTTGTAGATGCTCCACCTGGTCCTCTTCGTCTCTCCCATCCCTCTTCCTCCGCACTTATTTGTGCAACAGACACGGCTCCAGAAGCAGTCGCAGGACACTGTTGTTGTCGCTGCAGCGTAGTAGGTGCAACGGCCAGACGAGCAGAAGGAGGAGGGAGCATCGTAACGTTCGTCCCTCCATGCAAATATAATTTGTCTTTTTACGGCCGGTCGACTAGCTGGCAGAGGAAGCTTTTGGGGACGAGAGCACCATCGGCTCCCGTCGCCGACGCAGGAGAAGCATAAGGAGGATCTTGGCCGGCCGGTCGGCCGACAGCCTGGTTGGTTGCTTACTTGCTTGGCTGGTTGGTTGGGTGCTCGGCTGCCCAAACCATTACCCAAGCCCAAGTAGCCATTGCACTGCCGAACGAACAAGAGACGCTTGCTCGGCTGATTTTATTGCACGCCACAAAGTTCCCTTGTTGCTTCTGTTGTTGCCGCCGTCGTCGTCATTGATGTTGTTGTCGTCGCTTTTGCCAAGGCTGTTATTATTATTGTTGTTGTTTCTCGTCTGGGCCTCCTCTCCGTCCCATCTCCTCCTCCTTAATTGTGGAGCATATCTTATCTGTCTGAGTTTTCAGGACTTGAACTTGCGTGGAAGTCGAGCGGAGGAACACTCCGGAATCAAGAAGATGACGAACACCCCATGGGAGACAAGATTCCCCTTGACTGACAGAGTCGGAATCGATCGATCTGACTGTAAGGTGCCGTGTGGTGCATCCGTCCCTTGTCGTATGAGCGAACTCGTAAGCGGGGGCTGCGCTCGTTTCCGCCACAAAACAACGTTAACGATTCCAGGATTTCCAAAGATCAAACCTAAAACGGAAAACCCCTTCCTCCAACTTTGGAGCTGCTTTCGACGCTGTCAGCTTGAGGAGAGCCGGAATTTACAGAGAAACTGCACCTAGCGGTTTGTGTTAAGTGGCAAGAAGAGCCACATGTCACGATGAAGTCAACGAGAGCAATCAGAAGTCCCGCGGGTGAGGAGCTGGTCAGGTCACGTAGGAGCAAGACACTCTCTCTTATTTCCTGAGAGCCTTTCACACTGTAAGTAGGAACGGTGTGAAAGTCCTGTGGGAAAGAAGCTGGTGGCGAGAGAGGAAGAAAGAACTCCCTCAGTTCCTTAAAGTCTCTTAGAAGCAAGTCTCCGCCGCCGCGCCGCGTTCCTCAACTGGAGAGGAACAGGCTACTGAGAACAAGCCGCCAACTGGCCACGGCCAGGCCAAAAGCAGGCAAAGAACAGGCCAAAAGCAAGACTGGGTTAGTCGTGAAGTCACGTAGAGCATCAACAGCATCTAACAAAGCTAACAAACGCCTCAGCGTTCGTCCTAACTCAGTTTGCCGGAAGTCTTCTGCTCGTTAAAGCACCGATCCGATCCGATTTTCGAGGCTCAGCTTCGACTATTGGAAAATCGTTGGTCAGATCCGCGAGTCGAGCCGCGGGCTGGATTCTTCAATCCGAGACTGGGCAACTGTAGTCGTCGTCGATGTTGTCAACTCGTTGGACTGACGCTTGGATGGCTTCCGAACTTCCACCTGCGCTGGAGTTTACGCTCGCGAAATCGCTCGAATCGTCCATCTAAATCTCCGTCGGACGGACGGGCAATCGAGCGAGCGGGCGAAGCGAGACGAGAGGAGAGCCAGCCAAGTATTTGCCAAGCCTCAAAAGCTTTCAAAGTGTGCTCTGTGTGAATTAATTTCAAATGGCGTGAATGAAGTTTTAAATGAGCGTGGAGCAGGCCACGAACACAATTGAGTTGGTGGGTGGAAACAGACAAGTGAGCGCACCCACCCGACCATTTGACTACCCACTCGAGCAACTCTTCAGTTTCTTTTCCGCGACGTCGTCATTGTCTCCATGCAAAACAGGTGAACCCTACAGAGAAAAAAAAAATCTTTTTTTTTCAAAGCTCGCCTTGTTTCAATTTGCCCGCGTGGCCTCGATCGTCCTTTGTTCTCCGCGTACCTAGGGATTTAGAGAAATTGAAGGGAGAGGGAAGACGGAAGAATTCCGTTTTTTTTTCATCACCTCCGCGGCCTTTTTTACGAAATCAACCTTTTGGGCTCGTGCTGTGTGCGCAGCTCGTGGGAGATTGGTTTTCAGAAGCTGTTGAAATAATATGGCACGAGAGTAAACGTATGTGGAAGTTAAACTTCTCAAAGCAGCCACTTGTTCGAAAGGAAACGATCGTCCTAGATTTCCCCCCAAGGAGCGATCCATCGAGTGGATTCGGAATTCGACAACGAGAAGCAAAACACCACAACTAGACATCTATTTCGAGTCCAAATCGGTAAAAAGCGAATCGTCCAGAGGAGGTTCGGCGTCTGTCTACAGTCGACACCACTTGTTGAGAGTTTGAATCAATCACAAATTAGCCGGGGTTTCCGAAGCTTCCGGAAAACTTCATTCGGCCGCCTGTGCCTGTATTGAGAAGGGCTGGTGTCGGCTAAATCAGCTCCGGGCGGCTCAGAATTTCATCGGGACCCCGTTAGTAAAGCCCCTTATCTCGTCTGACCTTTTTGCGACAGTTTACGGCGTGAAGCTCCGATCATTTTACTGCTCCCGAAGGACCTAATAAAGCGAACAGAAGCAGCAAAACAGCATAAATCCTAACAACAGGCCAATCACGCCACCCGCTCGCCTTGGTCAGATCTGGATTTGTTTTTGAGTTGAGATGATATGTGTGTATTCAGAGTGGCCGGGAACGAGCGGAAAATGCTTTAAAAACTAGATTAACTTTAGAAATTGCTCGACCGCCTTGGAAGATTTAAACTTTTCCCTCTCTCGCGGTGTCACTGGAGAACCAACGAATTTCGATATTCCTTTTTTCTTGTCTTCTTTGTTCTTCAAAGCCGCTGTGGAGATGACTGGAATGGGCCATGGCTGTGACCACCATAGCCTCGGCACCCCATGCCGCGCCACCAGCATAGCGCAGCGTGTTTGAGCTTCTTCAACTACACGGCCGCGGCGGCACAGCGGAAAAAACGAGCGCCGGGCGGCTTTTATCACCGCTATTTGAGAAGGACAGCCGCAGCTTCTGCAAGCATTCACGAGCCATTCTAAGAGGGAGAAAAAAGTGGCCAAGCAAGAAATCGGGCCCGAGTCGAGTGAGGGAGACCCTCGCTTCGGTTTCTGCCGCTGCTGCCAGCATAGTGGCGACGGCGGCGGGCGTCGGTGTTGTCCACAAATGCATTTCCATCGACCGCAGAGTGCTGGTCTGGGTTAGCTGGCTGGTGGTCCACTTTCTGTGAAGTTGTCTCCCGTCGTTCAGGCTGAGCGCCCGCAGTCATTCTCGTCGTCATAACTACACTTGCCACTCAAGCAGCATCTATTGGGATCATTCTTCATTAACTCAGGTTTACTACTCAAGTAGACACAGGGATCGAGGTTGATACAAATATTCGACGGGAGGCTCCGTTGATTCGATATCGTGCACTTGTTCTTCACTAGCACCTCGAGAAGATTTGTCGGAGTTTTACATAAACTTTATATGTATACGTTACATACTTCCGGGCTGTAGTTAAATGAGAATGAGATTCTCTTCAGAGCTGTAATTGTAAGAGAATCTCCATAATATTTAAAGGAATCTCACTCATTTTCTCGTCCGTCAAGATGTTATTTATGAAATGTGAGAATCGACAATCTCTACAGGATTGACACATTGATCCGATCCACTTTCGCCTTGTGCGGACACTCGGAGCTCGCATTTCGATTCTTCGAATGAGCTCTCGTATTGACAAACCAAAGAGAGCCCGTGGACAGGGCCGAGAGAGCTGCTGGAACGTTTTTTGCATGTACGTTTCGCAGGTCTTCTGCTTGAGCTGGCTGACGACACGACGTGGATGTCGCTACCAGGGGTTCTGCTTTCGCTGATCCCTCATCGTTCGCGCGTGCGTCCATATGTCCGTGGCTCAGCCTGTTTCCCTGTTTCCATAGGGATAATGAAGAGCGGTGTTTTTATCTCTGACATTCACTTTCCTTTTCCAACTTTTTCTCCACGGCGAGCAAGGTAAAGAGCTAACTAGTCGGTCTCGTATGCTTGTTCGTTCGTTCGTTCGTTCATTCATCCATCCATCCATCCATCTATCCCAAAAACAGGTAACGGTCCGCTCGGCCCACGCACGTGCGGATACGTGGCAGAGCCTCCTCGTTTTCTGTGTCGGTGGCGAGAAGAGAAGAAGAATGAAACACCACCGGTTTGAACGGAACTTTCGTTCAAGAGAAACCGGCAGCCAGTCAGCTAGTCGAGGAGATGAAGGACGTGACCACGAATGAGGAATCTGCTGCTGCTTCTGAGTGAGTGAGCGAGTGGATTCGGCGAAATGGACGCCCACTATCCTCTCATAGCTCTGAGTTTGCCTGAACTTCCCACTTCGGTCCCCAACTCAGCTCCCGGCAGCGACGAGTGATGCACTCGTCTCCGGTGCCTCTCTTCTTCCCTCCGAGCGGCCACTGCAACTGCGTATGAGCTCCGAGTCCAGCCTTCGCTCACGGAGATTCCATTCCATCCCTTGGAATCAGCAGGAGTTCCTCTGGTTGTTCGCTGCCTACTGCGGCACGTCCGACGCGGACGAAAGTTAATCCACGATTAGCACTGGAAAATCCTGTTTGGGATTCAGCATCATACTTTGCCTCAGTGCTCGCCGATCTGGACGTTCCTCGGCATCCTGATTCCTCTCGGCTCTAATATCGATGCAGACGATTCTGGAGACGCCAACGAGAGAATCGTCTGCTCAATTGTAAGAGAAAACTCCCAATGTTGGATAAATACGTCATCGACGCCGACGAATCGAAAGTCTTCCTCTCACAAGACAGTTGAGATGACGGACTTCCGTGATTTGCGAGGAAGCGTTTTTTGAGGATGAGATCTCATTTATATTGTACCCCGCCGTATAGGTCTAGTCAGCTCCGCACGGCCGGACCGATAAGCTGAAAGTGTACGGGAAGGAATGTGAGACATTTTACAGGAATGCGCAAGTCATGCATCATAACAAAAACGTAGACCTAGGGGTCCTGAAGAGAGCTGTCTTCTGCTTGCACGGTCAGCGCCCTGGTGTTAAGCAGAATACGGATGTCTGTCGAGGACCCTTCGATGCTTCGGTGCTCAAAGACTCCGAGCGAGTAAAAGAAACTCTCTACAGAAGCGGACGGGAATAGGGAGACGACAGCAAGACGCACGGACGAAAACCTTCGGACGGGGGTCCCTTCTGAATCTGAAGGGCCAATTTAGCGTCAAGGAGAACAAGGAGGAGGAGCGGACTCGGCTCGGATCCAGTCCGCCGGACCGAGTGGGGACCGTCGGAGGGAACGGAGCGGAAAACGAAGGACGCAAACTCAGCTCCCGGAGAGGGAAACCTTCTCGTGAGCTTGGACGACATTGAAACGAAGTTAAAAAAGCGACCGTATAAGTTTACATATGTACCGCATGGGATGCATTACGTCGTGAGCCGATCCAAAGTCGCAATTCTTCGCATGCTTCGAGCCTAATTCGTCCAACCTTCGAGGCGGAGCGGAGCCAGCTCGGAGCCTAAGCCCACCTCCTCCTCCACACCACCGCAAATCATTGAGAAGACACGATAAACCGTTAGAGCCTGTGTTGAACTTGGCAGTACTCTCTAGCGGTAATATCAGCCTTTTATTCTGCGTCCTCCTTTCCATCCAGCGCCGATGGGTTCAGGCTCCGGCGCAATAGCTGGACACCGGAGATTGATCTTGCTCTGGCACCAGACGGCCTGAGGAATCAACTTCGACCGTAGTATTCTCGGAAACGGCCATCGACAGTGAAAGCCAGTGCCAGGTGCCAGACATGATGGCTAGACTGACTCTAGAACAGACGGCTCGGTTATGAACCACACGGTCCGACTTGTGGACCCGTCAGAAAGCGCGGTTGAGCCGCTGTCAAACAAGGTTCCCTTCCAACGTCCCTTTTGTGTAGACCACTTCGACTTCATCCGCTTCGAGTTCTTCTACCTGTACCTCTGGCAGCAGGAGGAGCGCCTCCATCGGCGCTCTCTCTTCCTCTTCGTCTCCTTTTTCTTCCACAGTTGAGAGCAGGAAGAGTGGTCGCAGGATAAACGGGGGAACTGTCTTACCACAGGAGCAGCGGACGCGGGAGCCCCAGCAGCACCTGAGCGTCAGCGGAGGAGGTTGGCACGCCTCCTTGCATGTTCATTCCCTGCGTCTTTGCTGCTCAGAGAAAAGGAAACAGAAAGGACTGCACGGGGCTGGGTGTTGGGAGCTCGGGGAAGTGTGAGGCCGAGGAGAAGCGTACCATTCGACGGGCAGACACATAGGGTTTGGGAGAAGAAAGACATCGAACGAGCGAGCGAACAGATAGCGAAAGAGAACGAACGGAGAGAACCGACAAAGATGAAGCTGTCAAACCTTCAAACTTCGTTTCTCCCCGTCGTTCCCTTCCTCCGCTCTTCTACATTTCCCTCTGCCTGCTCTCCTTCAACGTCCTCGTCCAAGGCGTCGACAAAGGAAAACGAAACCAACCTCTCGGAAAGGGAGTAAGAGTCAGTGGAGGAACGTACTAACAGAGGGATGATCGAAGCTACAGAGCAGCACTTGCTCCCCATCTGTTTTCCACCGTTGGGCAGGTGTGTGCGCGAGCGAGCTCGACCCTCATTCCTGCGAAGAAGAGATGGAAGTTCTCTACAATGAACAGACGGAGAAAATAGTGGGTTTCCGTCGCTTCCACGACCATCGATATTTACGAGAAATAAGGTCCTCAAGCACGATTCAAATTCTGTCTATGCGGCCGGAGTTCTCATCCCAAATCTTGTTTCACTCCGAATCGAGTTACGTCAGGACATCTTCGTGGTAGAAGCTCCACAGCGGGCTGAGAAAATCGTACTTCAGCTCGTTATGCCCGCATACCAGGGCCTCTTCAAGCCATTCCAGACTGGGTTCAATGTTTTTCGGAACGCTTCCAATCTGAGAGAATGGATATCTCCGGACGCCGCGATGTTCCAGTACCGCCAATAAGACAGTGTGAGCGTTGTGAGCGACGCGCACTAACCTCGCTCTGAGAGCGTGTGAATGTTAACTCTTAAACTTAAAGTATTGGGAGCGAACCTTTTCCTGCTCGCAGACATTATCCGAACCGCACCGAAATCACTCCCCTCAAGCCACTAGGAGGAAACGGAGCCTCTATGTGCAGCTTCTTTCCTTCTAAGAACCGAACCTCGAACTTGATGTTAAAAACCACTTTTCTCCCGAGAATCGCAAGCCGGTGGTTGATGAACTGGAAAACGGTTCCATTCTACAACCTTCAAGGTCTCCTTCGAGTCAGTCTGTTCCGCGGCTCATCTTCAGATTCTCGTTCGCGCGTTGCGAGTTCTTTATGTATCTGAATTAGCCATCCGCTGGCCTTCGTTCAAGGTTAGGGAGGTTGAGGGAATATCAAGTTGGACTAGGTATTCTATGGCTCGCCAGGTCCATCTCCCTTGTTTCCTCAACTTCCTGACTATGACTTCGTTCAGAGCAATCTTGCGCCAGACAAGTGCTTGTTGACAGAATACTTTTCTCGCTCTATTGCAGGTTCGTTGTACTTGCACTGGCCATGCTCTCGCGTTAGATCCACACGAAGCTTCTATGCAGCTATTAGGACCAAATTGCAGTTATTGCAAAACACAAAAGTTTCCTCTCTCCGGCAGAACACGGCATACGTCGACTGGCACGCCAGCCCGAACCCTCCGTTGAAGTCCAAGCTATACTTGTTCGAATAGATGTTTCAATGGCTACGTGGTCGAGTGAACGAGTAGGTGGACGAGCGAGCCGAGACTTCGCGGACCTCTTAGCTCAACGCGAAAACTCCGACAGGGTCGAACGCGATCGACGCACACGGACAGTCGACGTTCGCCCAGGCATCTGCATCCGCAGAGCGCGGTCAGTGTTGCGCTTGGAACCTTTGGCCTTGGCCTACGAGGCATTCCGAGTGAACAAGCAGTAAGAAAAAGGAGCACATCAAGGAGGTCTTGCGAATACATTAGCAGCGCTCCTATTAGTGATTCCTCTCGTCGGTGCCTTGCTGTGCTAACTGTTGACTGGCGCCGCTGCTGCCAGAGCGACCGTTGGCTAACTGCAACGTTCATCGGAGGAGCCGACAAGGAGTCGACAACCGACCCTCTTCACGTACAAGTACAACCAGGTACAAGAGCTCCAACAACTCCTGATTACAATTCCAGGGCTCGGGGGGTCAGGCGGTATGTCACTTCTTGGTCTCTTTGCGTAGTTTGAGGGGAATTTGTTCCCGTGTTCGACTTCCTATAATGGAGCCCCAGACATACTCGCTTTCATCTGCTCCAGTCCTCAAACGTTTGTTCACACAGTTTTTATAGCGAGGGAGTCGATTGCTTGTCGCCTGAGGATTTTGCAGAAAGTTAGGATGATCTGGTCTTGCGGACTACACGCCTTCGCTGGAATCGTATCCGAATGACTTCGAGCTGGTAGAGCTGTAGAATCTTCTCATCGCAATCCGGTTGTATAAAATGCGAATCAGCAACTCGAGAGAATGATGCAACGCGTCTGGTGAGAGACTCGCTGACCTCGTTCCGCGAAAAAAAATCGGGAAATCAGCGCGTGTGCTACAAGCGCGTAGTTGTTCATTTTGGGCCGCTACGTGTGGTTACGAAGTTTGGTTACAAAGTTGTTTTTCATGCTCAAATCGTGGTGTCGTCGTTGTTTACAACGAGTTTGGGCTCTCGACTAGTCTTTTAATGATTCGTTTCATTAAGCCCCGACGCTGGCAATGCTCCTCGAAGGGAGGGAGTGTTTCCATAAGGAAAATTGCGCAACGAATCCAATCGTGAACGTTTCACTTCAAAGAGCCTCGCACGAACACGCGTGAGCCACACGGAGAGGCTTTGCGTCGAACGAAATAAACGGATCAGGACACGCCAACGCCTGTTGAAGTTTGTCATGGCGCGCCTCGGCGTTCTCATAGTAATTGCACGATGACAGCAACAGCGTCTTGGTGAGAGAACCCGTTGGAATTCTTATTTGAATCTAACGGTTCACTTTCTGCACTGGTCATGGACCAAGAGCCATCGAACCTGCAATCCTCGTTCGCATGAGGACAAGGAGGCGGTGACGCAGCTGAACATTGTATGTTTCGTCGTAGATATAATAAATCTTTTGACGTTTTCGCATTCGGGAGGGTCGAGAAGTGATTCCTCCCACGTGACGACCGGAGCGACAACGACGACTTTGTCGGGAATGCCGGGCAACGTCTAAAACAACAGGAACGGCGCGCCGTCGCCTAATGGGGCTTCGGAGTGAGTTCATTCGCGCGCTCTCGTGTCGAGAGAATCGAGCCAGGCGACAGAGCTGTCTTGTAATTTAGTTGTACAGTTCGTCGTGCGAACGAACGAACGAACGAACGAACGAGCGCGCGGGCGGGCCAGTGAGCGATGCCTCGCCGACACCGTTCCCAGATTCTGCTCGAACCCTCGACAAAGGATCCCTAGACCCCCTGCGGACAGAATGGATTCCAAATGAAGTTTCTGCTCTGAACCTCGTTCCTCTCGGCTTCACCGACAGCGGAACAGTCGTCGGCTGGCCACTCTCCCCCCCCCTCTTTTCTTTTTGTTTTTTTTCTTTTTGTTCTCTCTCTATCGCATGCGTGCTTGTACATTATTTCCTACAGAAACGTTGCGAACGCCGCCACCCTTGGGCGAAGTGCCTCTAGCATATCAAGCGGACGGTCTCTTGGGGCTCTATTCCTACGCGCACTCCATGCAGCGGCAGAAGCAGCAGCAGCAGTTTCCCGCATTCTGAAATATGACCTCGGTAAAACGAGATTCAATGCCGCTTCCCTTCGCTTATCAAAATCGCATTGTTTTATTCTCCCATACTCGCCCTTTTCTTCGAAGCGGAATTTTCGCCCCAATCCGAAGTTGTCTCTCATTGTTACAATTGAGCAGCTCTGTATTCTGAACAGTGTTCGGCACATTCATATTCATAAGTTAAAAATAACAAGATGCAATCCAATGTAGTCGAAGAACACTCGCCACAGTCCTTGCCTTTCATCGATGCGCGCGATGATTAGCTGAGCTTGAGTTACTTTGAAACGTATTCCTTGCGGAGAGCTATGAAATCTTGGCATGCAGATATAATAGAGGAACAGCTGTAGATTCGTAACATGCGGAGCCTCTCGAGCCGATGGTGCGTCCTCTTAATCGTGAGATTGCATGCACAGATTCTATAGATAGTGGGCACGCTTGCATGTAATATGTCGTGTGCCAGAGTGATTCGTGAGTCTACATGAATATGAAAATAGAGAATTTGTTTGTCTGTTGAATTGCTTGCTTGTCCTCGATGAACTTCCGTCCGATTGATCGGATCGGCATGATTTTTTTTTCAGGTTGTAGTTCGCCCCCCCTCCCCCCCTCCCCCCCGAGAACATAGGCCGCGCACAGTAGGTCGTACGGAATCGTGCAAAAAGCCTTCAGATGACTGTGTTTGTTCGTTCATTTGCTCGTCCTCAATGCATTTCTACACGATTGATCTGACCAGCATAGAATTTTTTCGGAGTTGTGAGACAGGCCAAAAGCACACAACCCTTCAATGGGAACGAGGGCCCTGTTTGTCTGTTCTCAATGAATTTTCACATAATCGATTGATTCAGCATCAAGTCCTTCCGGCCGTCGGATGGACATGAAAGTTCCCCGAGCCGGAAGGGTGAGTCCCGTGATCTCACACAGATAGCAAACAGTGGATCCGCGCGAACCCTTTAGATAGAACTAAACAGTTCTCAAGATTGCCAGAATGGTCGAAGGTCCCACGAATGGTTCACGCACACAAGCAAATGAACATCCTCGAACTTTGATCTGAGTACGACGAACCCAGCTACCTATCCGCGGATCGAAAGAATGCAATACAAATGTTCGATCGCAGGCAGGTCAGCCGACCGGAAGGCCGACGTCAGGGCCGACCGGAGACCGGACAGCCTAGTCGGCCGCAGGCCTGACATATCACGCAGAAGTATTACATAGAAGTTTGTGAGTTCCCTTGAAAAGTCGAAGATCTGCTTTCAAATATCCTGCTCCCCAGGCCTCTTGTCACCCTCATCACCACCACCAGGAGCAGTGATTTCTCTAAAGCACAATGTCCAATCGAAGACGAGCCGACTCTCGAGGAATGCTAATTGGTGTGAGCGAGCGGAATGTGGGCAGAGCAAATGTTAGAGAAAATGAGAACAAGTTTCTCAATGAAGATCGAAGAGAGAAGAACGTGGGGTCTCTTGACTGATCTTTCAGTGGCACTGAGGGAGTTGTCCCTTGATAACCAGCGAGTGAGTGAGTGAGTGAGCACGCACGCACGCACTCTTCCGTCACTCAGTCATTCAAGTGTGATGACAGCTTGCTCCGTGCAAAACACGTTGAACGAATTAAATTACGCTGCCAAACTCCCCGAAGGCCTTTAGCTCCTATCAGAGAGAACAGATATCGGTGGCGACGGACGGGGAACGGGGAATAAGGCAGCTCGGCACCGACCGACCGACGCTCGTAGTGAACGAACGCGTCCGCTCGCGCAAGCTCGTTTCCCGTGCCCCAGCCCTCTGTTTGCCCGTTCGCTTGCGTCGTTCGTTCGTTCGTTCGTTCGGGGGGTAATATCAGCAGCAGACGAACGAAGAGAAAGCGAGCGGAATTCTCTTGAGAGATTATTAATAAAAATATATTACGAAACTGGCCTCTGCTTATCGAGAATCACTAAGGCCAGGTTTGCCAGCCGAGCTGCGTACGGGTAAAAATCTGCGCGGCTCCTGGTTCGCTGCTCGATTCTCGGCTTTCGTCAGCTGCCGGGAGAATGGCCGAGGTAGCTTCTAGCCTCGTTTTCTTTCGGCTTGCAATACGCCGGAAGCGTACGAACAAGTAACCAACATCCAACCATCCAGGCAGCGAGCTAGAAAGGAGGAAGAGAATGCAAGAACCCGATTCTCATTCCTCGGAGCGCAAAAATCTCTGGCTAAGTGGTCGTTTCTCGCTTCTTTTCCACTCGTGCGCCCTTTAACCACCTCTCTTGGCGAGAGACGGTCGTGAACACTTACTTGGTCTTTCTACAAGAATAGTTTAATAATAACCGTATGCTTGGCTACGTCCTAATCCTTCGGGCCGACTTTTTCCCTCCCTTCTCTGCTTCTGGGTTTCCCCGTCAGGGTATGAGCTTGAAGTACTCCGGGAGAACCCAACGGGGTCTTGAAAGACCTGAAAATGGCGAAACAAGTGCGAAGCGGTGACCGAGATGCCGCTTGACGGTGTGGTCGGTTGTACGATGGCCGTCAACTAACGGCGCGGCGTGAGTCGTCTCTCAAGAGCAGATCATGGTCTTGTCGTGGAATCTCTGGCCTGTGTTGTTCTTCTCGATTCGCAGCAGTGGCAACGAGAGCAAACTCCGTTAACACTAATGGTTTCTGTTCATTTCATTGCTCCCGGTCCTCCCGAGTCTAATCGACTCGATTTCCGTGTTGTTACCATCGAGCCTTTTCTCGTTGAGCTGCCAGTCCTCCCGCCCGCCTGCCCGCCTGTCTGCTTGCCTCTCCGCCGACTTGGGGGACTTTGCACGAACACGCAGGGCCAGCGACAGACTGACCAACAAAGAATCTAGCAAGCTAGTTGGCTGATCGCGGGCGAGCCGGAAGAAAAGCCCACTGTTGGTCGAACGAGTCCGGTGAGTCAGTTCCGGCAGTCTTGCAATCAAATGGAGGAAACAAGGCGTTCGAGCAATGTAGGTATTGACACATGCAGATAGCCGACTCGACAGCGGGCCATTCGATCTCGAGAAAGTACGCCGCCCGTTTCGAAACAATGCTTCGCTCTGTGCTTTGTGCCGCGTGGATGTATGATCTGAAACAGAGCTGTTTCCCTGTCGATCGCATCGAAGGCGGATAAGCACAAAGTATCCACACATACCTTCCGTCTTCTTGACAGAAGCACCTGCGGACCGGTTCGTCCATTTTGTCGACATTTGAAGTCGTTGATTGGCGATATGCATAGGGTGGGGAACAATTTTCACGGGAGATCTCCAAACTCGACTCGAGGTCAAACGAGGTCCACTTCCTCATGGAACGATGACTCTCCCACCTGAGCCTTTCCAAAAGTGTTCTCAAAACTAATTGAGAATGACGATGACAGCTATCCGCCTACTTTTGAAGACTGTTCCCGATGTAAATACACAATTCGATCGATGCATTTCCTCAAGGATTGTTCTGAGCTTTGAAACGGGCACCTTCGGCGGTCTGTTCAGGTGACACTTTAAAGATTGCCACTAAACTCACCCCATTCCTTTGAATTTTCAGTTTTCTGTCGAAAATATCGCTGATTTTCGAGTTGAAGACATTGTTTGATTGTTTCTCCTCCGTTCCGATGAGGGAAGAAAACGTTAGAATACGCGACGCCCTCCAGCTCGAAGTGCCACCATTCATGTCATGTGAGCTGATTTGCCTCAAGGGTGCGAACGACGAACAACATTCCCGACCCAGCTCCAAGTCGCCCATCGACCCACCCTATGTCTCGGAGCGTTCGTCCTCCACCCGTCTGTCTCTCGACGTGTGTCGAATTCGCTCTACTTGCTAACATCTGAAGAAACATGGGCTGGTTCCTCTTTATTTTTTTTCGGAATAAGCTGAACACGGCTTAAGCACGTGCTCTACACGTCTTGGAGTTACACTCAACGAAGAAACTGTGGGCTCACACCGAGATTAGCACACCCGGGTGTGAGAGCTGATTCTCTTTTGCGTCAACCAGCGCAGCGTTTGCGGGGCCGGAGGTTCGCTTTGGTTTCTCGCCTCGTTTTAGAGTACGTTTAGTTTTGCTGAGCATCCAGCCACTCATTCCGACTTTTCAATGAGTCCATGATTGGCGCGAACCGATGTGCTGACGAGCAAATTAGCCTGTCATTGGCAACAGGGTTAATATGCTTACCAATATGAGCCCGGCATAGCGTAGGCAACAGTGGCGGCAAACTCTCTCCGTTACTTAATTCCCGCCTGAGGCGATAGAAGCCCTTCTCCACCTATGGGAGAAAAGTTTCCTATTTTCTAGCAATTAAGCCCACACTTTATTGGTGACTTAACCGTGTTATGGGATCGACCCACTCAAACAGCCACCCACCGAACCGGAGGCACACCTGACTCATCTCTGCACACAATTATGTTTACCCCCCAGGACTCCCGGACCGCGTCTCCTGACTCTGCTGACAGTGTCACTTCAAGTGCTCGAGCGCGTGCTTCCTGGAAACCCTAACTGTCGTCGACCTTGCGAGCATTGTTTGAGTTCGACAGGAAGCACGGAGAACGGCAACTCATCAAGTGTTTCCTGGCGTTTCGCTTCGAGGTGATTTCGTTTTGAGGCAAAAATGGCGCCAGCATTACGTCCTCGTTCCTCGCCGACTTCATCGCGTTGCGAGTGCTCGCGAAAAGAGGACGAGGGGTGGTGGATGTAAATGGTGCTCAGGCCCTGATGCGAACGCGGCATCTGCCTGACAGTTCGTGAATTCTTTACGAGATATATCGGGCGCAAATCAGCTGCGACTGAAGTGATTTTCACATCGGATGCACAGATCCGAAATGAGTCCGTTGTCGTCGTTGCGCTGATGTCCCCCCGTCCCCTCCTCCGTTCGAACCCCTCCCCCCTTTCGCTGTCGCGGAGAACAGAGGACGAGCCATAGGGAGGGATAAACGCACAGCTGCACGGGCGGAGAGGAACGCGTGCGAATTCAGTCGACTTCATCGAGCTGGATGCCGTCCTGATATTCAATCTTCATTACTTGAAGCCACTTCTGCCTGCTCCTCCTCCTTCTCCTGACTCCTGAGCTGCCGCCCCGAGTCCTGGCTGTGCTCCTGCCTCCTGACGCAGCCTTCTTTTCAGCGTCAGCGCCGCTCGTAAGAATGCCACATCTCTGTAGTTTCCGTTCGTTCGCCGGTTTGTTGGCTGGTCCGTCGGTTTGCATCGCTGTTGGTCCTCCTCTCCGGCTGCATCGGTGGATGACAGTGATCGATGTCTGCTGACGTTATTTGTAAGCTCATGCATGCCCTGTGCCCGAGGCGCAGCGGCGGCGGCGGCAGCAGAAGACAGCTACCGCTGCCGCCCATTCATAGATGTGAGCCAGACACTGAACCTGGAAGTGAGGGGAATAAGGCAGCCACCACCGCCCCCGCCGCTGCTGGCACCGCTTATTATTTGCCTGATATTATACCGCGTTGTTGGTTATGGTTCCTCCTCTCCTTCCGCCGCCGGCTTTTGAAAGCGCCNGCCCGCGCCCTCCTGTCGGTGCGACCATACAAACTATTGTTGTGGTAAAAGAGGCTATGTTTAACGCTGGTCGCTCGCTGAAAGAGCCTTCAAGCCACTCACTGGACAGCGGCGATGAGTTGATAGATAGGAGCTCTCGCATAGAGCAGCAGCAGCAGCAGAGTTGGTCGAAGGAAGCCGGCATCGGTCAACCTGGAGGACAGGAGATCGCCCCGTCCGAGGTCGATCTTGCCGAAGTTCCAATATGATCAGGCCACCCAAAGCTATCGATGAAAAAGAGGGGAAGGGGGCACTAGAGCGAACACGAACCTGGTTTGCTCCATGCCACGAAGTTTTCAGATGTGGTCATCGCCACCAGCTGTGTCTTTCGCTCTCGCGTCTTTGTTTGTTTGCTCTGCTCGTTCGTTGGCTGGCTCGCTTGCAGTGTGGCTATAGGTTCTCTCAACGGACGACGCTCGCTTTCGTCGACGTGGTCTCGATTTACGGCACTAAGCGGCGGCCGTGGTAGTGCCCACAACCAACACTTTTCAGTCAGCCGCAGCTGTTGCTACCAGCTGCACTTGTTTGTTGTGCCTACTAGCAGCCACGAACTGAACTACGGGAGACTTATGTCTCCGAGCAGTTCTGCAGTTCGTCGTGTCGTCAACCCGGAGCGAAGCAGCGGCGTCAGTGTTGATTTCAACAACAGCGGCAGCGTTCATCGAACAGGCGCCGCGACCTTCGGGTCGGCCTCCGCGGATCTCAGTCAACGTCGTATATAAATATATCGCAGATTCTATTTATACGCGACAGGACGATATCATCCTTGGTCAGCGTAGTTATCCTCCTCAGGACGATACCGCAGCCTGGTGACGCAAGCCTTACCGTGAATTTGACTGCGAACAAACGGAATCACGCGTCAGAATCAGCCACGGCCCTTGAGCTCGAAGACCGATGTTTGAACAAGAAATGATTTATTCTTGGCGCGAAAACGAGACGGGCTTGAATTATCTCGGAGCTCGGTTCCCGGAGTTTATTGCCCCCTGCTCCTGACGGCGGCGCCGGTGGCGGCCGAGCCCGCGTGGGCCGAAGCTCCGGATCTCGGTGGTCGTCATAGCCGTTGTTGTTGCCGACGTTGTAGTCTGTCCCTAGTGAGGTATGGATCATTTCCGGCTCATAACCAGCTTGGGCGTGTCATGTTTCTGTGTATTCAACGCCCTGAACTGCGCGCCTTTTTGAGGAAGAGGGAAACCAGTGAGAAAGACAGCGCGGCAAGAGGGAACCTTTTTATTCGTCGCTCCGAAACAAAGAACTCAACTTTGTTCCTCGGATAGTTTTCCCTTTTTTTCCCGTTCTTCATCCGCTTCCTGAATGTGCTGTCATGCCGAAGGTTTGTCCGAGAGAATTGAAACACGATTTCCTGCTCTACGGCTCAAAACACACCTCGTAGTGAGCCCAAATCACCGTAGGGTAAAAGTGTGATTGTCGCAGTTGGTTCGTCTTGAGTCAATGGCATATTCCGAAACCTCCGTCGCTTAATCCTTTTCGAGCTAAGAGCTGGGGTTCGAACCCGCTTTGCGTCGTTTAGCACGGCAAGCAATTAAACTTCGCCCGGAACAAATAGATTCGGGAACGTAGCCGTATTAGCAGCGGCCGGCGGCTGAACAGATGTGGGCAGTGTGGGAGAATGTGGAAGAGAAACAACGGGGAAGATATGAGCACGACGCTGAATAGAGGCAGCTCGAATGTGTTCAGAAGGGTTTTCCAATTCCGCGAAATCGATTCGAAGCGGCCGAGGGCAAATGAAATGGAAAACAATCACTCTCTCTTCACCGGTGGCAATCAGAACCTTGATTGAAAATTGAGAGACCGGCCCTCATTGCTTTGGAGCCGTTTCGGAAACGTTGGCATCGGAAACGCAAGTGCGCATCAGCTGCTCCAAAAGTTGCAATGGCCTCGTACTCGGCTTGTAAAGCGAGAATTCGAGAGTTCTGTCTAAAATCTATCGTGGAAATTCCGAGCTGAGAAATCGTTCGTAGATTTAACTTTTAGTCGAGCAAATTCCCGCGAGGATCCAGACTCTGTTTTGGTCAATGTAGATCGGAAGAGGTATTTTTTATTGCAGTCATTACTGGTATAGAGGCATAGATCCGACGACGAATGGTTTGAGTACGCAGACCAGGGACTCAGGGACCCTGCTAATCGTAGGTGATCAATAATCAGTGTGAGGGGAGTCCGGGGAGCCCAGCGAGCGGGGATCTATGCGCAATTTGGTTCTCTGACAGAACCCTTATTACGTGAGTGGTTGACCTCTTGCTTGCTCGCCTCCCCGACCGAGCGTCCAGCACGCCGCGCCGCCCGGTAGGCTGGTTGGACGTACAGATCCCGGTCCAAACAGTTTTGCCACAGAGGCTCACATTCGTTATATGCTGTTGGCATTAAAAACAATGCAGTTCAGGAATCAGATGTTTTGAGAAATATGCAGAGATGAAAGACCCCATCTAGGAAAGTGGATCCCTTTCCTAGATGCCGCCTTTCATGTTCTCCTGGAGCGTTTCCTACCCATGGGAATTTGAGTGCATTTCTCATATGAAAAGGCCAAAGAAAGACCAAAGGAAGAAGAGCGACAAAGGCAAGCAGAAGAGAGTTATATTGATTTGGCATGGCGGTGTGCCCTTCTCTTTTTTTTTGGTCGGTTCTCCTTATTTTCATCTTTCTCGTCTGGATGTGAGCAGAGTGT
Source organism: Neoseiulus cucumeris (assembly GCA_021527715.1). Classification (NCBI taxonomy): domain Eukaryota; kingdom Metazoa; phylum Arthropoda; class Arachnida; order Mesostigmata; family Phytoseiidae; genus Neoseiulus; species Neoseiulus cucumeris. Next base: position 531,065 of record JAJSRV010000076.1, on the reverse strand, counting down.
GCTGCGAACGCTGGATTGCGTTTTGCCGGCGGCTACGTTTAGACGTGACGTGAGAAGGCCGAACCTTACTTTGAAGCACAGAGTTCCGACACGCTTGAGCTATCTTAGAACATGAACAGGTGACTCCAAGGTTGCGTCGAGGTGCTTCTACTCCACCTCAACGCCCGCCGCTGCTTCAAACGCTGCTGCGATGATTGCGTTGGTTTTGGACTTGATCCTCCGACTGTGTCAGATGCTTCGACACATCAAAAGTTTGCTGAACGATTGGTCTTGAAAAGTTCGTGTATTCAGGAAAGAGAAATTCTTCGTGTTTTCTAACCAATCTCGGTAAACACTCGGTTGCAAAATTGTGTGCGCATTCATGTTTCCGCCGTAACTTTCGAACTGAGGAATCGATCGAGGTGAAACTTGTTCCGAGAGTTTATGTTTGGACTCCGGGTGACGACTGCATGATTGGAATTATCGATCTCTATCAAGGTGAGGAAGGATCGGCGAAACGAACGCGGCAACGGTCACTGCATGAATATGCGCCCAATCTCTCTTGGAATGCTGCTAAATATGCTGAAGCCGGCAATGAGGTTGGTTTTCGAGCCCTGAGACATGATTCCATCGGTGACGATACCGATCTACGTCCATGAGGAAATACGGCGCGAATTCACCCTCTAAGCGAAAGAGAGAACGTTAAATCCAAGTGACGGCGGATTCTCGTACACCGAAGCGGGAACCTACATCATCAACGATGGAATCATGCTGTGGGGCTCGAGAACCCACTCCATCGCAGCTTAGAGTTCAGTTACGAGCATCGTACAAAAGTTGGAGTCAAAAACGGGCTGCGCCCACGAATGGAAATCGCCGATTCGGCGGTTTGTTTTTCGCCGTCTTTCCCCATCAAGATGAAGTTTGTAATTCCTGCGATGGAGTAGTGACTCGGAGCTCAGAACCCGGCCTTCAGGATAAGTTTCAGCTCGATCAAGCTTTTCGTTCAAAACTTATGGCGATAAACAGGGCTGCGCGTATAATTCTGCAACAGAGTGTATGAGGATCGAACACTCGGTTTCGCGGAACTTCTGGTTTTGAGCTCGGAATTTTTGTCCTCGAGTCCTTAGTTCCTGATTTGAGTTCCGACGTCCTCGTGAGAACTCTGAAGCGACTTTGGAACAAACAAAAAGAGAAAACGCGATCTCCTCGCGCCGTTTGAAAATATTTTGGAGTTTAGTCGGCCCTCTGGACACCACATGAAAGCTTCCTGTCACGGTGGACAGAAATTGCTTTCGATTATTTTCGAGAATCCCACATTATTATTATTCCGATGAAGCAATTTCGCAAATCCGGTTCCTGGCGAGGCAACTCTCCGGTTCTGATCACGCCCAAGCCCCGAGTGTGCGGGAGGAGGATACTACTCTCATCTTATTTGGGCTTCCACGGCTTCAACACTATCTTCGTGGCCAGATTCTGATTAAGCCGCCAATTTCCGCTTCCGGAAACTGCAAGATAGAGATGGTTGATAAGTAGATATCAGAGGAGGAAAGCTGCGCAGCGACCCATAGGATGATGTGTCGTAGGTGCAACTAGCGTGGGTCGAACGTTTGACTGACTGACTTGCCCGAGCGACCGACCGACCATCAGATTGGTCGGCCACGTTCGCTTACGCGTTGATCACAATCTTCCGAAGGCGTGAAACCGGTCCCAATCATACTGATGGATAATCCTCGTTCACCCCACAAATCGCATCGACTTCGCCACACTCGAGACACGCGGCGGACGTTTCTGTTTCAGAGGCGGCGATTTGAGAATTGATTTGGGAGCCCTAGAGTTGCCTCCGGTTGGAAAAGTTTTGTCCCAAGAATATGGAGTCGTTCCAAGAACGTGACCTCTGGCCTCCCTTGAGAACATTGATTGCAAAGAGACTTCCACACTTGACCTCCTCCCCAGCAGCTCCCGGACAGCTCGCTTGTTAAGGCAGCGTTGAAACTTCAATACTGGTCCGAGTTTCTCGTCTCCCGTCCCGTCCCTTTTGCTAAGGGGCTTCTTGTCCCTTCCCTCATCCGTATTGCTTTGCTCCCCTCTACTTTGCTTTGTGTTCTTCGGACAGACACGCATGCGTTTGCGTGGGACCCTTGGAAATATACGAAAGATCGACTTTGTCGGATGAAGGACCCGACCGCCGAGAAATTAATTCAAGAAGCCGGGTGCCGTTTCCTCGTCCTTCATGACGGAAATCGACAGTTGCGACGTTTCTCGACATCCAACGACACGTTCGACTGTCGAAGCTCGAAAACCTGACGCTGATTCACGTCAAACGTATCGCTGATTGATTCTGCAGCTTGCCGCGTCTGCTGTCTGGATCGCTGACAGCGATTCGGGCTGGCATCAATTCAAGGGGGAAACCGTGCTTGTGGCGGAAGTAAGCCAAAATAATGATTTCTCGAGTGGCGAGACTCCACTTTGGCACCTCTTGGTCGACGACGACGGGGAGAACGAGAGAAGCAGGAGATATAGGAAGACTAGGAGTAGGAAGTCATTGCTGAGCTCATGTTCGCTCATCTAACCAATTCGGGGCCATGCGGTGTGTTCATGAATTATTCATCATGCTTTGGCTCCTCACTCGAAATCAAGACACACACGCGTACAGTCCCTTTTCTCGACTTCCTTGCTCGCTCGGCTTCTCAGACCCTCGCTTTGCTTCGTTCGTTCCTTTCGTCGAGTGATAAGCTTCTCCAACGTCTTGGTTTCGTTCTGAAAATTCCGAAACAAACAAAAGGAGACGAGAATTCTAGGATTGGACGGATGGAGCCCGCGGGACGAAAGGTTATTTCACGAGATCAGTCCTCGCCAACATCGGTCCGCCCGCGAGAGAATCGTCCGCGACGGTGTTAATGTCAGCCAAGGCAGAGACAGGAGAATCTTGTGGAGCTGCATTCAGCAACGTAGTGAATATTTGACAACGGTCATTAACGAAGGGGAATGCCTTTCCGAAAAGGCTGTCAGCGTCCCCACACGGAAGACTACGGACGAACGTGCACGGGGCTCAGGAGTCCCTCTTCTCCCCATCGGTGGACAGGGACATGCGAACCGGAAACGACGATCCTCCGCGCCGCGAGGTCCGAACGGGCTCTCCGACTGTGGCGAGATCGGAGAATCCGTTTTCTAACCCCGTGTTGAAAATGTCCCGAGGCATCCCGAAGCTGTTGAGGCTGCGGTCGCGTCGATACTCGTCGTCGACTCGATAATCAGAAGAGACGTTTTTGGCTTCGATCCATTTGTTACGATGGACTAGCCAAAGGGATTGTGATGTCAAGGATTAGGTTAACCCAAACGATGATTCATTGGGTGTTGATGATTTTTGTGCTAATAGAAGACGCGACCACGCTCAAAGGATCCTGCGGCCAGGAGTTTTTACTTCGCTTCTCGGTTACATCGAAGTCGAAGGCCAGGAATTGCGCGGGTTCAGTTGGATTGCGTGGCTTCTGGAGTTTGGTGGGAACACGGCGCACAGTGGGCCCGCAGCGGCCAAAAATGAGCGACAGCGCTGAGGTACTTCTCGTGGTATTCTGGGGGTTTAGGAGGGTGCCTGAGACCGATTCCGGTGGAAAATTGCTGCCGAAACTGATTCTTCCAGATTTTCCAGAACGGAAAATTTCACTGGGACCTCCAAGCTTTGTTCTGTGGGCATAAGCGTGTAGCTGAGGAAATTTCAAGCGATTTAAAAAAAAAAGATGTCCGAAATCGGCCTCGAATTGAGAGAGTTACAAGAGGAAGAAGAATTGGAAATATGGCCAAGTTCGGTGTTGGATAGGTCCGGAAACTCTGGAATTCCGTTTCTTTCTCCTCCTCTAGCTCCCTCAATCCGAGGCCGATTCCGGTCATCTTTTTTTTTAAATGGCTTGAAATTTTCTCAGCTACACACTCATACCCACAGAACAGAGCTGTGAGGTCTCAGTAAAATTTTGCGTTCTGGAAAATCTGGAAGAACCAGTTTCGGCAGTAATTTTCCACCGGAATCGGTCTCAGGCACCCTCCTAAACCCCCAGAATACCACGAGAAGTGCCTCAGCGCGGTCGCTCATTTTTGGCCGCTGCGGGCCCACTGTGCGGCGTCGCACAAGTATCGGGTCGAACGCGCGAACTTCCGACTCAGAATCCGATGTTGCCTCATCATTTGGAATATAAACACGAAACGTTCCCAGTTTATTCGAGTATGCAGAGTGGGAATCCGAGACCTAAATCAAAGAGAGCCCGAACGTCGTGGAAGTCAGCGCAGACTGTGCGTAAGTCAACGGGAGGTTCGAAACACACTTCCGAAACGAGAGCGCCAGCTTTGGAAGTGAGACTCCGGAGCAGAAAATACTTTGAGGGTTTATGACTGGTTCAGATGCAAACGAGGGCCGACCGAAGGCTCACTCAGTCGGGGGATGGTGGGCGGCGCGGCTGAGCGGACGGATGGGCAGGCGGGCAGGCAGGCGTTGCTGATATACTCGTTCCTCGGGAGCATTCCTAAATGTGGCAGAGCTCGTTAGGGGAAAGTTCCAGGTAGTTAGATCATGATGACGAAGCCCATTCCACAGCGGGGTCGAAAAACTACGGCTGCTAGCCGTCGTCGTCGCTTTGGCTGCCGTTTCGTTCTCCTGGTTCGGTAGCCCCGAGGAGCTTTTGCACCGGAAAGCAACGCTGATGCCACCGGGAAGCCGACGAGTCCTCGACTCTCCAGATAAATACTAAACGTTATCAGCAACAGAGGCGGTCTAGACGAACGGTTGGACTCGAGAACTCGTCCTTGACCCCTCTATGGAGAAGGTTCTGTCGGATGTTCGTTGCCATCGCCGTCACTTTGCGTTTTCTTGAACAGGTGCTTGGAATCAGAGCCTCGTCGATTGTCAGTAACGATTAAGAAGCAAACATTTTAGCCCCGAGCTGTCCGAGCAAGCAGGCAGGCTTGGTTGGTTGGTTGGTTGGTGTTGTGGCCCACTGCACACCTGATGGATCAGCCGGCGTCTTTTTGGCGTCTGAGCGATCGTCGATTTGGGTCGAGGAGAAGCGGCAGTCGAAGAGACCGAAATCTGATATCGTGGCCGACTGCTTGGCTCCTTCTCCACGATTGGATGAAGGGATGGATGAATCGATCGGAAGAGACCAGCCGTGATAGTTTTGCCCGACTGCACAATAAGAGCTTTGACGTTGACGCCCGAGCCGTTTTCAGGGCTGGCTTTAGGCTTCAGCTCTGTTCAGGCGTTGTTGTCGCTGTTGAGTCATTCCGATACGTCACCGCAACGTTTTATTATCCAGTATTCATGAGGTCTCACTCATATTTTTCAGTCGCTCGGCGTGATGTCGATTCTCTCGAAAAGCGATGATGTCAACGCTACGCTGCTTCGGTTTTCAAACTGCCGAGCACTTCATGGCTGAGTGAGCAAATCCCGCACAGACGTTCTGCTGACATTGAAATCCACGTCATCGTCGTCGTCAATGGGACTCCTGAAAAATGCGAATTCTCCCTGCACTTCCCCGTAATCGCTCGGAAGATACAGGCAGCAACGATTTGACGACTCGAGGTTCAGGACACAGTCAAGCGAACGGAACTCACAGGTTTTGGGAGGATCTTCGAGAACTTTACGTTGATGATGACTTTCCAGACATCAAAGCGCTTTGTGAACTCTCAATTTAACGGTGTTTGTGAGATCGGGAGGGGGGACAAAATTAGCTGGTGAGGAAGAACATGGCAAAAAGTGAGGTAGTGAGCTTTGATCAATCTTAAGACTCTCTGCCGCTGGACCGACGCAGATGCCCAAGGCAGCTTTTGAAGGCTCTTAGTGTTAATTAACGCGCTTCGGCGGGCGGTCCGCGCGCGGCTGTTCTCTGTCATCTTCTGAAGTAGGTCTCGCTCTCTCGATTTTCGAGAAGTGATTCGGGTGTTTTCCAAGCAACGCGCGCACTTGAAAGCGCGACAACGGCTGTTCCCATGAAGTGAATCGGAAGATCTGAACCCTCTGTCGTCTGTTCCGGAGTTGTCAGCGCCCTCGCGTGAATCGCTTCTCTCCTCTTCAAACAAGCTATGGTTTGTCTGAAAGGGAAACAGTTCGTTGCCATTCAAAACCGGCTGTTGGCTGATGGTTTCTTTACACGTTGCGTCGCACGCTTTGCACTTACCGTGCTGCATAATGCACTCGGCTCGATCTCATGGCTTGTCAATTATTCGTTAATACGCCTCTCGTTCACCCCTAGCCGTCCGCCCGCCCGCCAGCCATCCAACGCGCGGAGTTCCTTGTACACTTCTCAGGCGCTCACCGAAGCGGCTTCTTTTTGCCCCTTCTTCTTCTTCTCTGTAGTTCACGTGTGGACAGGCAACGGCGGCGCGGCGGTGGAGACGACGACGACGGCGAATGCCCCCTCGAATTTCCTCGCTTTTTTTTGTCATCCGCTGTCAGGGGTGTTGTAACCCTTTCATCCCGAGCGCTTTGGTCCCGTTCCGCTCCGCTCCGAAGTTCTCAGAGAATTTTTACACAACACCCACAGAAGAGGTTCTGCGAGGACTCCCGAGGAATCAGCCCTGAGTTTAAACGTAGAGCGCGAGAGCGAAACAAAAGAAGTAACTTGAGAGATTGCGATGACCTCGAAGTTCTTTCTTTAACCTTCTCGTTCCCCGTCCTGATTGACAACATAAGCAAAAGGCAAAAAGGAAGGAATCTGCCGAGCTTCTAATTGCGATGCGATGATCGCGGAAAAGGTGGACATTCCGAGAGGACTCTGAGCACTTTCTCTCTGTCGTGGGATTTTGACGCCGAACCCACCGATAGGCGTGCTGGGAATTCGATGATAATCCTTTAGCTTGGATATTCGTACGAAAGCACGGTGGATTGAGCAAGAGTAGTAGAGTCAAGAAACCTGGACCCCTGAAGTAATGTCGATAATACGGATCACGACTCCGGTCGTTCGACTATACGAGGAGTTCTCGTATTTTTCCCACATCTCGTGCTCGGCTTTCTCCAATATTCGTCTCATTGACTTCCTAATAACCAGCATATTTGTCACCTTACCGAAAATAACTTAACGAAAGAAATCGCGATGTCGTGTCACTTCATTGATTCGTTTACGTTGTATTCGTCGGTGAATACGGACGGGAAATGTATTTTCACATCCTGTCAGCTTCTTCCCTTTTATACGTACTTTGCAGGCGGTCCTCCCGCGGATCCAGTCGCAGTTTTGAGAAAAAGGAATGGATGATGTCGTTCCCTTGTGATTCGTCTCATGTAAGACCAGGCTGTTTTTCGAATCGAGCGGATGATAATCATTTCGAGATGCTGCCATTAGAACATCCCAAGAGATTGACCGCTTTCAAGCGTCGAAGCCGCATTGCCTGTCCTCGCCCTCCCTCCCCTAGTTGCAAGGAAGTGGCCTCGAATCTTATGCTACGCGAAATACTCCCTGTATTTTTCATTCCTATCTTTTTGTTTTAAATCACTTTCTTGCAGATTCAGTCTAGCTCCATCTCGGATTCTCCGAGCTCTCTGCCTAGGTTCCGCAGCGCTCGCTCCATCGATAGGCGAGCTCGTTGCCGTTGTTGTTGCTGTTCACGTAGCAGATTTTGTTGTTGTTTTGCTGTTGGTGCTGCAACGAACCGAATGCTCCACCCAGGATACTCTCTTTTCGTGTGTTGTAGAGCGTCGTGTCCGAAATGCACTTTTTATTGCTTTCAGCCTTTGCTGTTTGTGCTTTTGTAACAACGCATATTCCAGACACGCCCTTTCCATCGGATGGAACTTTGAGAAGCTCACTTCCCTGACGCCAGTATAAATCGTTTTCGTACAGTGTTTTATTCATTTTCGTGAATCTTCCTAGAGAGAATCATGCACCATTTGGAATCCATGTGCCGCATCATTCGAGAATCTCCTCCCGAAAATCGGAGATCGCGTTTTGTGTCGTTGATAACCAAGCGGTCGGAGGAGCCTCATGAACTCATTGAAAAGTCCGGACAACTGAAGATACAGGTGGACTTGTCATAACTCTAGCCCTGACAAGCGATGAACGTCGGACGATCTCGGAATAATGATCGGATGAAGTTACAAGCAGCTGACCTTTTCCCTGTCTCGATGCATCTCTGAAGTATCGTTAGACATCCACGTCAAACCTCTCCCGGCCGGGCTGAGCAGGAACTGGGTTGAAACTCCATCCAACGCCTCAAATTCGTGAACAAGAATAGCAGAAACTTTCCCACCATTTGACTCCGCAACAGCTTCGATCACGAGATGCCTGTCAAATGGAATGAAGTGCATGGCAGGCATCCAGAACAGCAAGTTCTCTAACGACTTTCAAAACGGTTTCACTTTTATCTTGGATGGCTAGCTGCCTCCCCTGAAAGTTAGTCCGCGCTTCGAGTTCGTTGAGATAAGGCACGAGTCTTGTGACGGATGACGCACGTGCTACTGACATGACGGCGCTCAAAACTCACTTCTTCCCCTCTTCTTCTTCCTGCGTGGTTTTACGCCGTTGTTTCAAGAGGAACCCTGGGCAAATATCGTTCCTTTTGGAACACCTGAAAACACTTCTGCCATGCTGGTCTGGCACTCGACGGAGCTACCTCCACCTGGCTGAACCCTTTGAAATTTCAGTGTGTCCATCGATATGGAATCTTTTCCCCCATAAAATGAATCCCGCAATCGTTTCAGCACACGCTGGACCCATGGAAGCTTTCTAGGATTTCGGCATCTCCCGGGTTCAAACTACGGTCAAGTTTTCAGGAGGTTTGCGTTCAGAGAAGTATTCCATTTTTTCCTTCAAAACTTCCAACGCAGTCTGAACCGGCCAACTACCGTTTGCTTGGCGGATCTCGCAGAAATTCGCACAGCTGCACACAATCGTATCGGGCAGCTGGACGCAGTATCGATCCGGTCGCTCTCGTTCCGTGGAAAGGTGTGAGCGGGCATAAATATTCGGCTCCAAGCTGCTCTGGGTATATTTTGAATCAAAATCCATCCAACGCCGCGTTATTTAACCCTAATAATTCTTGATCACTAGGGCTGGGAAAAATATGCAATGAAGAATGAAAATAATGCTAGCATTATTCACGAAAAATGAGCACAAATGTGCGATTAAATATGCTCAGATGTGACCCCGATTTCCTCACACACGATGCTCATCGCGAGCGTGGACATCGTATTTTCCGAAGTTTCTCTATGGGAAGAACTGTCCGTCGTCCCCGGGAATGGATTCGTTTGGAGAAAAGCATCGTTCTTCTTTGCAAGCTTCTCAGATTCACGAACAGTAACCTCAGTGTATTTCCCGAAAATGGATTCGGGCTGTGAGAAGTGTCGGTCTACTTCTTCGGAACATTTTGAGTACAAACTGCAGCTCTTCGGGGAGCATTCCCGATTTTCCTCACAGGCCTTCGGTGAGCCTGGCGGACTCCAATAACGACACGCAGTGATCTCGCAAAGATCCAATCGTCATGCGTGAGTCGCGAAATCGCCGGATGTTCTCCCTCCCGAGTAGTATCAAGCAATTCGGAGGAAGTAATTCTGAATACATGGTTCACGAGCCGAGAAAAAGCCCTTCCTCGAACACAACATTGGAACACTGATATGGGCCAAATATGCGTGAAAGACACAAAACCGCGATATGTGATTATATGCACACAAAAATGCATTGGAGGCAAATCCCAAGCCTATCGATCACCGAATTCTCTCATTTCCTCACAAGCCGATCTCGAGAATAACGTCAGTTATCCTGGTTGGATGAATGAATGAATGTGCTCAGAGTGTTGCTCGGCTGCTGCTGGTTCGGGACTTCGGGCCCGCTATTGCTGAAAACTCTGGAGGTCGCTGTCATCGTTATGGTGACGCTGAGGACCGCGACGCGACGTCAACGTCGACGACGACCACAACTGCCTCCGCGGCCACGATTTACGATTACAGTAAACAGCCTATAAAAGCTTCTGCTTTGTCGCAAAAGAGATGCCACACAAACGCTAGGCCCGGCTTCCCATCGGGCTCATGGCAGAGGCCACGAGCCACTATGCAGTAGATGATTAGATTGATAACGTTTGTGAAACAGACGTGAGCGCCCCAACAGAGACTTTGTGTAGGCAACCGACAATAATTAAAATCTCGACGACCATTAGCGAAATTGCATTGCCGTCCCTTCAATCCGCCATCCACTGTTCTCGGTCATGGCGACACAGCGTCGCCCACTCCCAGAATCCTGAAATGTTTACTTTACGATGTCTGATTTGACCTCTCTCGTCCGGAACGCTGGTGTCATCCGCGAGATCCATCACTCCATCAGATACGCAACTTGTGGGTGGCCTCGCGAATCGTTCCCCTAGATACCCTAGAAATGTTGGAAAATGCAGTTCTTCGCTATTTCGCATCGAGAGCAGGCACGACAATCTAGACAAGAAGCTCTCATTTTGAGCTCAGGTTCAATACATGCAGCTCGCAGAATCACTTCTAAAATGAATCCCAAGTCTTTATCCGCTCGTTTGAGGACCACAGGGCTCGGTATTGGACTTGAGAAACCTTTTCCGTATTTTCCGCATTCCGTACTCCAGCAGACAGAACTAATGCCGGTGGTCATTTGGGAGAATTCGGAATGGATCGAATTTTGCGATGAGTGCGTCTTACTCTCCGACTGTCAGCAAATCATGAAACTCTTTGATCTTCACCGCATTGCGAGAGGGAAAAAGCGGCTTCTTCTTTTCCCTGACCCTTGTTACCTCAGCCATAGTATATCGGACCTGCCCGGCCATCTCACCGTTATCGAGTTACGGATAGCTTTGATCTATGGAGTAACTCCGTTACTTCCCACCGGCCGATGAGGTCAAGGGAGAATGCTGCGCAAAAAGGATTGTGGCGCAAGAACCCTTGAATCCTCGACCCAACTTGTCTGACCGATGGAGTGTGCCGAGTCTGCACTGCTCTGGTCGAGTACACCATCAGGACAGCAGTGCCGTGAGCGAGTCGCGGAATTTCGGGAAAGGCTTTGTTCTGGTTCATGCTCAAGCAGTAAATACATCGCGGTTCGAGAGTCCCACCCTCAATCCGCCGACGCTGTTGAATTCCCATCTCGCGGCTGAGAATGGAACCGTTTCCGACAGAGCTTCCCGCCCGCGGATGTTTCCAATCGGCAACGAGCTCTGCCGAGGTATCTTCTCCCAGCGAACGAAAACGCCACGCAACTATCCTAACAGGATGATTCACCGCTGTGAGTGCCGACTTGGCCAATTTGCGTAACGAGCTTATGTAGAAGCGACAAGGCCACCGCGCCGTGAATAGAAGAGAGCACGAGGAGCTTCACTCGCAGGCGAAAAGCGTTTCGTCAGCCAACGATTCAGTTCTGCGAGATCAGGCGAGAAGTTTCCGTGTTCATTTTCCAGAGTGAACCGGCTGAGCAGTAGAGGTGGAAAATTCGCGCTTGCGACAAGTGGATCCTTGTTCGCTGGAATGGCGTATCTCGCTTCCGGGAGGACGACGACAAAGCGAGCTCGAGAAGACTCGCTCTAAGAATGTTGCTCAACTCAGAGTTTCGGAAACTGGACCTCGGAGCCTCTGAGTGAGTGATAAAACTTTATTTTTTTCATCGTCCAGGGCTCTTGCGCTTCTCAAGGGATTCCAGGGAACTTGGTCCATAGCTCAAGTGCCGATATGATGAAAGTTCTTGACTAAGAGCTCTATTTCTCATTTCTTCTTTATCTTAATTGGGTGATGGCTCAAACTTCGCCTCATTTCTCCTTGCGAGCCTCATGAAACCGAATCTTGGATGATTTTCCAGAAATCGTGAAACTCTCTTCCGTCCTATCAACGAGACCATGATGTCGCTGGGTCAAATGATAGAGAATTTCAGAGGAAAAAAGAGCCGGAAGTAGCCAAGAATGAAAAGAATGGAATTAGCATTAAAGCCCTGTCCAAACACGAATTATTCATGCGATCCGGTCGGAATAATGGAGTCGTACGGGGGGCCATCTCGTTTATACAGCAGAGTCTCATCGAATACCTGTTCATTTTATTCACGACTCTTGACAGCACTTCGAGGATGCCACTTCAAGGCGAGTCGAGGACCCGACAGCACTGAATCGTGAGCTGAAATTTCGAGGATTTGTTCTCTTCGCCAAGGAAGACATTGTTTCGATTATCAAAGCTACCTCCGCGAGCTCTGAATGGAGGGATTCCATACCACATGCTAGGACACGGAAATTGATATCCGATCCAGTTTGCAACTCGCGATTTCTCTCCTCTCACCTAAGACTCGCTATATATAAGGTAACAGTCAAACAGCAACTCGTCTGTTTCGGTGAGAGACTTACATCATGAATAATTCAGGACGGCAATTTCTCAGTGGGTCCATTCTTCTTCCTCCGTACTATTTGCAGAATCCGACAACTGCTGAAATGAGAGGCAAAGGAAAAAAAATCGCTTTCGGAAGAAATGTGATCCTTGCCCCATACTCAGTTTTGAAGTGTCATCCAATCACATCTCACTCTCCCGACGCGACGGTGTATCGATTGAGAACCTAGCGGGGACCTAGATTGCTCAGATTTGGGATGAAAACAAGTCTCCAGGATTCCCAGGACAAGTTTCCTCCCCCGGAGCACATGTCGCATGCTTGAGGTGTCACTTGGTCTCGACGACGGAAACCATCTTCAGAAAATTCTCAACTTCCCCGATGGAATGAATCCGCCAGCGGCAACGAGTAGTTCGTTGCTCGCACTCGATGACACCGTGTTTTGAAATCGATGTTTGTTAACATCTCTTCAACGGAAGGACGGGAAACATTTCGTGGATAGCGACGAGGCCCCGAACTCTCGGAAGGAGGAGCTACCGCTTGGAAGAACTACCTCTGATACGTAAGGAGCGTATCCTCCTGACTTTGTTGCGAGAGATTCCGTTGGAATTCCTCAAATCCAAGAGAGATTCTCGTCTCCCGAAGGGAAGACTAAAAGGAAAGTAGCCCGAAGGGTGAGAAAATTTGAGATCCGAACCCCCGACAGAGACAATCTTCGCGCGGTGCCGATTCCATCAATTGGACAGCAATGGAATCGCTCACACGAAATCCACGATCAGCCTCTGAATCCTGTCGTCGTCAAGGAAAAGATGATGATTTTTGTTTCTATATCGCTTTCTTTTCTTGGAAAAACAACCACTTATATTACATGTGTACATGTTGTACAATACAACAACCCAAGTTCCGTATAGGTCGACGCAGCGCGTTTGGGAGCGTAATTCGCACTGTCTACATGATTCGCTGGTTCCGCGCATGTTCTCCATATGAAGTACGCCCCCATCTGTTTTCACCTACTGTTCTACCATAACATTATATTCTTATATTTTCTTCTCGAAGCTCGACCGAGGAAGGTGTGAGTATGAATTGTGGAAAACGGAATGAGATCAAGAGATCGAAGCCAGTTCCGGACAACGCTTCTGAAAGATAGTTATTTTGACTTCTCTGAGTCTCTCGTTTCCGGAGATTTCCTTTCGTTTTGTACATCGGAGCGGAAATATATCCCGCTCCCTTTCCATAACTCTCGTAGTATTTGAAACAGTTCAAACTTGAATGGAGAAACGTGCCATCCGGACTGGGTGAGAATCTTTCACTCGTTACAAGAATGCTTTACAATAAATAATGGAGGAGACCCAGACAGCCACTCGAGCCATAAAGTTCGGGTACAGAAGAAATAGCATCGGACATCTCAACAATGGTTGTGACAAGAAGTGTCGCAGGGAGCTATGCTCACTCGTTGATTACAGAGCAATCGGGCACTGCAAATCCAAGCTCTTTCCACTTGGCCAGAAACTGTCTTTGAGATACATTGGCGTACCTGACAAACTCGGAGTCAGGCTCATTGAATATCCGGCAGTTTTCAAATATCCGGATCATGTCTGCAAAGAACAGTCTCTGGTGGGTGTAGAACTTGTTTTTGAGGCGCTGGCTCATTGTGCTGAAGTCCATAGGGAACTTGATGTGATCGTAGTAGCCGGGTGCGTACTGCTCGTCGACCGGTTCGACGAAGCATTTTGCCGATGAGTAATTTCTCATCGAGGTGAGAATTTGACGCAATTGCTGATCTTGGTGAGTCTGTTGGGCTATCGCCGGCGGTAACTTCCAACTGGTCTCGGCAACCCCTGGAATCTGTTCGGGAGGTGTAAAGCGAAGGCCCTCCTTGAAACATGTCAATCCCGGGAAACTCTTAGGTGTCCGCTGCTGTTTCGCGATCAGAGCTGCCACCAGAAGTTTCTGTCGTCGGATGATATCACTTGACTGACTATAAACGATCCTGGAGTCCAGGGGACAGCCCATGAGGATCGCACCCTCGTAGTCCTTAATGTAACCCGCGAACCTTTGTCGAGGGAAGGCGATATCCTGAGAGAATCCCTGTTTGCGAAAATATCCGATGGCGAACTCGTCAGCGTACGTGAGGAAGTAATTGATGTTGTGCTTCATGTTATAGTCCTTCAAGTTGTTCATGAGGTAGGTTCCGTAGCCCTTGACCTGCTCGTCGCCCATGACTGCGCAGAAGACAATCTCGGTGAAGCCCTGCATCGGGAACGGACGGAAGCAAATTCCACCAATCACCCGTTTGTTTTTCACTAAAGCCAAAGTTCGATGTTTTGTGTCGAAAATTAGTCTCGTGATGTACTCTTTAGGCATTTTCGGGAGCTGATAGGAGAACACCTGCTTCAACGCAATCAGGTATTCTAAGGTTTGCTCGTCTGTTGGGGGTGATATGGTGTTGCCGACCATGTGCAGTTGGATGACGCCCTGCCGTTCCTCTTGACGCGGAACGTCGCCCGGTGCGATTTCATTCAATGCCGGTCCGTACAGATGATCGAGTTCGTCGTTCGTTTGACGAACGACTTCCGCGTCGATGTCTCCGTCGAGATGGCGACGCTTCGAGAACGGTGGTTTCACGTCGCAACCCGTTCGCTTCTCCCCGCGTTCGGCTCGTTTGGTGGTTGACTTGTCAGATGACGATCTCTTGCGTTTGGAGCAGTGACTACTTTTGTCCGATGCCGCTTGTTCTCGCTGGCTGCCGAAGTCCGGATCCCAGCAAACTGAAGTGACAGCGTGAAGTTCGACATCGAAAATTGGAATCAACTTCAGAATGTGCGCTATGATCTCCTTTCGCTTCTCGGGTGGCTGGATATCAGCACCAAGCTCCCCCGACTCGAGCTTGTCGGTGAGCTGTCGGCGGACGACGTAGAATATCTGTTGAAGGAAGCGCTGTCCGAAGATGTCGACGAGGTTGTAGGCCTTCAGAGAATCACAGAAATGCGGCACATGACAAAATAGCAGCCATCTCTGATAGGCCAGCTTGTAGTTCAGCTTGCATTGGGCATCGTCGCTATCACCTTTTTCAGCCAAAGTTCGTTTGGCACGAGTTCTTGGGGTTTCTGGGACCCATTTGTTTATGAGGTGTAGGAACCAATTAGCAGCTTCTCGCCAGACTTTGCTCTCAGCACGAGAAAGGTGTCCGAACCTCGTGATGATGATGTTGTTCATCGCTTTACGCAGCGAGGGCTTTTCGAACGGCGGGGAATCGAAGAACTCATCGAATTTGTATTCTCGGTGCCGGAGCGTGAGTCGATTGCGCATTGCCTTCAGCAAAATTTGATACAAGTCTTTCGAGTCCTTGTCGCGCTCTTTGCGAACACAGGTGTTGATATGTTCGGCATCTATGGCGATGCTCAACAGCCTGTTTACAAATCGAGAATCTGTTAGATGCGTCCGTCGTTATCCTGGATGTTGATATAACTTGTAAGATCTAGAAACCAGACTCACTTGCTTTGCTCCTCTTCGCAGAGCTTCTGTAGATGGTGAACGTGAGTATGAATCGAATGATTGCAGTGCTTGCACATTTCGTCCATATGCAACTCTGGCTGCTGAGCGGGTGGACCCGGTGGTTGCTTGGGAAACGGCCTGTAGCTCCGACATTCACACTTTGGAAATTTGCACGAGTTGAAATGGCCTAGTTTTTCCATCCGTCGTTTGATCGGCAGATTCATCGCCTATGGACGAGGAAGGTGTGAGATCGTGGCAGCGGCAGTAGCAGTTATACGGCGCGAACTCATAAGAACCATCTTTTTGGAAGTCTTATTCTCTTCGAGTGCTTTATAGTTACTTACCTCTTCCTTGTGCCTACGGATTTTGGCCAAATCCTCGATCATGTTGACTCGTTTCTTCTCGTAGAATGAGGTGTACCGAGATTTCTGTGATTTTTTCTGTTGAGGCGGCGGAGGAGGTGCCGCAACTGTGGCCGCTGCTCCCACCGAGCCTGCACCGCCCGCCGGAACCGTATTATGCGAGACAGACTTCGAAGAGTGACGAGACGAAGTTGAACTAGCACTGGAATTTCGAGAAGACGACGCCGACGCTCTCGAGTGGCTTCGGCTGCGTCGATGTTGGCCGGTGGAAATGGAGTTGTGATTACTCTGATGACGAGAGTGATGTTGGTGGTGCTGAGCTTTTCCGTTACTTTTCGAACTTGAAGAACTGGACATCTGCGAAAACAAGACCGTGAGCTTCAAAGAAACATTCCATGTGCGGTTCACGACGTCAACACAATCCGATCGTTTTTCACAGTGGTGTTGCTTCCTGACATCCCGTGTCGAAATTCCAAAACGAAACTAAAAACAAAGAAGCCACAGAGAGCGGTGTCTCGGACTGCCGCGAAATCGCCGGTTCGCGGAACTATGAGAGATATTCAGGGGTAACTTCCTCGGTGGAAACCTTGCGTGAGAATAATCGGTGGTGGACTCTGGTATTTTTGCGAGAAATCGGGGTTTTGTGGTTTTCGCACACTCTTCACTGGAACCATCGATATCAGCTATCATATTGTATGGATCGAGTAATCGCGCGCTTGAGTGTTTTTCCCATCGCGCTGTTTTCAAGGACCGAGCAGGATTGGAGCTATGTGTTAAATTTTACGTTTTACATGACGAAATCGAATTCAATGACAGGAACCGCTTCTGCGAGATCTCGAGTCTGACAATCGGAAGCAGACACAGAATCAGCACCGTTCGCTCTTCATTCATTGATTGTCGCGGAGCCTTACTCATCAAGCCACCAGCTTTGATTCTCAACCTGACACGGGATTATCGAATCTTAGAGACTCTTTTCAGCGTCGAACACCGCTTTGTTTACTCCAGAAAGCCTACCTTAGAGCCGTCAACGACTTGGATGAGTGAAACTCACGATGCTCACAAACAGACACTCTCCACAAAACTCATCGAATGATCATAGACACACTAGAGAACAGCTCAGAGGATAGACATCGAGTGAGATTACCCCCCGTGTGAGAATTGGTTCAGCAAGCATCGACACCATCCCCTCGCATGGCTCAGGCACTCGGCGCCTGAGTAACGCCGGTGAGCGGTTCGACTCTCCGTCTATTAGAGCTGTGGCGCGTCCAGAAACTCTGCTCCTCGTCGAAGGTTCTTGCGATGTTGTCAAGTAGTGGATCTGGAGCCCCGAGCACGAGAGATCAGCTAGAACACGCAGAAAAATTCGTTCCCGACCTCAGAAGAGGACGGGGACCTTGAGCTTTGTTCTTCTCGCACAGGATATCCGACTGTGGCTTAAACGTCGGAGCCCATGTCAACGAAAGACTTTGTGTACGAACGAGCGTGAGGCCAGCTGTGTGGCTTCAGGAGCTTCGGGAGCCGGTCCGCTCCTAAATCTCCGGCTCCAGAGGGTTTTCCGTGAGAGCCAAGCGTGGCGCAGAGTGCAATATGCGTTTCTGATCAGCTAACAATCTAGGCAACATCGCGAGTTCCGCAAAACATGAGGGCGCGAATAATACGACCATTTCATTTACATTCACTTGAGCCCCCCACTTCGTTCGAGGTTCCAGCTCCATCTCTTGAGGGACGATTCATAACCTACGTCGCGCACGAAATGAAGTAGGGAGATGAATCGACTCACACCATCAGTTCGAGAGATTCAAACGACATCCATTGGACAAATTCGAAAATATTGTATTTGAATTCCTGAGTCGACCGGATTTGGAAATCTGACCCGAGACGAGACGGGCTCATCCGGAAACTTACTGCCTGATATGGAAAGCAGAAAACACATAGTCGAATACGAGTAAAACAACTTTCACTCGCTCCCCATCAAGTCCGAGACTGTTTTTAATTTCCTCTCCTTCGTTAGGCGTCGATCAAAATAACTACTCCAGACTCTTGAGCGCCTCAGGGGATGAAAGTTCTTTCTTGTTTCCGTTCGCTTCTTTACTGTGTTCTCGGTGGGGCCATTACCCCGGCAGAAGTATCTGCTCCGGATGAGGTAGCCGGCGTTCATCGTCAGCCCGCCGCGTGAACACATCCGTAGAAACGCTACGGAAAGCATCATCCATAGCGATTCGATTTTTCTTGGTGAATTAAGCTGCAGCATAAGACTATGACACTGTGAAAGTGTTAAAAAGGCGGATAGATATTCGGGCGAGCAGGCTAGGTTCCATCTCTCTCGGAAAAACGTCCCAAAGAATCATTGAGAACTCTCCTCTTGGTGAAACTCCTGAATTAGCTCTGATTCATCGAGGGAGCAAGATTCATCTTTCTCAGTTCTCAGCAAGCGTCTTTCCCAGACGATTCATTGGAGCCTGCGTGGCCCACTATGCTACGGGGAATCGGTCTCTGTCTCTGGAAACAACTATGAAGAGAACTAAGGAATGGCCCACTGGAAATCCCGAAATCGGCTCTGGAACCGGTTCTTTGGGAGCCTCATGGCAAGACAGAAAACTCGAATCAAAAGAGAAAAAAATTCTAGAAATGTTTTTCAAAACTCTTCTCGAAGCCTTTTTCCCCAAAAGTGATCGAGATAGTTGGCTTTTCCAGCTTGAACCGCTTAGTATGAATCACGTGACGAAATACTGAAACCTACCAAACCAATGATCAAGCCACATTGTATTCGATCTCATTAAACGAAGCATAGAGTGATTGTAGCATGTAGGACAGAGTCAGTTTGTTATTGCAATAGTAACATCAAGCCAAAATAAATGATTTCTGATCTCTCGCGAATCAAGCCAGAGGATCCCCTTGCTCTTCCCCCTGTTCTTGATACAACTCCATGTCAGTTTCCGGGTCATCCTTGAGCGGCCTTCTAATTTTACAAATAATTTCAGCTAAATCCGTGAACGACCTCGGTCTCCCGAGCTCCGAGTCGGCGCTCATGGGCGACATACCCCCCGATGATGCGCCGTCTCGTCCACAGTTCAGGAAAATTGGCACGTTACGATCCAGTTGTACGGCTTTCATTCCAGCAAAGAGCGTTTTCCCGTGCTGATAACCGATTTCCATGATTTCGTTGAAAGCAGCGAATTGTAGCGTCTTGTATCGGTCAATCGGCGGTCTGACATAGGTACAGTAGTCGCTCGCTTTAACCTCTTCCAATTGGCGCACACATGAGACATAGGCGAGTCTCGACTGAATTTCAGCTGAATCGGGAATCTTCACTGCCTCGCCGAAATGCACAGGACACCACCTGGAAAATTAACTGAATTATCGCTAAAATCCATCGAAGAATCGAGCAGAGGTCGAGTAATGCGAAACTCACCTCTTCAACAGAAGCCACCAGCCGCTGAGAGCATCCCCATAGTTGGTGAGCTCGGTTTCGTCTTGACTGCCGACGTCCACCGCAATGATTGTTTCAGCCCCCATTTCTCGATACATGATATCGGCCGGCAGATTGTTCACGTAGCCACCATCTAACAGCAGGTGTCCGTCGATAGGGTCGCACAATGGCGGTAGAATACCGGCTAGCGACATTGAAGCCCGCACATAGCTCCATAGGGAGCCGTGCCGATGGATCCTTGGACAACTATTCGTGATATCTGTGGTCACGGTGAAGTAAGGCAGCCATAAATCTTCGATGGACTTTTCGCCGAACGTGGCGTGAATGCCCTTGTTGAAAGCTTTCCCAGTGAACCAAGCTGTGATCGGATATGTGACGTCGAGCATTTGCTTCCAAACACTCACCGCTGAGAGTGCCCACTCGCGAGCTTTTTGCGTGAACGTCGTCACATCGACCTCCTGCGCCCAGAGAGCGCTCATGAATGAACCTATCGATGTTCCTCCAACCATGTCGATGGGAATCCCGGCCTCGGTAATCGCCTTGATCATTCCTACGTGCGCACAGCCGCGAGCACCTCCGCCGCCGAGGACGAGTCCGATCGACTTTCCGGTGAGGAACCTCGCCAATCTCGCGAAATCGGAGTGAACGTTGCACGGAACACTTTCCAACTTCCGGTAGATATCCTGAAGTTTGTTACGTTTTGCGAAAATTCGTTTGGAGCAACGCAAGTGATGATGTGACGAACACCATGACCTCATGTTCAACCAGTCAACAGTGTTCTGAGGCGGTGGGCCGCCCTCGCGATGCAAGACAACCAATTCCTTCTGTGTGCGCCTTGCGATGATCTCGACTTTTTGTTCCAACAGTCCGATCTCGGGTCCATTATCGGCCAGAGCCACTATCAGAATGCAATCCGCTTGTCGGATGCAACGCTGGGTCCACAACGTGAAGTCTCCATCGCACTGATACAGAAGTATTTTGTGGCGGTCCTCGACTTGACCTAGCCAAGTGCAAAGCCTGTATTCGTTCTTTTTGTCGAGGGCTTTCGCTCCCAATTCTTGCTTGATGTAATCGGAGGTCAAGCGTAACGAAGGGCTCTGCATAGCGTAGTGAAGTTCCATAGAGAAAGCATGGAGCGGCACGATATCCGATGCGGGCAGTAGGGCGATGGTACTGAAGTTCGACCGAGTTTTTCTTCGTGAAACAACATCTTGGGCGGAAGGAACGTTCTCGTTGATACTACCCAATATTCTCTGACCGAGGAGCTGTATCAGTCGGGTCACCACGATCGGATGTTTGATCTTCATTACGTTCAGTAAACCCACGGGCAGTTTTGCAAGCTCTGTGTCTCTCACGGCCAGCACTGTGGTCGCGCGAGGAGCTTCTGTGAGGACTTCAACAAGTCCCACAAGATCGCCACGACCGTATTCGCCCACCATACGCCGTTTCCCATCGGAACTTGCCACTACTGAACGTAAACGGCCGCTGAGAATTATGTACATTGCGTCCGATTCGTCGTTCTGGCGATAGACCGCGCGCCCGGTGTCAATCTGATGGTAGAACAACATTAGAATTCCGATTTTTATAAGACTTTTTGGTCTTGACCTGGTTTTAAGCTTTTGATATGGGAAGCTTTGGAAAACCAAATTTATTCCTCTACCTGAATCCACTCCAAAGCGTAATCGATCTGGTGAAGAAAAGGAGATAATCTTTCTATCAGACCCACAGCTAAATGTAGGATGGCGTCCGGGTGATCGAACAAGACGGAATAGAGCGTTGTCACGGGAATCGACGCAACTCGAACATTGGTTTTGGCCACGCGCGTGAAAAGCGGAACCTCCGAGGTCAGAGTCTCAAAAACTCCAATCAGATCTCCCGGGTATGCGCAAAACATCTCATCTGACATCTGGTGCTTTTGTAATGTACTTTGCCGAACCTCGATGGTGCCTGAAAAGAGCCGAAAACTCAGAGAGACCGAGGAGGAAAACGAATGATGCATTGAAGAGCGTCGACATTCTCTTTTCTCGGATATTCATGCAGACTCTTGCGGGTTCCTGAGGGAACATCCAAGAATCTCGTCGACCTTCCCCTTTCAAAAAGTGCCGAGAATTGAATAAGAAAACGAATGTGCACGATCTATTATCAGAAGGTCGCAGGTGGCGATCTCGATGAAAATCCAGGTGGGGAAACTCGTGTTTATGAATATATGAATCTAATCACCGAATCCGTAGTTTTTCCGAGATTCATTAATTTGGACGTAAATAAACTCACATCGATATTCGTGTTAACTTTGGCCGAATTCACGAATTTATTAATTGGTATAGACGCGAATTCAAGTTTATGAGGGATCTGACCTTTTGATCTGAAGTTAACGGGGTCGCTAATATCGATCGCGGTCCGTGTTTTGCTTTGTGTTGAATTCTATTCCATACTAGCCGGTCTGATTCAATAATTCGAATTTTCAGCATCGAGTCCAGAAGAGACCTTGCACTCCGTATTACGGCTTACGGCATTCTAATGGGAATACGGCCCGTACCGTAATACGACAGTACGGACCGTGATGGAGTACGGTCGGTAATAAACTACGGTCCGTAATGACAATACGGCACCGCAAGTGCAGTACGGTTCATAATCGCAATCCGGTCCTAAATGTAATGGCATTGTGGATACCAAGTTTTCCGCTAGACAATGTCGCTCGGAAGAGGTAAGAAATTCGATCTCGCGTAGAGTTTCGTACTACCATTGAGGCGCCGTACTGTCATGACGGATCGTATCCCATCGCGGACCGTACTGCCATTACGGATCGAAATATTTAATGGTGCAGTACTGCCACTACGGTCGTAATCTCTCACGGTACCTTATTCGCAGTAGGGTACCGTAAGCCGTAATACGGAGTGGAAGGTCTAGTCCAGAAGCATCGCAATCGGAGTCCAGTGCCTAGTCGGATCAACCCTAAACTGGAACTGAGGCCTACATGAGACGAATGAATCAAATCATTTATGAATTAACTCGCACATCTCTGCAGGAAAGCAACCCAACAAATAGATTTTGTCGCGTTCGTTAACTAAGAGAAATAATGAGAGAATTGCGTTGTCTGACGAATTCGTCGAGCGTGAGACCTCGGGGAACTCCCGAAACCATACCGAACGCTCACGTTCGTACGACTGAATAACGTGTCAGACTCACCCCAGACAATATAGTACAGATGATTGATGTGTTGTGTGTCATTTTGCGTCGTAATGTGCTCGCCTACGACGTAATCCTGGAGAGCCAATTTGTTGGAGAATAAGCTCACGGATGAGAGCTTCATATGTCGGGCGAGAGCCCGCGCCGCCAAGTTCAGACAGTCGGCCTCCGACATTTGCGACCTCAGGGCCTCCGTTACGCCTTGTTTCGAGATCTTGCGGTTCCTAGAGGGCTCGCAGACTGCCCTGCTTGGATTACCTGCTGCAATACCGTTTGTCGTCAAGATCGAACAGCCTGATGCTCACATGCTAGCGCTCTAAGCAGCCACTTTGGAGCTCACCATTGCTTCCGAACCTATTGGTAGCTCTGCTGCTTCGTTTGAGGATGCTCAAATGGCCTTTAGTTAGGTGAGATTTAGTCAATCCCTGGACCTTTGCCTGGATAGCAAAGTCGGGACGTTGTGATGGGTGATTTCCGCCGCGGAGCAGCGAACTCCTCGGCTGATTAGATGTCGGAGCTCTCTTTGATGAAGACGACTGTGGAACGGGAGAATAGGGTTTCAATCATCCAAGCTCAGGTTCCCCTCTTTGGCCACTCCATACAAACGATTCTATCTTCTGAGTAACACGATACCACGCTCTCGAGTTCTTACCTTCCTCCCACTCACTCTGTGAGATGATCTGGCTCGTTCGCGTGTTCTCGTCATTTGAGTGGTCAACCCAAGGTAATTGTGAAGAGCATTGAAATTAACTCTTTGTACTCGGATCATTATCAGCTGCACAAGTCGCACGATCGACTCAGGACTCTCCTTCATGAGTTGACCGAATAGCTTGTACCGCAGTCGGAGAATTTTCGAATCCTCGAGGGCTCTGGCCGCGATTGCTTTGAATTTGCATTCTTTGTTGGCTAATACGACGAGAGCCGAAAGAAAACTCGCAATACTTTCACCGGGTTTGACGTGTTTGAAAACGAATTCATCCGAGCCTTCCTGTGGGAAGCGGAGTGATCAAATCCCGAAAAAGGCACAGATTCCAGAAAATGGGAATGCACCGGTGGGTAGGATGATGACATGTGTGCTGAGAACTCACTCGAGTGAAGAGGCTCACGCGTCCGCTGTAAACCGTGTAGATGGAGTCGTCGTCGTCACTGACATTGAAAAGCATGTCACCCTGTTTGAGGTTGAAACGTTCTACGTGTTTGGACAGCTCCAACAATTGCGGTTTCTCCAGAAATCCGAAAATCCTCGTTGACCGAATGACGCACAAAACGTCGACGGGTAGATCAGCTGCCAAGACAGAAAACTAAGGTTATACTTGAGTTTTCTCGCATCCCAGGAAGCATGACCTTGAGGATTTCAAGAAGCAAGTCCTCATTTCAAGTTCTCGTTTCGCGATTGAAACGAATGAAATCATTACTACCAGTCAATGATCATGGGTAGTACTGTATGAATCGATCGCTCAATTGGAAGGAAACATACCGTCTTCTCCATGCTCTGTGACATCTTCTTCGAGGAATGCTTGTGACGGTTCTTTCACCCGGAGTTGAGGCTGCTCTTTCTTTGGTGACATGATTTTCTTCGCGAATTTCAGCATCATTTGCCGCTGTTTCCGCCTCCCACAGGGAACTGCCATGTTGTTCATGCGCCGCAGCATTCGTTTCGTGTAAAACATCATTTTATCCCGTTTCCTGAAAGCAGACACAGGCATGATTCCACAAAGCCACCGTCATCATCAGATGCCGTTCTCTCGTCACGACCAGAAATAAGCTATCGTAGCCGCCTTATCGCAATGCTCATATCGAAAATTCACCTGAATCTTGGCGCTCGGGTAGTCTTCTCCACCGTTCCGGCTTTCTCGTCTCGGTTCCGTAATTTTACATGAATATACTTTCCGATTAGCAATATCGCCGAAGTAGCAAGGAATATCTTTAGGAGTGTCGATTGTGCGTCAACGATGCTGAGGTCCGGAGAAAGAGGCTGCCAGAGCGAGCGAATACACTCGAGCCACTCCATACCGTTCGAGGGTAGCTCCGGTAGAACACAATTTTCATCCAGCCACAGCTAGCAAACAGAGTAGCGTGCTAGGCATGGACTCACACTGGAAGTCCACGAGAGCGGATCGTGTATAAACTCAAACCTGATCAAAACGAAAACTTCCCCCGAGTTGTCAATCAGCGAATCAGAATCGATTGCTTAGCGGAAACAGTAAACATCAGGCGCTGCTTGTCTGAAACATCGCGAATCGCTCCCTGGAACGCCGATTTCCTCTGGTCTCAGGAGAAAATTCAAATGAACTCTATTTAGTTGTCTAAGTTTCGATCGTCGCTTGGTTGCTGGCTTGATGGAAACTAAAAAAGTGACAAAAGTGATTCAATTCCACCCGAAAGTCCGCGACCGGTATAACGAAACCCCATGCTTGCTGGTCGACAACGAAGTTTTGGAATGCGTTTTTTTTTCTGTGATGTGACAAGGACACTCTGGGAGCTACATTGTCTATCGGAAGCTACAGGAACCCTGATGTCCACCAACGACACGTTCTGTTTTCTTCTCGATTCCCGCCGACCTCGCTGAGGGTGTAGACAACACACTTTTGAACAACTTCTTAATTTATTTAACATTCGTTATCAACATCACCTTATTTTCCTCCTGGAGCACACTAAGTCAGCAAATATATAGTACTTCGTCGATAGGCTCATAAATTACACACTTTTATATTCCTCGTCGAAAATTAACTTTCTTTGGTACTTTACTGTGATTCTGTGCTGCAGTAGCTTTTTGTGGGAGTGCCGTTGAGCTCTGGTTCAGAGGGTTTCTGAGTAGCAGCAGGTGAGTAATGAGTGATTGAAACTGGTTCACCGATTTCTAAGGGATGAAATTTATACAGTACTTATGCCCTGTCCGCACTCAGACCTCATCCCACCATCACATTTCTTCCTGACTGAAGTCAGTTTCATCCACGAAGTTCTCCGACAGATCGTCGTCAAAGCTCTCAGTCGGGTCTTTCATTGGTTTCTTGACCTTACAAACGATTTCTGCCAAATCAGTGAATGTCGTAGGTTTCGACAAGGGGGATGTCGCGCCCACAGGGGACGATGGCTCTTGTGGTGCGGTTTCTTTGCCGCCGTTCAGTAACAGCTTTATGTTGTGGTCCTGTTGTACGGCCTTCATTCCAGCAAACAATGTCTTGCCGTGTTGATAACCGACTTCCATGATCTCGTTGAATGCATTGAATTGCAACGTCTTGTAACGATCGATCGGTGGTCTAACGTAGGTGCAGTAGTCGCTGTTCTTGACCTCTTCCAGCTGACGAACGCATGAGACGTAAGCGAGTCTGGATTGAATTTCAGCCGAGTTTGGAATCTTGACCGGATCTCCGAAATTAACGGGGCTCCATCTGGAAACAAAAATGCTCTGCTTATTTCTTTCTGCTTTATTAATCGTTCTGGAAAGTGTGAAGGAGTTCGGATAGGCTGTCACGATCGATAAACCAGCTTAACACCAAACCCACCTCTTAAAGAGGAGCCACCATCCGCTGAGGGTATCGCCGTAATTGGTCAAGTCGGTTTCATCTTGACTGCCCACGTCGACGGCAATTATTGTTTCTGCTCCCATTTCTCGATACATGACATCGGCAGGCAAATTGTTCACATAACCTCCATCGAGTAAGAGATGTCCGTCAATGGGATCGCACAGGGGCGGTAAGATGCCGGCAAGCGACATCGAAGATCGCACATAGCTCCATAGAGATCCGTGACGATGAACTTTCGGACAGCTGTTCGTTATGTCCGTGGTCACGGTGAAGTATGGAAGCCAAAGGTCTTCTATCGATTTGTCACCGAAGGTCCCGTGGATTCCGCTGTT
The DNA here is from genome assembly GCA_021527715.1 of Neoseiulus cucumeris. Taxonomy (NCBI): domain Eukaryota; kingdom Metazoa; phylum Arthropoda; class Arachnida; order Mesostigmata; family Phytoseiidae; genus Neoseiulus; species Neoseiulus cucumeris. Next base: position 504,464 of record JAJSRV010000076.1, on the reverse strand, counting down.
GAAAGCTTTGCCGGTGAACCAGGCAGTGATTGGGTAAGTGATGTCGAAAATCTGTTGCCACGGCGACACTGTCTGGTATGCCCAGTCTCGCGCTTTCTGAGTGAATGGTGTCATGTCCAGCTCCTGCGCCCACAGCGCGCTCATGAACGCCCCGATCGAGACTCCTCCGACCATGTCGATCGGAATTCCAGCTTCGGTAATCGCCTTGATCATTCCCACATGCGAACAACCCCGAGCACCTCCGCCGCCCAGTACCAGCCCTATTGAAGTTCCCGTGAGGAACCTGGCTAGTCTTGAGAAATCCGAATGGATGTTGCACGGTGTGGTTTCTAGTTTCCGGTAGATCTCCTGCAGCTTGCTGCGCTTTGTGAAAATGCGCTTGGAGCAGCGCAGGTGATGGTGCGACGAGCACCACGACCGGATATTCAACCACTCGACCGTATTTTGAGGCTGAGGTCCTCCTTCGCGATGCAAGAGAACGAGTTCCTTCTGAGTCCTTTTTGCGATGGTTTCGGCCTGCTTTTCCAGCTGACCGACTTCGGGACCGTTTTCAGCGACGGCTACGATCAATATGCAGTCTGCCTGACGGATACAACGTTGCGTCCACGACGTGAAATCCCTGTCGCATTGATACAAGAGAATTTTGTGGCGATCTTCGAGTTGACCGAGCCAGGAGCACAACCTGTATTCGTTGCTTTTGTCCAGAGCGTTGGGCCCAAGTTCCTTCTTGACGTAATCAGAGGTTAAACGTAGAGAAAGACCTTGTATGGCATAGTTGAGTTCCAAGGCGAACGCGTGCAGCGGCACGTCGTCTGTGACGGGCAACAACGCAATTGTGGTGAAGTTTGACTGAGACTTCCGGTGGGGTACGACATCCTGTGTAGATGTCACAGTTTCCCTCATGCTACCCAAGATTCTTTGTCCCAGGAGCTGTATGAGCCGAGACACCACCACGGGATGCTTGATTTTGATGACGTTTAAAAGACCGACGGGAAATTTCGCCAACTCCGTGTCTCTCACTGCCATCATCGTAGTTGCACGGGGTGCTTCCGTGAGTACTTCCACAAGTCCTACGAGGTCTCCGCGACCGTATTCGCCCACCATCCGTTTCTTACCATCGGGACTAGTGGTGACCGATCGCAAACGACCGCTGAGAATTATGTACATCGCGTCCGATTCATCGTTTTGCCGGTACACGGCACGTCCGCTATCGATCTTGAAAAGAGAAACATTGGGAGTCATCAGGCTGTCGTAACTCAAGTCATAGCTGATCTAGGAATTTGGGATCGGAAAAGAGATTCTAATCAACATGACCAGGTCATGGGATTCGATTCGATTTGAAGCAGAGCGTTTCCAAACTCCGACACTAACCTGCACCCAATCCATGGCGAAGTCGATTTGGCGGAGGAACGGGGACAACTTATCGATGAGTCCCGCGGCCAGATGCAACACGGCATCAGGGTTATCGAAGAGCAACGAATAGACTTCAGAAGCAGGTATAGAGGCTATTCTGACCCGCGTTTTGGCCACTCGGGTCACGAACGGGATCTCCAAACTCAATGTTTCGAAAATGCCGATGATATCTCCCGGATGAGCGAAGTACATCTCATCTGACTCCATGTTTTTGTGCGAGGTGCTTTGTCGGACTTCAACCGTTCCTTAATAGCGGCAGAATGAGTATGAGAATGATGGAATCGGCACCCGTGACATTCTGAATGTTTCGATTCTCAATGATCTGAGCTTCTAAGTCGGATTAACTCACCCCAAATGATGTAATACAGGTGGTTCACGTGTTCGGCATCGTTTTGGGTAGTTATGTGCTCTCCTATTTTATAGTCTCGGATAGTGAGCTTGTCGCGAATGAGTTCTTCTGAAGACAGCCTCAGATGGCGCATGAAAGCTTGTGCTGCTTGATGGAGACAATCGCTTTCCGATACCTCCGCCCTCGGCATTTCGGTGACTCCAACTACTGATGCTCTGCGACCTTTAGAGGGGTCGGAGTGGGCTTTAGCTGACGGTGTTCTATTAGCTTGAGCTCGAACCACTTCAAAACCTTCACATGTTCGGGAAAAGGAAGTACAACACCAGGGTTACTATCCTACGAGGGGTTATCAGACATGCATAAGAAAACATCGCCATTTTCTCCAAACTCTAAAATCTAGCCAACCACAACCACCCGACCGAACATGCTGCCTAGCGTACCGGTTAGTCTTTAAACCGAAATCAATCACCGAACTTCTAGAAGCTTACCGGTGCTGGCCAACCTCTGCATGATGTTACTTGTCTTTCTTAAAATGCCCACGTGCTCATGCGTAGAAATTGCTTCCGTCGACTCATCAAATGTCGTCCCAATCACCGACCCAGAAAGTTCTGAATGCTCACTTTCGCCATGAACCGGGGTATGGGGTTGAGATGGAGGCTGTACCGATGTCTTCCGGGAAATACCAGGCTGCACGTTGGAAATGAGAATTCCGTTTTAGCGGTGAGGGTTCCCATATCTCTCGCTCTCTTTATCTTTCCTTTAGCTCTTTCTCTCTGTCTTTCACTATGACTCTTCAGTAGAGACAATTTGAAAGTTTCTCGGCCTCGGGGTCCCCTTTCGAACTTCTTCTCCCCTTGAATAATCAACATCCGCACTTTATCGCCAAGCTTGTCGAAAGTCTCGCCGACATTTACCCTTATTGGACTTCCTTTGTTGTGAATGAAACTCTTGCTCCGGTCTCGTGTTCTCATCATTTGAGTAGTCAATCCGAGGTAGTCGTGGAGTGCGCTGAAGTTCACTCTCTGCAGCCGAATCATCACCACCTGTACGAGCCGTACCATGGAGTCCGGGTGTCGTCTGATCAGATCACTGAACTCCTTGTACCTCAGACGCAGCACTTTGGAATCTTCCACGGCTCTGGCAGCAACAGTTTTGAAGCTACTCTCCCTGTTGGTCAGAACAACGAGACAAGAGAGGAAACTCGCGATGCTGTCGCCCGCTCGAGCTTGCTTGAAAACGAGCTCGTCATCTCCTTCCTGTGTCGCTTGGAAAAAAATCCAAAAATTATTAGATGTCACGTCTTCAGGACGCACAGTTGACGAGGAGGTCCGAATCCTAGATGAATCGTGAGGGTGCGAAAACTTGCGGCGCTTACTCGGATGAAGACACTGATGCATCCACTGTAAATTGTGTATATCGAATCGTCTTCGTTTCCAACGTCGAACAGCATGTCGCCCTGCTTGATATTGTAGCTTTGGATGTGCTTGTAAAAATCCAAGAAAAGAGGTTTTTCCAAGAATCCGAAAATCCGAATCGACCGAATGAGATAGAGCACATCTTCAGGGAGTTTTCCTGCAAGGTTCAGGCGATCAAGATAATCAAATCAGTGAGTTTGCTGCCAATGCAGTTCGAGGGCGATCGAATGTCGACAACGTAGCTAGTTCGAATGACATTCCTGCTCGTGGAGTGGAATCAAATGTCAAACCTTTCCATCTTGGCGTTGAAAATGTGAAGCCTTAAAGGACAAACTCACCGTCTTCACGTTGCTCCGAGAGATCTTCTTCGAGGAAGGCCTGGGACGGTTCTTTGACTTGCAGCTGCGGCAACTCCCTCTTGGGAAACATGATTTTCTTCGCCAATCTCAACACCATTTGTCGCTTCTTGACTCGTTTCCCGTAAGGGGCTGCTAGCGTGTTCATATGCCTCAGCATTCTTTTCGTGTAAAAAAGCATCTTGTCGCGTTTCCTGAAGGAGAAGAAACGGGTAAAGGAATTCGTTTCTTTGGATACGTTACTTTGGATAGACAATTCATGGACCAATGATGAATTAAATCTTTGAAGATACTCACCGAAATCGAGGGCCCCTGAGACCCATAATTTTCTCCACCGTTTCCACTTTGAGTCCCTGGGCGCCTATTTTTTTCTGAATATAAACAGCGATGAGAACCACAGCGACAACAAGAAGGAATATCTTGAAAAGTGTCAGGAAGTTGTCCTCAAGCCAGAGATTGTAGGAATGTGGCAGGAAGGGCGCCCACAACCAATCGACTCCCTTGAACCACGACATTTTGCCTGAAATCATTTAGCCGAGGTCAAGAACAGCGACACTTTAAAAGCGATTTATCGAGGAATATTTGGACTGTGAGTCATCAGTGCATCCCAGCATCCATTCTGTCTGGTGAAGTTTTAGTAATATCGGTAACGGATGACTTGAGATGTCCTCAAGGACCCTGAACTCTCGCAGATCTTGTCTTATATGTAAGTTGAGTCCGAGTCGCCAATAAACAGTATCAGTTTCCGTGTGATAGCGGCTCAAAATATATAAGCTATAAACTCGTTCGCTTTTTTTGTCACCATGATCATCTCATCCAGCGAATGCCCTAAGCTAAATGAAATCATTCGAACGATCGAATACTCGCTTCTTGAAGGTCTCAGAAGTTATCGCACGGAAACTGAACCTTCGAGATGATAAAGCGGATTTCCTGTGCGTCACCTGCTTGTTTTTGACATGGATCCTCACTGATTGCGAGACTTTCACAGTCGACGGCAGGCTCTCACAGGTGATTAAATGTATGATTAATGCCACTGAAGTATCTAAAAAGCCTACAACTACTCGCGAGGATATAGATCCCGTGGATCGCTAAAGAAGGATTAACGTGGTCGCATACTGGAAGTTCTCCCCGGCGGAGAATATAAAAGTACTTTCAATCACATTGAGGAATTTCTGAACAAACGAAACAAACCGTGCAATGCCGTTCGTGGGCAAAGCCGTGTCTGCCGCTGGGGGTTCGATCGAGATTCCAGACTTGATTCTGATTCCTTCCACGAATCTACTTTATTTCTGGTAATGATGTGAAACCGTCAACTGTCACTTGTTGATTCAATATTTTGTGACTTGTGACTCACGATTCCGGTCTAATCACACCACATGTTCCATCCAGGAGCAGTTTGACGACGATGAAAATAACAGCGCTTCCAGAAAACTGCGCGCCGTCCAACTCAGAAATCGGGGGATTCTGCCGTGGCGCCAATGATACGTAACATCCCGTAATTGAACCGACTTCCGCGTCGACGTTCAGTTTCTGGCACTGCTGCGCGAATGCGCTGGAAAGCTTGTCGTACGAGGACGCGTTTAGAAAACCCCGAAGATGGGGCTTCCCCAATACCGCACGAGGTTCGTGTTGATCAAAACGAATCATTTGACTAATGGCACCTCTGTCCAATACCTTGTGCTTCAAAAGAACGAGAGATTCAAAACTCGTTTCTACATGATTCCGCTCTTCCACTTAGAGTTTTTCTAGTGAGCAAATGTGGTGAGTTTCCGAACCAACACAGGAAGTCAGATTCGATCGTATTGAGGAAACTATGGGTATTCATTCTAGATCAGTGAACACAACAAGGAAACCAGGAGCATGAGGCCATTTTAGCAGGCCACAGGCTCTTGCTCCGGTCGAGGTGACGCTACGCCCTCAGATTAGCGCATCATACGTCGTAGCTAATAACAAACGGTGTCTACACCCTCGATGATCAACACTGCGAAGACAGACAGAATCGAAGGACGTGAGCAATGAGTCTAGTGCGCGACAACTCTCGCAGAGAGAGAGAGTGATCCTCGAACCATTTAAGGTAACAGATGATTAAGCTTATGTGTGTAAAGTAGCCTCACGGCAGTAAATCCCACGGGAAAGAACTCACCCTCAAGATCAAGGTTGGGGAGAATCTGAAGGGGAGAAAAGGAACACGGCCGCCAACTCCACAGCCGTGATCCGGCTTCGCTGAGAAAATCCGTTACGTTAGGTAGCGCGTGCACAACTATTCAATCGACGTCGTTGCATTGCTTTGCGTGTGGTTCAGGATTAACAGCGTTGTCCTTCTCTTCCCTCACGCACACAGCAGCTGTCGTCATTCGCAGAGCAGCAGCTCTTCTCTTTTGCGACTGTCAGCTGAGAGACAGATTCAACGACACATGCGGCGCATTGGTCCGTGTCTGGGATTTGAGTTTTCCTCCCAAATGGAGCTTTTTCGTCTAGGAAAACACTGGAAACTATCGGGGGGTCTATATCCGGAGTCTCTATGTCCATGGAATCAGAGGAATCTTCTCTTTTCTGGAAATCGTCTCCCTCTGAACGCTGTTTGTTTACTCCGGGATCGGCCGTCTGCTGATACCTGCGAGTCGGTTTTGCCGAATCACTCACTGTGGACAGAGTCGCACATTTTCTACGCTGAACACAAGCAAAAATCTGCAGTTAACCACAAAATGGAACGGATTTTGAGATTCGGTGGAAGCCTCTCCGGCCTCGGTCAAGTGAGTTGAAAATTCACGCTCGGAACATGCATAGTACGCACGAGTGTTGCCGGAGAGATTCGAAACTGGTTTCGGACGATGGTTTTTCCGGTTCTTATGGATAATTCGTCATGAGTTGTCAGAGATCTTTTTTCCTTAGCGTTATCTGACTCCCTCTATTGCTGGTTCGGAATCAGTTACCTCACGAGGATCATGCTGTGCTCGATGAAGTGAATGCACTTATCTTCCATAGTTATTCTCCTGCCAGAAACCAATCTCTAGAACTTTGCGCTTGGAAGAATCCTTATTATTTCTTGTTATCCGAAAATATTCTCGAAAACACATTAAACGAGATTGCATTCGAGGTGCAGGGGATGAGCATCATGATGAATCAACATACTTCCACGTTACAGCCTCCGCCGAACACCGATGGCCCGGTTGTTGACACGGCCGAACAAGTTTATATTTCGTCGCTGGCTCTCCTGAAGATGCTGAAGCATGGTAGAGCCGGAGTTCCCATGGAAGTCATGGGTCTCATGTTGGGAGAATTCGTCGATGATTACACGGTTCGGGTTGATGACGTTTTCGCCATGCCACAATCCGGTAAGCACTGATAGTATCCGGCTAAGCTCATAATGAATCTTTCGGCGATCTGAACTCTCTGATGTCAGAGTCCTCGGTCATCCCGAAGCGGTATTCCTCAGTATAGTCTCTCGATTTCAGGAACCGGTGTTTCCGTCGAAGCCGTCGATCCGGTCTTCCAGGCGAAAATGTTGGATATGTTGAAGCAGACTGGGCGACCTGAGATGGTCGTCGGATGGTATCATTCACATCCTGGGTTTGGTTGCTGGCTTTCGGGCGTTGACATAAACACACAGCAATCTTTCGAGCAACTTACGGACCGCGCAGTGGCCGTAGTAATCGATCCCATACAGTCGGTGAAGGGCAAGGTTGTCATTGACGCCTTTCGGTGAGTCGCTGTTGATATACTCGATTACGGAAGATCGCGCACTCGTTTCTCGCGTATGTATACGTAGGAATCGAATGACGCAAGAGATCGTTCACCCCAGCGTGGAATGCCCGGAAACAGAGAGGAGGCTTTGGCGATAAACACTAGGGAACAAGTGAGAACTAAGACATTCGTGGTTACAGGTTGATCCAAGCAAACATGATGGTCTTAAACCAAGAGCCGCGTCAAACGACTTCCAACCTCGGTCACCTTAACAAACCATCGATCCAGGCTCTTATTCACGGATTGAACCGTCACTACTATTCTATCTCAATCAACTACCGTAAAAACGAACTGGAACAAAAGATGCTGCTCAACCTCAACAAAAAGTCTTGGGAGGAAGGTCTTATCCTCGAAGACTATAAGGTGAGCCTCTCTGATTGCTGCTGAAACACGAAGTATATTTGTTGTAACTTCGCATCCTGTCTCGACGAACGTGTCGCCGATGATGTTCTGATCGGGATAATACCTTTGTCCCGACGATGATGGAATGCGCGATTTCGATAGTTTCCGATACACTTCGCTCCTTTCGAGTGATTCAGAGCTCAACAAAGCTCCAGGAGAACGCTCGTCTGACGAAATTCGCTCCTTACCTTCCAGGACCACAGCGAACACAACAAAGCCACCGTCGACGAGATGCTAAAGTTGGCGAAGGCGTATCACAAAGCTTTAGAAGATGAGGACAAGATGACTCCCGAACAGCTTGCTATCAAGAACGTTGGAAATCAGGATCCCAAACGGCACTTAGAAGAGAAGGTCAACGTACTTATGACCTCGAATATCGTTCAGTGTCTAGGCGCAATGCTGGACACAGTGGTCTTCAAATAAAGCCGCTCACAGGTTGCCAGTGGGCTTTTGATGAATCGAAAGAAAGAAGCTGGCAGAGAGGGATAAGTTGTACAAATAAGTATCTTATATTCGATATACCGGCAAACGCGGATGAAAACGAATGAGAAATAAAAGCTCTGTTTCACTCAATGTTCAGCAAATGGCCGGAACTCCTCTATTGATTGATCTACCTCTCCCGAGAGTATCTGCGCTGATTCTGGTGAAGATGTTTATCAAGCGACGAATGCTCAGCTGCTATGCATTTGATTCAGAACGCCGTTGACTCTGTTTTCTTTTCACAAAGTTTTCGATTGCAAACGACAACATCACTTTTTGCACCAGTCTCGCAATCAAAGTTCATGGATTGAAGAAATTGTAGAAATATTCGGATCGATTCCAGCAAAGAGCTGATTGTAAGTTCGGAAGAGTTGAAGCTTCAGTAGGGAATTGCATGATTTTTGACACGTCACGTACAGGTCTAGGACTCCTGACGCGTTCGAGCTGCGACTGAGAATGGTGTCGGTGTATCAATCAGTTCCACTGCCCATTGGCTAAGCAAAGTTTATTTCATCCCAAACATCTCAACGGAGATCTCTATATTGATCTATCCTTAGCTTTCATGTTTTGCCCGATGCCGGTTTCACGGTATTTCTTCCGCGCCTGCAGATACTGCTCTGTACATTCTTTCCTCAACTCTTCGTCACGGTACCATTTACCCAAGCACTCGTTCAGCACGTCTCTCTCCGTGCGACATTGATAGAATACCCAGAAACCTGAGCGTCGACTGCACTTCAAGAACTTCATGAAGACATCGTGGCATTTTTCCTGTCATTGAGAAAGCGATAACTGAGTACAGGCCGAAAGTGTCACTGCATGGTTCACCTCCCGCATCACAAATAGTTCACTGCATCTTGGCTCGAATCGCTCTCCTAAAGTTTACAAATACCTTCTCTGATCTCTGTCTGATAATCTTAGTGATGATTACATCTTTCTCCAGCTTCCGGAGCCGCCGGCTATTTGGATCGCCCAGTCCGTGAGGACCACCAGCCATATCATCTGGCAAGACACTTCTCTCACGCTTACGGCCATCCTTCGGTTCCTTGTCCGGCTCAGAGACCATGCCGGCGGTTTTCTGTGCTAATCCCTCTGCGCTCTCTTCCTGTTCTCTGATGGAGTTGCGCGAGAACTCAAAACACTCAGAAACTTTTCGACCCTCTTCTGTTTGTGTCAGCAGAGCGCTAGCTGCGTTCGTTCACATCCTACAGCATGTCTATATCTACACTCGGATAGCGAACTGGCTCGTGTCGAGTCTGTCGTCTGCTTCTGCCTGTTTTGAATTCCCTAAGAGCGCGAACCAACAAACTGATTCGTGACCTCGCCCCCATTTGGGAGTTGAAGTTACACATAACACATTCTACGGCGTTCATAGAGAGAAGTTGTCGAAGAATTCGATGAGATCACAAAACATGAACTCAGTGCATTCGGCACGTGCATTTGATTCGAACTATAAAGGAAGTTCCGAAGCGAGCAGCGTGACGGTCGTGAATGGCTCCTCTATGGCTCTCTTGCACGGATATACATAGGTTGAATTCATGAAAAACGCATTTCATCAGTGAACTATTTGTGATGCGGGAGGTGAACCATGCAGTGACACTTTCGGCCTGTACTCAGTTATCGCTTTCTCAATGACAGGAAAAATGCCACGATGTCTTCATGAAGTTCTTGAAGTGCAGTCGACGCTCAGGTTTCTGGGTATTCTATCAATGTCGCACGGAGAGAGACGTGCTGAACGAGTGCTTGGGTAAATGGTACCGTGACGAAGAGTTGAGGAAAGAATGTACAGAGCAGTATCTGCAGGCGCGGAAGAAATACCGTGAAACCGGCATCNGATTCGATAATCCGGGATACCTGGCATAAGGAGCTAACATGCGAAGGGAAAATTATTGTGGGGGGGGGGGGCGCAAGATTGTTCGCCCCTCCCCCTGCGCACGCCCCTGACGGGACCGAGGCGTTCCATGGAAAAATTGAGTTGAAGTAATACAGCGGGGTAAAGGTAAAGTGGGTAAGTTCATATTTATTCGGCAGAAAATGAAGACCGCTCGTAAACGAGGGTACATTTATGTTAGCTGAAGCTGCCATGATGTCTTCAGTAACTGTGAAGTCGCTCACGAACTTCAAACGAAAGCCCTGCGATAATTTCCCCGAGGGTTCACAAAACGACGCTGCGGCTGAAAGCCTCCACCGGCGTATGCATTTCGTCCACCTTGGTATCCACTTCCGCGGAAAGAAGCTTGCCCGTATGAAGGTTTTCGGAAGAAGTTCAGCGAGCGCACAGTGTCTTCGCCGAACGTCAAAACGTTCTGATCGATTTGAGCGGCCTTGCGCGGACTGACGTATCTCGGTTCAGGATGCTTCATTTCCTTCCCAGCATCAGTGGTCAGAGAATCGAAAAATGATTTTTCTTTATTGTAGCCCTTGTCCTGTTTCGAGTCGTCGTTCTCGCCATCCAGCTTCAAGCGATTGAACTGCGAAATCAAATCAGAAGGTTTTAGGGGAATCGATCCGAGTTTACATCAAGCTGAATACACTCAAAATCAGGTTAAATAGGCACCTCTTCGAGCCCTTTGTCGATGTCGTACTCTCCGATGGACTTCTTCTGTCCTGGGAACTTCTGCGGGAAAGAACCTTCGCGTTGCATCGGGCTGCGTGACTGGAATTGCGACCAATAGTTGCCTTGCGGTGCTCGGAAGTTTCGCGGAGGAGCATCAGAGCGATTTCCTCTGAACGATTGATGGCTGTTCTCAGGGCGGTAGTCGTTCCTGAAGTCTCGCTGTGAAACGGAGCTAATAACTTGAAACGGCTATTTTTACGACATCTCTGTTGATCCGAGAGTATTCCTAAGGAGAAATGCGCGGAAGGCTGCAGTGGGAACGTTTGGGAGCTTTTCTTTCGAAAATGTGTTGAAGTGGTTTTCTGTATCTCTTTCTTTCTCAAGAACATCACAGTAGCCTCCTCGTGACGACGACGAAAAAAACTTTGAAAAAACTCACTTGGAAACGGGAACGACTGAATGGAGTGCTGTAATAGTTTCCGCCGCGCCGTGCATGAGGGTAAGTCGTCTTCCTCGCGCCGAAGTGATCCGGTGACCATCCATCAGTGATACTCACAACAGCAGGATCGGATCTCACGCCATCTTCGCCGTCATCTATCGAATCGTTTCAATGTAGTCTTTATTTGTTTTAGGTTTCTCCACGTTGACTTCTAGGCTATCAACTTTCGTCCGGAAATGATTCATCCTTGACATACAATTCATTTGTTTTCGAAGAACCAGTTTTTTTCGAGAAGGATCGGATGGAGGTGTCACCGCATGACTTCGTTCACGCGCTCCGGTAATTTCCCAGAAGGGTGTCATTCAAGTAATCAAGAAACGAATCCTTCCTCGTATCCAAATCGAGAGAACCTTCGATTGTTCGCAAGCGCTCACAAGACACGAAGAATTTCAATATTTATTTCGAAAATAACTCACCGAGAGCTAGGAAATTCACCACTTCTGCGGCTACGAACTCAACGCAGTCGTAAACTTTGTTGGAAGCTCCGAAATTCCCATCTTTAGATCCAAGAGATCGAACTGAAACGCAAACATAAAAAACATCGCTTAGCGACGCATCGTCCACGCGGCAACCGCCTCCGATTCATCGAAACTTCGGGATCATTCCCTGAAGATTCCTTGGAGCACTTGTTGCGATTCCGATCGTATGCTTGGCAGCGCACGCGGACAGACTCCCACGTGCAAAGAATCCACTTTTTTCACAACGGATTAAGTTTCTATTAGGGACCAGACCTTTTGTGAGCGTGAAGGTCCCGTTCGATCGGTTTACCGCACGGAAAAATCCTTCGTATTGACAAAGGGAATCAGTCGTGACGAGAACTCGGTTCCCCGGTTTGAGTTGGTTGGCCGACATCTTGCAAAAGAGACTGAGACGCACTCGATATCGCTCTCAACAGTGTCTCGGTCGGAGGTGCACGTTTGCGTCGAGAGACGCGAACTCGAGCCACTTGCACACCGCACCGCGCATGTTTTTTTCGTGACTCGGCATTTCATTCAAGTAATGGCCGCCATTACGATCTCGCTGTTGTGAATACGGAGAAGATTTTTGATGATGTCGATCCAACAAAAGCTGATATTTTGGGAATCAGTTCTTGACGGTTCGTTTGTTTCGTGATCCATGATTATTCATTCCGCCATCGGCATTTCAGCCACAAAGTCTCACACAAACATTTCGTTCAGACAAAAATGAGCTCGACAACATGTGTCCCATGTGCGGAACCCAGGTCTACAGAAGTGTGCTGAGACTGCGCGGGAGAGACTGGCACACGCAATGCTTCCAGTGTAAGAACTGCAAGAAGGTTTTGAATCTGGCAACCTACACGGAGTGAGTGTTTCTTCCCTCAGTCCGCGGTCTTCGTTTCGTCGAGTCATCATCGCGGAAACGGGATATCGGGCAGTTTCCCTTCGACAAGTGATACACAAGCAGGCGTCCTGAAGTCGTGTTTTGTTCTCAGAGTCAACAACGAGATCTACTGTTCCGAATGCTACTCCGAGTGTTTCTCGAGACGATGGAGGTGCTCTAAAATCATCGATTCCAGAAGACTCTCCAAGCAACTGTACAGTATTCCAGAACTTCCAAGTCCCAAGCGAGCGCATAGTACGGCTGCTGAAAGTATTTTCCGTTGCAGGAAGAACGCTGTCATGGAAGGTCAACATTACAGATGGTTACCTGCGAAAAATTCCGAGGACAGGTGAGTCGGTCGGCGCTGAAGTATCGAGTTCTCCACATAGGATGGAACGCGCCGACTTGAGTGCTTGCAACAACTTTGGAATCAATGTTTCAGCGACATTTTGGATAGCACATCTTTCCATTCTGCTCTATCGGAAAACCCTCAAGAAGTTCCAGGTGATAATTGTGCCAGGTGCGTGCATCTTCGAGCCTAGCCATTCGTTCTGATCCGGAGGAGAATTTTTTCTCCTGAAAGAGCTCACTTCCGTCATCGATTTCGAACGCCTTCCCAGGAGCAAAGTCCTGGTTTCTTAGTTTGTTGTATGAGCTCGTATTTGGTCTTGGAGGAGATATTCGATGAAGCTCACGTTTTCCTCTCATCCGTCTTTTTCCAGTCGCAAAACAGACGATTCCACCGAGAGCAGTACTGTTGATGAAGCAGACAGTGATCCATCAGATAAAACACCGGTCCGCCAAAGGTCAGTGCGACTCGATTTGCATATCCATTGAATCAATCAGCGACTCTGAGTTGTTAACGGTATTTCTATCTTCCGATGTGACAGAGCGCAAACCTACACATCGGCTGAACTACCCGTTGTCGCTCGACTGAACAACCCACGCATGCCGATTACACATCGTCCCATGCGTCAGATTTCGAGAGGCAGAATGACTGCATCAGAAGGCATTCCAGAAAAGCGTTTCGAGCAAAGCGAGCTCATTTCTGGAAGAACTGATCAGGACGCTGACGAAGAAGTCAAGGTAGTTCAGGTTCGTTTGCGTAACACTTCTGCTCGCGTGACGGCAAATCCGGAACTGATGGAGAACGTGGACGAGAGCAGTCAAACAAGGAAGGAGCGTACGAGTTCCAAAATATTCTCAATCTTGGAAACTTCCGAGGAATCCGAGGCAAATGATTCCGTCGAGTCTCAAGCAGAGTCAAGTTCGTCCGACGACAAACCGCCTCCAGTCCCACCGAAGCCGCAAAGGTTCGCCACAGCTCAAGCTTGCCAATACCTTTACCTCCTCTAATCCAGTGGTTCTCAGCCTTTCTCGGTTTGCGGACCCCCTGGGGTACTCCTCCCGTAAACCTCAATCGTACCGCAGACTCTGCCGAGGACCCCCAGGGGTCCGGGGACCGCAACTCGAGAACCAATGCTCTAATATATGTCTGAACTCTATGAATCGAAAGTGAAGCACTCGTTCCCTTCTACAGACTCCGCAAATCATCGGCAGTCAGCGCAACCGAGTTGCTCGATGCCGATAAAGCATCCCAACGAGTATCGAGGTACTGAGACTCAGAGTCCTCCTTTGAAACAGAAATTTCGTCGTTACTGCGTCTAACACCTGGCTGCTTCCTTCCAGCAGGGGACCACCGAGGGCACGCTATTCCAGCGCTAACCTAATCCGACACTCGGTAATGCTAAGCGAGGAGATTGTTCACGTTTCATCCTGGCTCCTGAGCAATTTTGATTCTAAACAGTTCGGAATCCGTATTTGCCTCCTGATCTGATTGATATTCGTCTCGCGTATCCGGGGTAGCTGTGGAATTTTCAAACTAACTGAGTTTTTTCCTTTGAATTCGCAGCGTTTTCCAAGCGATCACCTTGCCGACTTCCCGGTCCTTTCGCGTCCGGATTCGGGCAACTGATCTCATCGACATCAGGTGTTTGATCGCTACTACATTAAAGGAAGTTGAAATAAATTCCTGGCAAGCACCAAGGAGATACTATGCCATCATCAAAGCCTATTGGCTGCGTCGTAGCTTAATTCGAGCGATGACAGACTTTTCTTTCGCCATTGAGCCGGAGATTAGCCGAGAGGGGATTACGGAGATTCCAGAGACTCCCGACCGAACGTAAGAACGTTGCGGCACGGCGTTGCGAGTGAAGCTCGAGGAATCGCCACAGGGCGACGTCTAGTTGCGGTTGACACTCGGAGTGGCGAACGAGAAAGGCGCGTGGTTGACAGACGATTACTGTTGATGAAAGTCCCTTGAGACCCTGTCTCGCTCGCTGTTTACGAGCTCAATGGAACCCGTTTGAGTAACCCGTGTTGATGCTCGCTGGAAGCCCTCGCCACTTTTCTTGCCGTCGAGAGAATGGAAATGTATGAACACTCTCTCTGGCTTTCATAGACAGTGTGAGGCTATTGCTTGACCAGTGCCAAAAGACCGTACCACGAAAAGCAAAAAGGTAGAGAAAGATACTGATTCGCTACTTTGGATTAGTTTTGTCTGCTGGAAGTGCGGTGTTCTGTTTGTGATCCAAGTTTCCATTAGAGGCTGCGGAGCTCTTCCCGACAAGGAAACGGTCAGGTTTTCTGAATCCTCTCCTTTTCTTTCCAAACTAATCAAACAGTCGGTTCCGGTGCTACCATGATTTCACACTCGATAGATCCTCAGCTTTACACCTGTCTGGCTGAATAAGAACGGCGTTAAAAGCCGAATTCTCCCAAAACGAGGTCCCAAATGATGTGCTTCGGGATTTGGCGACAAATCGGCGGTGAATTCTCACATTGCTCGAAGCAGAATAGCTCCCTTATCATCGGAAGTCTTCTGTGTCTATCCGAGATGGATTTTCCAACGACCGTTCGGATTCACGTCTCTTCTGTCTGATTGAATCTGACCCGAAATTCGTCATTCCTGCGAAAACCTCGTCGTTAATGATTCAAACCTTTGCAGCGAATGAACGACATCTTCAACTAGAGAAGTTACCAATTTTGGATCGCGATTATTTTGAGCCGCGTCATCCGGTGTCACATTATGGTTTCAAGAGGCACATCGCAGATCGAGGTTCGATCATTCAGAGCGAAAACAATTACCTCAATTCCTCTCCTTGGAAGAGCATCTTCCTATCAAGAGCCTTAAGTATGGTTTTGCAACGTGAGCTCAGGATGACTCCGGGATCAAAACGCTCATTCCAGAAGATTTCGATCTGGAAGACGCCGTGGAATTCAGATTGATACGGCACATTAGAACGAGAAAAGTACTGAATGGAATTCGGAAGATTTCCATTGTGAATCAATATGACATCGGGTGGGGCACTGAATGCTCTTGTTGGGCCACTCTGACCAGGTGTCATCAGACGATGGGTACTTTTGGAGCGCCAGCTCTCTGTTCCGATAAACCGTTCAATTCTTCCGGAACATCGCTTTTGGAATCTGAAAAGCTTCGAAAATTCGAAGCACCGTTGCCAAAATAACATGTTTACCGAAAAATATTCTGTAATTAGATCCGGTAGCTTGCCAGGTTCGCATAACTCTGTGCAGTGGTACGAGAACAGGTGATTTCGCCGTTGTTCGGAGGTGAATTATAAATAACCGGTCGCGTTGTCTCCCGATTTCGTGAAGAATCAGTAGATTTTTCAAAGCAGACAGTCGTCTCGAGTACAATTACTCTGAAAGGTCAATGAGGCCCGAAGCTGCATTACATTTTATCCTGTCCACCTGAACTCAGTCCAGGTGGAACTAATCGACGAAGAGGACCCTCGCTACACGATCTGTTTCAAAGGTCGGAATTCGACTCAATCATGAGTCATGAATGGCTACAGTTGTGACTAAGTTAGAATGAAAGGAAGGCCCAGTGTCTGTTTCCGACATATTGCGCGCACCTTAGTGTCTGGAAACCGGTGGTCCTCCTCTCGCCCTGACCTGTTCTTAGCATTTACTCACACGAATCGACGAGGGAACCAGGTACGCCGGTTGGCGTCATATGCGCGAGCGCCGAGGTTCGCCTTGGCCTTCGAGCGCTTCCACCTTGACCAACGGTTTGTTGTCATTACCACCATGGCCGTCACCGATACAAAGCAACTCTGAATTCCGCACCGAGATTCTTGGGATCAGAGTTATCGCTGTTGCCGGGAATCGAGTTGCAAATCGCCTACTTGCTCACATATCATGCGAAATTGAGGATTCGAGTATATCCCGGCTTTTCTCAGTTCAGATTGCGCGAGACCAGCCACGACGGAATATCGCGAGCTGCCCGTACGATGAACTGCAAAAGTTTCCGGCTGCTTGGAATCATCGAGCACATCTAGAGTAGTATCAACCCGTCATAGACAAAGTTCAGACTGCTTCGAAACGCACAGGAAACGGCACATGTTGCCGACAGAGGGCGACGACGTCCTGTCACTGTGCACTTGGTTTGGCGATCAGATCCAGCCTCGAGTAACTCGGATCACTGCTTGGCGCCGCGCGGCCATATTCAGACATGATGCCCTTGCCGTCACGCGCGATCGCCTGTTTGTCAAACAAATATCAACTGCGGATTACCACTCAGAACGAATCTTCCAGATGTCGGAACGTGAGGTGCCCATCCAGAAGAACGAAATGTCGATCCTAGACAACGAGTTCTCGTCGATTCGAGAGAAATTCGAGGCTGAAATGAACAAAATGGAACAAGAGATGGCGAGGTTCAGAAGCATGGTGCTGGATCACGAGAAGAACATTTTCAACAAGGCGATCGAACCTGGAACGGTGAGTTTGCTAAGAATTTTACTTTATAGTCTAATAATGTACGAGTTTCAATCGAATCAGCTTCACGGAAGGATGCATCGTTTCCACGAACGGATGGGAGAGCTCGGTTTCGACGAGTCGTAATTCTCTGAATAAATCATCTTTCTAAACGAAGCTGGGTTCTATGATTACGGAGTGCTGTCAGTGCGATGCGGTGCGAGCAATGGTGTGGCAGTGTGCTTGAATGCAGGCGTTGAATGATGCCAGCAACCGGAAGAAGGTCAATGATCAGTTTAAAACCAAGGTCGATCGACTTGTGGCTCAGCCACCGCGTGTATGGATCTCAGCTGGCTGCCATGAGATACCGTCCAATCGATCAGAACGAGGACTGAGCTTGCCTCGTATCGATGAATCTACGACATGTTCACAAACCACTTACCCATAGCGGCATTACTCGCCTCGAGGTACGCCCTCGGAGTGCGCGTTCGGGCCTCCGCGCGAATAGAAGTCCAAGCGATCGACGAACACTTGTGATAAGAGTATGTCTTCTCTTGATCGTTGCAGCCGGGTGGTTCAATGTTCCCCGAAAGTGGAATGGCATCGCCTTTGATCCAGGACGGAGCTCAAGGCAAAGAACTCAAGCTTCGCTTTGATGTTTCCCGGTATGCGCCTGAAGAGATTGTGGTGAAAACCGTGGACAATCGCTTACAGGTTGGTGAGGAAACTTACACTAACCGGTATCGTGTGTTTGTAAGTACTAACTTTTCGAGTGTAACAGCTTTTCGGATTGGTTTCGCAGTTCATCTTTTCGATTCATCGAGGTAGACGGATTACGGAAGCTTCTTGGGGTTACGAGGTGACTTTTATGGAACGCAGGTTTTGTTTCGAGCTTTCTCGACTAACCTCTTTGGAATCCTAAGGTGAGCGCGAAGCACGAAGAGAAATCGGACAGCAAATCAGTCTACAGGGAATACAACCGAGAATTCCTCTTGCCGCGTGGATTGGATCCCGGTAACATCACTTCCAATTTGTCGAAAGACGGAATTCTGACCATCCAGGCGCCGCTACCTGCCCTTGAACCAGGACCTGGAGGACCCTTCAGCGTGCCTATAACTCAGAGTTGAGTCGAGTGTAAACTTATCGCTTCTCTTCATGGTCGTTGGTGATAACTGAGCGAGAGGTGTTTCCGAAGCTCGCTCGGATAAAAACTTCCGCCGTATATTCATGTACTTCACTTTCGGGCACAGAACACACGGAGATTCTTGTAGAGACTTTGGCCAGATCTGCTAACCTAGAACAACTCTGAGCTATGAAATTACTGTACAAAATATTCCAACGAATAAAGTTTTTTTGCGTGATATTTCTCAACGGACGTTCCCTCAATGACTCCGGGAGCGAGGCTTAGTTAGTTTTCCCGGAAAACTAGTGTTATCTTCAAGCTGAGCCATGAACGATCGAAGCGAACGAAACGTCGAGTCGGGTAGAGCTATGGTGAAGAGTTTCAGGTAGAGCTTGCTCTAGGATTCAGTCATCCAATCTGTCAAAGAGATTGTGCTCCACAGAGACGGGGCTTCTTGAAGCGCTCCATAGAATTCCAGTCGGAGACACCGGAGTGCGACGACTTACTCGCCAAACTGAGTGAATAGTACCGTGAGTGGGAAAGGATCGGAAGGACGGAGTAGAATTGGGAAGAAATCTCCCGAAATTGGATAGTGGTCGAGTAGGAGCTCCCAAACACAGAAGAAACGATTTTCGCCATATCCGGTCCCGCAGGATTTCAGGTCGAACTTGTCTCCTCGAGCTCCTGAGGATTGGTTTCTCATTTTTCTCGTGTCGCCGGAACTGCATTGGAGATTAGCCGTAATCTCTCTTGGCGCTACTTTTGTCGATTCTCACTTGTTACATTGGTTTTCCTAAGAGAGAGAGAGAGAGAGAGAGAGAGAGAGAGAGAGAGGAGGAATTAGATCAGAGATCTCTTCCTACTGGCCTCTAAGCCACGGGTGACGTCAAAGATTCATGAGGAAAGTAGAGCTGTCACCGTAATCTGTCAGGGAGTTCTCACTAAGTTCACAGTTCATCGCAGCATTCGCCTCCGCTCGGGAGTCTAACGCTGTTCCAATTTCGATTTCCTTAATCTGAAACACAGGGCCAACGACCTACAGAGCGACGTGTCTAGCTGTTTCTCAATATGTGATCACTGTGAAAGTCGTCGCAAAGTCTTCTCCAATATTCTCGAGAGCAGTGCCCGCGGCGACTCCGGAATTCTTGTGCGGAGAATCTGAGATTATTGCTCACTCTGATCCGGCCAGTATCGGCTGTGTTGAAAAGCTTAGAACGGAATCGCTTCTCTTGATTTCGACTGGATCCGATTCTGTCCATCCACAAATTCGGTATTCGGTTTCTGATGATCGGGAGCATTCTTCCTGCTCAGATTTGAAAGCGTTGATTGCTAGCGAGGGCCGGAACTCATCTCGGCGACTTGAGCCGTTTTCTGAGGTCGATTCCCTTGAATGTATGCGCTACAAGAGAAGTTTGAACGACTTTGATTATTATCAACGCAACAACTACTCCTCGTCCTAGCGGTAGCGGATCACGAGAGCTCGCGTGAGAACACTTCGTTTCTGCTGCTCAGGAAAAGGAACGGCTTGCAGAATATGGAAAAAAAACTGAGCAGAAACAATCGGGACCTGTGTTGAAGCGTCTGTTCCGATGTGATTCGCTGGATAACACACTACCGTTTCGCGATTCGAACTAAACGTCATTCTGATTTTTCGAAGTTTGGTAACAACGGGACCTTTTCGGATTCAGCTGATAGCATTCCGAATCGCTCTCTCACTCCATGTGCGTAAGTTTATTCAGAGAGCACAATCGATTTGCCTTGAAAAGGATTCGGAGTTTATGAGAACTCGTGTATCATCACAATTGGCATTGTATGCCCTCCTATTGAACCTGTTCCGCTTATAATGAATCACAATTGAATATACTCTGAGAAGGAAATCGATTCTCGAAGAGCTTGCGCGAGGATTCGTCGAGCGTGTTGCCGAGTCCTCTTGAAACGCTTGTGTTCGGAAATAAACTTGTGCGGAAGCCCGAAAATTTCGGAAAATGTCGCTCCGTTGTATGATCGTGGCTCTTGAACGACTGCCGCGAAATCAGAAAAGATCGTTCTAAACCCGAGATGCCCCCTCTGAAGGTGCTGCCCGGGTCGGACCGCTCTCCTGCTCCCCGACCACCTTGACTCTCTAGTCACGACAGCTCGTGTTGTCTCGCGACGACAAGAACGACACGACTTGTAGAATATATTCATGTAAGTTTTTTATTTTTCTCATTCGAGATTTATGTTGAGCAATACATGGTCAGAGTGACTTCTGTCTCAGAAATTACTTGGGATCAAAGGTATCCGCGGGAGGCAAACAGAATAAAGTTTCCCGCGAGGGATTTCCCGCTTCCATCCATCGAGACAAATCGGTTCATAAATCGGAAACGACAAAGACAACAACGATACTATTCATTCAGAGTAAATTATAATGATTGCAGTCATAAAAATCATGGTGAAGGTGTTCATAAAAGTCATCAGATCGGTGTCAGGTTGGATTGAGGATCCAGTCCTGATCCAGGCCGACATTAAAATATATTCGGGACAGAAACCTCATCTTGATTGTATACTGGTCCAACCGTCAAGCCGTCAAGCAAACACTCAGTCGCTCTTCGTTCAGACAAGTCATTCAACATGTGATGTATGTCTTAGTTAAGTATTACACGGACCGAGTGATTCGGAGCTGGACCTGATACCTTATCTTCGTTCTCTGGTCGATTAGATCCTCGCTTAGTTATGTCAGTTCATTTCATGAGGTCCGGCGACGCCTCCACATTGATTCGAACTCTTCGCCACCAACGGCGCTTGGACGCCAGTGGTACACCACGACGCGCTGTTCTCGCCGCATATTTTCGAGCAGCGAATGCTCCGCGACGAGAGCCAAGTTCTCGTTCGAGTTGGGAAAGTCTGCTTCGTATAAATTATCCTACCTACAATTTCTTCAAGTTTCCCGTTTCCATGTGATTTTCTCCAGAGGTCTCAGTTTCTGCTCTTACCTCCAACTTGCGGACAGGTATATACGTAGTATGTAAATATATGTGATATGTATGTATTTATAAGGTGATTGATCTGGCTTGGTGTATATAAATTAAGGGATATGAATGCATGTCGATAAATTGATGCCCGCGTCAAGTGATCGCTCCTCATAGAGCAAAAAGATGTAGATCGATGCGATCTCAGACGAGAATAATTGCCCATCATCAACGAACTCAAATCCGCCAAACTCTGTCAAACTTTAACGAAGACACCATATTTTCTTTTCTTACTTTACAGGGACAGATGTCGTTCCTCGGCATCCGACAGAAAAAATAAACGTTCACGCACGGATAGCCAGTTTCATCGTCACCTGGACTGTCGACATTCAAGAAGTAGTTGTCATGTGTATTTACAGTGACTCCGATCGAATTAGGCTTCACGATCTCCTTCTGAGGGTTTTCTTGTAATCTGCTTTCCAAGGACAAGAAGACTTTCCTTCGCTAGCGGATTCCCGTGTTTGGCACGGTCGGACACTTTGACACCTGACATACACTGACCGGCATGTCAGAACATCTCAAGAAGCTATGAAGGCTACCGTCACGGATCACGAAGCTTTGTGGAACGCATTTCAAAATCGGTGTGAATACGTGGATCCCTCTTCAATCTGACATGATTATCATGCGATCTGCGTATTGACTCTCTGACTCTCCGAAAGGCAGGCGATGAGTCGATAAAGAATGGAGATTTTCTTTTCAACCCAATCAGATCTCTGAGAAGCCGAAGTCGACGGTCGGATCCTCGACTTGGAGATCCCGCCGATAGAAGCGGGTCTTTCTCGTTCGAATCCAGTGTGCATGTACGTTATTCGTATGAGCTTTTCGCACGGAAAAAACCTTGAAGCGATAGCTTCCTCGGTCAATGACAATGTACGTAGAAAAATTAACTCGTTTCGTCAAGCTAGCAAGACTCCAAACTGGCGCTACCGAATAAATAACTTTCAGGTCCGCTCTTGTACTTAATATACGATCTTGAGCCAAATGCGCGGACGTCAAAAGAGACGCCCGACCGAATTCTGTCGAAACATTACAGAAAAAGAGAACATCCCTGCCGTCCTCAGCTCCATCGCGTGAGCTTGAATTCTGACTAACCAGACGTGAACTGTCTCAGGTCGCCGCTAGCTTGACGCTGTCTCAGTTTTCCACTCTTCCTGCTTGTTTCACCAATGTAAACATCGTGCCTAGCGGGGCACGGTCACTATTTCGTCCTGTAGTGTGATGGCTCTCAAGAATGACTCCATCAAACGTCCGAGGTCCTTCGATCGTTGGTTTGGATATCTAGTGCCGCCCCAAAGGGCGGTGAGCAAAGGCCCGACGGCACTAACTGAGCCTTACGATCTCGTTCAGCGCCGAAAACTGTGAGAAAACTAATCAGTTTACGGATTTTCCCGGAAAATCGCGGTGAGTGATGAAAGTAGCCTCGGCGGCATTAAGGACCCGAACGCTCGGAAAGGCTCAAAGCAACAACAAAAATATCATTCGAGAATCTGTCGAGATGTAAATAGAGTTTCTTATAAAGATCGATATAGACCCATCTATGTAGATATTCGGATGTCGCGGAAACCACAAAAATACTCGTCAAGATTTCCACGTGTGAAAATCCTCGGCCAAATAACAATGACGTAAAGCGCCCACATTATTTTGGTTCCTAATCCGTATTTCTATCAATCTGGATGAGTTCCTCCGCAACTACTGGAACGTAATGAATTGAGCTTCGTTTCCAGTTGGATTCCCAAACGTTGCGCAACAAGTTGGATGATCGAACGGCTGGAACACCATTCTGGGGATTTGACAGACAACGTGGACGAGCGAGTACCTTATTTCTCGGACACCCGGGATTCCTGCTTGTACGCGGTTTTCGTTCTACAAAAATGGGTCCCTTGGGTTCCGCAGCCGTGTACTGGGTGAAATTGTCATGAGTTGTTTACAGAACGGTTCGAGCTTATGATGAGATGCTTGTCTAACCGTCAAGTTCATGATCCGACCTCTCCGCATGCGCGCCGCGCCTGCTGTTTCAGGAGAGCATCGCCTTTACTTTGTTTGATTTGATTTGGTCGTTTTCACGAAGTCTCTCGATTTCGTGAACATGATATTGCACCGGATCCAACGTCGCTGGTAGAACTTTGAAGAAACACCCTCTTCCTTTTTCCGAGCACACGATAAGCAGCTTGTTAACACGACGTTGGTGTTGACTAGTGAAGCGCATCCTCTTCGAGCGCAGTCGGATCCAACTTTACGTTGAGTTGTCGTGACGGTGACTTTGATCGTGGACGTCTCTTGGATCCGGCGACAGAGAGTTGGGTGTCATAGCAAAACTTCCCATGGGGTATGTGGGGGAGTGCGCGACTTGACTCAAAGGACTGTAACCTGGAAAAAAGTTCCACGCGTAAGCCCAAGCTCCGAATGGTTCACAAAATTTTCATGCAATCCTCTGCGTCGATGAGATTGAATGAACGGCAATTCACCTTCAGTGTTAGGGTAGAGCCAGTGGTTGGTCGAGGGGTGAGCTGCTCCTCCGTAGACCTGATTGTTTGGGGGATAAGTCGCGGGAGCCAAGCGGGGAGATCCCATTTCACTGTAGAGCGGGGACGAAACAGACGTCGTCGGTGTGAGAGGACCTTGATATTCGGGACTGCTCGACTCCCTAGATTGGATCATGGAGGAAAAGTCGTGAGTTTTCGCTCCCTGTCGGGACTTCATTCTGTCTTCGTGTTCAGGAGCAATTTTCAAAGGATAAGGATGAAGGAAGTCTTCTCTAAATGATTCTAACCTCTCTGACGAACTGAAGTTGGGTACACTCGTGTACTCGTTGTCGTTCTGCCTGCAGCTGCCACCGACGCTTGGCTCATCGTAAGTATCTGAGGTGTAAGGACACTCGTCCATGTCGTAGCCCTTGGGCTTGCGTTTTATCATCGAGTTCGCGCTCACTTGCAAGTCGTCTTCGATGAGGTTTTCGATCGCCAAGTGGTTGCTGGCCCTCAATCCACTCACTGTAAATTAGTGACCGATAAGAAGAAATGCCCGAGACGTCGAATGCATAGACTGTAATCAGCTCGTGCGCTTAGAGCATCTTTGTCATTCCTCGTTGAACACACGATTGTTCGGAATTCACTAATTTCCGGAAGCCTACTCACCATACTCATCGTCTACTGTTTCGGCTCCGCCATTGAATCGTTCCACGGCCCCGGAGGCGTCGTCGGCGACTTCGGTAATGCTGTTATCCGGCTGTTTTTTGATCTGAGCTGTGTAGCGTCGAACAGATTTTTGACGTAGTTCTTCGCCGAGAGCATCATCCAACAGCGTATTGTATCATACGAACGTCTCCGGCTGAAAGCAAGAGTGATCCGAAGTCAAGCGAAGCCTTAGTCGTGTCGATAATCCTGAAGTTCGGAATGATTCGATTACTGGCACACAGTTCTACAGTGGGCCTCACCTCCATTTTTGCGTCGTACGTTACGAGCCCGAAAGATCGCAGGTAGATGGCCTTTCCCGATCCTGTCCGCAGACGGTACACGACACTGCCCTTCTTCTTGGCAAGCACTGGCGGAGAAGGGTTACGTTTTATTTTGGTGGAATCAGGACAACACTGCCATGCAGTAATACAGCTCGTTATCGCAGGAGGCGCGGAATCTGTTCTTTGTGACGAAAATTCGCTATAACGAGGGCTTTTCAATATTTTGTACCCCATATAAGACAGGCCGACCGAACGAAGATTCGTTGGAAACGTATTGTTGCAACGAACTCTCATCGCCTACTACAATAGAGCCCTGGTGGTTAGCTGGTTGGCAGCTATGAGTGTACTCACTTCGCTTCAGGGCAAACACCGCCACCGGCCGGTCTTCTTCCAGCATGTATGTGTGAGCTGACGTCTTCAACACGTCGTTAGGAAAATAGCCCGTCAGGGAACTTATCCTGTGGTCTGCGAACACAATTACACCGTCCCTGCTGTGCTGGGTGACGTACTCGTTCTGTCAAAATGAGAAGGAGAATCTCGTCAGATTGTCTTTTCGAATTGGGCGAGAACTGCAGGAGGAATCAAGTTCGGATTTCGATGACTAGAGAGCGAGTCGCATCACTCACCTGAACGATATCCAGGGCGCCGAACTTCCTCATCGGGTTGAAGTCCACCACTTCCACGTACAGTGTCAATTTTAGGCGCGTGTGATTGAATGTTGGATTTGGCAAAGGTCCTCTTAGGATGGCCGTGCAACGCATGACCTGTTTGAGCATACGAATCGAAATTCATTAGAAGCGAGGACTAGTTGTGTCGTTTATTCTCTCATGACACGAACTCCTGAGCGAGAGCACGTAAGCACGCAGAACCCACCTTGTAGCTGAGTATTTCGGATCTAGCTGCCGGTTTTTCTAGGAATTTGCAAATTATCGTGAAGGGGGTTGAGACCAAATCTCCGTCGCGCTGGGTGAGTTCATTTCCAAATCTTCCCAAAACATCTTTGAATGTATTTTCGAATTTGGCGCAGTCTGCCTCGTGTATGAAGTCGAACAAATGGTTACCTATTACTTCATTCTGGAAGAGATGAGAAAAGTTTCAAGGAGTAATTTCGAAATTCACGATCAAGAACGGCTCTCTCAACTCAAGGAATGACCTTTGGTGGAACTCACGTTTTGATAACCGAGGAAGTTCTCGATGTTTGAGGTTGCAAGCAGGATTAAGCCGCTCATGTCGGTCAACAGAAGGAAACCGCCGCATGTTTCGAAGATTTCGGTTACGATTGAGTCGTCCACGAAATCTGGTTTCCATCTCTGCGCCGATCTCATTTGACCGTTGACGGTGGCTAGAGGAAGGTTTTCCTTGCTGGGGAAATGATAGCGCAACCTGAGCTGCGATGCGGCTGCCCTGGAAAAATAGAGACGACTGTCGCTTGAACTTCGGCCTTTTTGTTCCGAATTTTGGACGAACAGAGACTCCAGACTCGAAGTCCGTCTAGATGAGGATCGATAGTTTGGATGATATCGCGCAATTCGCGGCGCACGTGTGCCCTACCTCATAATTTCGACTTTGGTCGGTTTTTTCGACGTGTAGTCCATTGAGGGCAGAAGTTTTGACATTTGGTCTATCTTTCCTCTGAGTTTGTCCCTCCGATTCTTTTCTTGTTCTTTTCTTTTTCGTTTGTTGATTACGTCTGGCGTTGTGACGCCTCGGGAAGATCGCGGGGCGACACGATTCGCCAACATTGTCATGCCTGCGAGATACCCAAGAGGAAAACGTTAACAAGCGCGGATCTCTTACGCACCTTTAACCCTAATCGAAAAGGAAATCACGAGGAAACCTGAAACTTTGGAATTTATGCCCAGCTCCCGTGTCGAACCGACGGAACAACTCTTTCTCTCCAGTTACAGTTCGGGAATTCACTTTTTGGCTCCGTTTCATAAGTTTTCTCAGTTGTAATGTACCTATAACAGTTCTTGACCGCATACAGAACTAACGGGTTTCAAAAACATCGCAAATTCGCAGAATAATATTTGGCCTTTGCGGTTCACCAGCACCTCGCTCCTTCGAGAAACTGGAAAAGCCGAAGTCAAGGTGGTTCCAGGAATCGATTCCTCGTGTTCTCTTTTGTTAAAATTACTTGAAATGAGGATAAACAAGTAAAGCGAATGTTGGGCCTGTCGCTCATCATGGAGTGGCAACAGGTGGTGGCAGTGTTTTTCAGCGTGAACTCGCGAGAACGCTCCGAACGATGTTTTAGAATGAACATATTCGTTCTCGGCATCGCCCTCGTTTCCGCTCCACAAATAGAATCTTTCCTACGAAATCTGCTCGTTCGCTGCAAGCATCCGTCTGAGACATGCCGGAAATTCACGAAGTAACTTCGTATAANTTTGCATATCCATTGAATCAATCAGCGACTCTGAGTTGTTAACGGTATTTCTATCTTCCGATGTGACAGAGCGCAAACCTACACATCGGCTGAACTACCCGTTGTCGCTCGACTGAACAACCCACGCATGCCGATTACACATCGTCCCATGCGTCAGATTTCGAGAGGCAGAATGACTGCATCAGAAGGCATTCCAGAAAAGCGTTTCGAGCAAAGCGAGCTCATTTCTGGAAGAACTGATCAGGACCCTGACGAAGAAGTCAAGGTAGTTCAGGTTCGTTTGCGTAACACTTCTGCTCGCGTGACGGCAAATCCGGAACTGATGGAGAACGTGGACGAGAGCAGTCAAACAAGGAAGGAGCGTACGAGTTCCAAAATATTCTCAATCTTGGAAACTTCCGAGGAATCCGAGGCAAATGATTCCGTCGAGTCTCAAGCAGAGTCAAGTTCGTCCGACGACAAACCGCCTCCAGTCCCACCGAAGCCGCAAAGGTTCGCCACAGCTCAAGCTTGCCAATACCTTTACCTCCTCTAATCCAGTGGTTCTCAGCCTTTCTCGGTTTGCGGACCCCCTGGGGTACTCCTCCCGTAAACCTCAATCGTACCGCAGACTCTGCCGAGGACCCCCAGGGGTCCGGGGACCGCAACTCGAGAACCAATGCTCTAATATATGTCTGAACTCTATGAATCGAAAGTGAAGCACTCGTTCCCTTCTACAGACTCCGCAAATCATCGGCAGTCAGCGCAACCGAGTTGCTCGATGCCGATAAAGCATCCCAACGAGTATCGAGGTACTGAGACTCAGAGTCCTCCTTTGAAACAGAAATTTCGTCGTTACTGCGTCTAACACCTGGCTGCTTCCTTCCAGCAGGGGACCACCGAGGGCACGCTATTCCAGCGCTAACCTAATCCGACACTCGGTAATGCTAAGCGAGGAGATTGTTCACGTTTCATCCTGGCTCCTGAGCAATTTTGATTCTAAACAGTTCGGAATCCGTATTTGCCTCCTGATCTGATTGATATTCGTCTCGCGTATCCGGGGTAGCTGTGGAATTTTCAAACTAACTGAGTTTTTTCCTTTGAATTCGCAGCGTTTTCCAAGCGATCACCTTGCCGACTTCCCGGTCCTTTCGCGTCCGGATTCGGGCAACTGATCTCATCGACATCAGGTGTTTGATCGCTACTACATTAAAGGAAGTTGAAATAAATTCCTGGCAAGCACCAAGGAGATACTATGCCATCATCAAAGCCTATTGGCTGCGTCGTAGCTTAATTCGAGCGATGACAGACTTTTCTTTCGCCATTGAGCCGGAGATTAGCCGAGAGGGGATTACGGAGATTCCAGAGACTCCCGACCGAACGTAAGAACGTTGCGGCACGGCGTTGCGAGTGAAGCTCGAGGAATCGCCACAGGGCGACGTCTAGTTGCGGTTGACACTCGGAGTGGCGAACGAGAAAGGCGCGTGGTTGACAGACGATTACTGTTGATGAAAGTCCCTTGAGACCCTGTCTCGCTCGCTGTTTACGAGCTCAATGGAACCCGTTTGAGTAACCCGTGTTGATGCTCGCTGGAAGCCCTCGCCACTTTTCTTGCCGTCGAGAGAATGGAAATGTATGAACACTCTCTCTGGCTTTCATAGACAGTGTGAGGCTATTGCTTGACCAGTGCCAAAAGACCGTACCACGAAAAGCAAAAAGGTAGAGAAAGATACTGATTCGCTACTTTGGATTAGTTTTGTCTGCTGGAAGTGCGGTGTTCTGTTTGTGATCCAAGTTTCCATTAGAGGCTGCGGAGCTCTTCCCGACAAGGAAACGGTCAGGTTTTCTGAATCCTCTCCTTTTCTTTCCAAACTAATCAAACAGTCGGTTCCGGTGCTACCATGATTTCACACTCGATAGATCCTCAGCTTTACACCTGTCTGGCTGAATAAGAACGGCGTTAAAAGCCGAATTCTCCCAAAACGAGGTCCCAAATGATGTGCTTCGGGATTTGGCGACAAATCGGCGGTGAATTCTCACATTGCTCGAAGCAGAATAGCTCCCTTATCATCGGAAGTCTTCTGTGTCTATCCGAGATGGATTTTCCAACGACCGTTCGGATTCACGTCTCTTCTGTCTGATTGAATCTGACCCGAAATTCGTCATTCCTGCGAATACCTCGTCGTTAATGATTCAAACCTTTGCAGCGAATGAACGACATCTTCAACTAGAGAAGTTACCAATTTTGGATCGCGATTATTTTGAGCCGCGTCATCCGGTGTCACATTATGGTTTCAAGAGGCACATCGCAGATCGAGGTTCGATCATTCAGAGCGAAAACAATTACCTCAATTCCTCTCCTTGGAAGAGCATCTTCCTATCAAGAGCCTTAAGTATGGTTTTGCAACGTGAGCTCAGGATGACTCCGGGATCAAAACGCTCATTCCAGAAGATTTCGATCTGGAAGACGCCGTGGAATTCAGATTGATACGGCACATTAGAACGAGAAAAGTACTGAATGGAATTCGGAAGATTTCCATTGTGAATCAATATGACATCGGGTGGGGCACTGAATGCTCTTGTTGGGCCACTCTGACCAGGTGTCATCAGACGATGGGTACTTTTGGAGCGCCAGCTCTCTGTTCCGATAAACCGTTCAATTCTTCCGGAACATCGCTTTTGGAATCTGAAAAGCTTCGAAAATTCGAAGCACCGTTGCCAAAATAACATGTTTACCGAAAAATATTCTGTAATTAGATCCGGTAGCTTGCCAGGTTCGCATAACTCTGTGCAGTGGTACGAGAACAGGTGATTTCGCCGTTGTTCGGAGGTGAATTATAAATAACCGGTCGCGTTGTCTCCCGATTTCGTGAAGAATCAGTAGATTTTTCAAAGCAGACAGTCGTCTCGAGTACAATTACTCTGAAAGGTCAATGAGGCCCGAAGCTGCATTACATTTTATCCTGTCCACCTGAACTCAGTCCAGGTGGAACTAATCGACGAAGAGGACCCTAGCTACACGATCTGTTTCAAAGGTCGGAATTCGACTCAATCATGAGTCATGAATGGCTACAGTTGTGACTAAGTTAGAATGAAAGGAAGGCCCAGTGTCTGTTTCCGACATATTGCGCGCACCTTAGTGTCTGGAAACCGGTGGTCCTCCTCTCGCCCTGACCTGTTCTTAGCATTTACTCACACGAATCGACGAGGGAACCAGGTACGCCGGTTGGCGTCATATGCGCGAGCGCCGAGGTTCGCCTTGGCCTTCGAGCGCTTCCACCTTGACCAACGGTTTGTTGTCATTACCACCATGGCCGTCACCGATACAAAGCAACTCTGAATTCCGCACCGAGATTCTTGGGATCAGAGTTATCGCTGTTGCCGGGAATCGAGTTGCAAATCGCCTACTTGCTCACATATCATGCGAAATTGAGGATTCGAGTATATCCCGGCTTTTCTCAGTTCAGATTGCGCGAGACCAGCCACGACGGAATATCGCGAGCTGCCCGTACGATGAACTGCAAAAGTTTCCGGCTGCTTGGAATCATCGAGCACATCTAGAGTAGTATCAACCCGTCATAGACAAAGTTCAGACTGCTTCGAAACGCACAGGAAACGGCACATGTTGCCGACAGAGGGCGACGACGTCCTGTCACTGTGCACTTGGTTTGGCGATCAGATCCAGCCTCGAGTAACTCGGATCACTGCTTGGCGCCGCGCGGCCATATTCAGACATGATGCCCTTGCCGTCACGCGCGATCGCCTGTTTGTCAAACAAATATCAACTGCGGATTACCACTCAGAACGAATCTTCCAGATGTCGGAACGTGAGGTGCCCATCCAGAAGAACGAAATGTCGATCCTAGACAACGAGTTCTCGTCGATTCGAGAGAAATTCGAGGCTGAAATGAACAAAATGGAACAAGAGATGGCGAGGTTCAGAAGCATGGTGCTGGATCACGAGAAGAACATTTTCAACAAGGCGATCGAACCTGGAACGGTGAGTTTGCTAAGAATTTTACTTTATAGTCTAATAATGTACGAGTTTCAATCGAATCAGCTTCACGGAAGGATGCATCGTTTCCACGAACGGATGGGAGAGCTCGGTTTCGACGAGTCGTAATTCTCTGAATAAATCATCTTTCTAAACGAAGCTGGGTTCTATGATTACGGAGTGCTGTCAGTGCGATGCGGTGCGAGCAATGGTGTGGCAGTGTGCTTGAATGCAGGCGTTGAATGATGCCAGCAACCGGAAGAAGGTCAATGATCAGTTTAAAACCAAGGTCGATCGACTTGTGGCTCAGCCACCGCGTGTATGGATCTCAGCTGGCTGCCATGAGATACCGTCCAATCGATCAGAACGAGGACTGAGCTTGCCTCGTATCGATGAATCTACGACATGTTCACAAACCACTTACCCATAGCGGCATTACTCGCCTCGAGGTACGCCCTCGGAGTGCGCGTTCGGGCCTCCGCGCGAATAGAAGTCCAAGCGATCGACGAACACTTGTGATAAGAGTATGTCTTCTCTTGATCGTTGCAGCCGGGTGGTTCAATGTTCCCCGAAAGTGGAATGGCATCGCCTTTGATCCAGGACGGAGCTCAAGGCAAAGAACTCAAGCTTCGCTTTGATGTTTCCCGGTATGCGCCTGAAGAGATTGTGGTGAAAACCGTGGACAATCGCTTACAGGTTGGTGAGGAAACTTACACTAACCGGTATCGTGTGTTTGTAAGTACTAACTTTTCGAGTGTAACAGCTTTTCGGATTGGTTTCGCAGTTCATCTTTTCGATTCATCGAGGTAGACGGATTACGGAAGCTTCTTGGGGTTACGAGGTGACTTTTATGGAACGCAGGTTTTGTTTCGAGCTTTCTCGACTAACCTCTTTGGAATCCTAAGGTGAGCGCGAAGCACGAAGAGAAATCGGACAGCAAATCAGTCTACAGGGAATACAACCGAGAATTCCTCTTGCCGCGTGGATTGGATCCCGGTAACATCACTTCCAATTTGTCGAAAGACGGAATTCTGACCATCCAGGCGCCGCTACCTGCCCTTGAACCAGGACCTGGAGGACCCTTCAGCGTGCCTATAACTCAGAGTTGAGTCGAGTGTAAACTTATCGCTTCTCTTCATGGTCGTTGGTGATAACTGAGCGAGAGGTGTTTCCGAAGCTCGCTCGGATAAAAACTTCCGCCGGATATTCATGTACTTCACTTTCGGGCACAGAACACACGGAGATTCTTGTAGAGACTTTGGCCAGATCTGCTAACCTAGAACAACTCTGAGCTATGAAATTACTGTACAAAATATTCCAACGAATAAAGTTTTTTTGCGTGATATTTCTCAACGGACGTTCCCTCAATGACTCCGGGAGCGAGGCTTAGTTAGTTTTCCCGGAAAACTAGTGTTATCTTCAAGCTGAGCCATGAACGATCGAAGCGAACGAAACGTCGAGTCGGGTAGAGCTATGGTGAAGAGTTTCAGGTAGAGCTTGCTCTAGGATTCAGTCATCCAATCTGTCAAAGAGATTGTGCTCCACAGAGACGGGGCTTCTTGAAGCGCTCCATAGAATTCCAGTCGGAGACACCGGAGTGCGACGACTTACTCGCCAAACTGAGTGAATAGTACCGTGAGTGGGAAAGGATCGGAAGGACGGAGTAGAATTGGGAAGAAATCTCCCGAAATTGGATAGTGGTCGAGTAGGAGCTCCCAAACACAGAAGAAACGATTTTCGCCATATCCGGTCCCGCAGGATTTCAGGTCGAACTTGTCTCCTCGAGCTCCTGAGGATTGGTTTCTCATTTTTCTCGTGTCGCCGGAACTGCATTGGAGATTAGCCGTAATCTCTCTTGGCGCTACTTTTGTCGATTCTCACTTGTTACATTGGTTTTCCTAAGAGAGAGAGAGAGAGAGAGAGAGAGAGAGAGAGAGAGGAGGAATTAGATCAGAGATCTCTTCCTACTGGCCTCTAAGCCACGGGTGACGTCAAAGATTCATGAGGAAAGTAGAGCTGTCACCGTAATCTGTCAGGGAGTTCTCACTAAGTTCACAGTTCATCGCAGCATTCGCCTCCGCTCGGGAGTCTAACGCTGTTCCAATTTCGATTTCCTTAATCTGAAACACAGGGCCAACGACCTACAGAGCGACGTGTCTAGCTGTTTCTCAATATGTGATCACTGTGAAAGTCGTCGCAAAGTCTTCTCCAATATTCTCGAGAGCAGTGCCCGCGGCGACTCCGGAATTCTTGTGCGGAGAATCTGAGATTATTGCTCACTCTGATCCGGCCAGTATCGGCTGTGTTGAAAAGCTTAGAACGGAATCGCTTCTCTTGATTTCGACTGGATCCGATTCTGTCCATCCACAAATTCGGTATTCGGTTTCTGATGATCGGGAGCATTCTTCCTGCTCAGATTTGAAAGCGTTGATTGCTAGCGAGGGCCGGAACTCATCTCGGCGACTTGAGCCGTTTTCTGAGGTCGATTCCCTTGAATGTATGCGCTACAAGAGAAGTTTGAACGACTTTGATTATTATCAACGCAACAACTACTCCTCGTCCTAGCGGTAGCGGATCACGAGAGCTCGCGTGAGAACACTTCGTTTCTGCTGCTCAGGAAAAGGAACGGCTTGCAGAATATGGAAAAAAAACTGAGCAGAAACAATCGGGACCTGTGTTGAAGCGTCTGTTCCGATGTGATTCGCTGGATAACACACTACCGTTTCGCGATTCGAACTAAACGTCATTCTGATTTTTCGAAGTTTGGTAACAACGGGATCTTTTCGGATTCAGCTGATAGCATTCCGAATCGCTCTCTCACTCCATGTGCGTAAGTTTATTCAGAGAGCACAATCGATTTGCCTTGAAAAGGATTCGGAGTTTATGAGAACTCGTGTATCATCACAATTGGCATTGTATGCCCTCCTATTGAACCTGTTCCGCTTATAATGAATCACAATTGAATATACTCTGAGAAGGAAATCGATTCTCGGAGAGCTCGCGCGAGGATTCGTCGAGCGTGTTGCCGAGTCCGCTGGAAACGCTTGTGTTCGGAAATAAACTTGTGCGGAAGCCCGAAAATTTCGGAAAATGTCGCTCCGTTGTATGATCGTGGCTCTTGAACGACTGCCGCGAAATCAGAAAAGATCGTTCTAAACCCGAGATGCCCCCTCTGAAGGTGCTGCCCGGGTCGGACCGCTCTCCTGCTCCCCGACCACCTTGACTCTCTAGTCACGACAGCTCGTGTTGTCTCGCGACGACAAGAACGACACGACTTGTAGAATATATTCATGTAAGTTTTTTATTTTTCTCATTCGAGATTTATGTTGAGCAATACATGGTCAGAGTGACTTCTGTCTCAGAAATTACTTGGGATCAAAGGTATCCGCGGGAGGCAAACAGAATAAAGTTTCCCGCGAGGGATTTCCCGCTTCCATCCATCGAGACAAATCGGTTCATAAATCGGAAACGACAAAGACAACAACGATACTATTCATTCAGAGTAAATTATAATGATTGCAGTCATAAAAATCATGGTGAAGGTGTTCATAAAAGTCATCAGATCGGTGTCAGGTTGGATTGAGGATCCAGTCCTGATCCAGGCCGACATTAAAATATATTCGGGACAGAAACCTCATCTTGATTGTATACTGGTCCAACCGTCAAGCCGTCAAGCAAACACTCAGTCGCTCTTCGTTCAGACAAGTCATTCAACATGTGATGTATGTCTTAGTTAAGTATTACACGGACCGAGTGATTCGGAGCTGGACCTGATACCTTATCTTCGTTCTCTGGTCGATTAGATCCTCGCTTAGTTATGTCAGTTCATTTCATGAGGTCCGGCGACGCCTCCACATTGATTCGAACTCTTCGCCACCAACGGCGCTTGGACGCCAGTGGTACACCACGACGCGCTGTTCTCGCCGCATATTTTCGAGCAGCGAATGCTCCGCGACGAGAGCCAAGTTCTCGTTCGAGTTGGGAAAGTCTGCTTCGTATAAATTATCCTACCTACAATTTCTTCAAGTTTCCCGTTTCCATGTGATTTTCTCCAGAGGTCTCAGTTTCTGCTCTTACCTCCAACTTGCGGACAGGTATATACGTAGTATGTAAATATATGTGATATGTATGTATTTATAAGGTGATTGATCTGGCTTGGTGTATATAAATTAAGGGATATGAATGCATGTCGATAAATTGATGCCCGCGTCAAGTGATCGCTCCTCATAGAGCAAAAAGATGTAGATCGATGCGATCTCAGACGAGAATAATTGCCCATCATCAACGAACTCAAATCCGCCAAACTCTGTCAAACTTTAACGAAGACACCATATTTTCTTTTCTTACTTTACAGGGACAGATGTCGTTCCTCGGCATCCGACAGAAAAAATAAACGTTCACGCACGGATAGCCAGTTTCATCGTCACCTGGACTGTCGACATTCAAGAAGTAGTTGTCATGTGTATTTACAGTGACTCCGATCGAATTAGGCTTCACGATCTCCTTCTGAGGGTTTTCTTGTAATCTGCTTTCCAAGGACAAGAAGACTTTCCTTCGCTAGCGGATTCCCGTGTTTGGCACGGTCAGACACTTTGACACCTGACATACACTGACCGGCATGTCAGAACATCTCAAGAAGCTAAGAAGGCTACCGTCACGGATCACGAAGCTTTGTGGAACGCATTTCAAAATCGGTGTGAATACGTGGATCCCTCTTCAATCTGACATGATTATCATGCGATCTGCGTATTGACTCTCTGACTCTCCGAAAGGCAGGCGATGAGTCGATAAAGAATGGAGATTTTCTTTTCAACCCAATCAGATCTCTGAGAAGCCGAAGTCGACGGTCGGATCCTCGACTTGGAGATCCCGCCGATAGAAGCGGGTCTTTCTCGTTCGAATCCAGTGTGCATGTACGTTATTCGTATGAGCTTTTCGCACGGAAAAAACCTTGAAGCGATAGCTTCCTCGGTCAATGACAATGTACGTAGAAAAATTAACTCGTTTCGTCAAGCTAGCAAGACTCCAAACTGGCGCTACCGAATAAAGAACTTTCAGGTCCGCTCTTGTACTTAATATACGATCTTGAGCCAAATGCGCGGACGTCAAAAGAGACGCCCGACCGAATTCTGTCGAAACATTACAGAAAAAGAGAACATCCCTGCCGTCCTCAGCTCCATCGCGTGAGCTTGAATTCTGACTAACCAGACGTGAACTGTCTCAGGTCGCCGCTAGCTTGACGCTGTCTCAGTTTTCCACTCTTCCTGCTTGTTTCACCAATGTAAACATCGTGCCTAGCGGGGCACGGTCACTATTTCGTCCTGTAGTGTGATGGCTCTCAAGAATGACTCCATCAAACGTCCGAGGTCCTTCGATCGTTGGTTTGGATATCTAGTGCCGCCCCAAAGGGCGGTGAGCAAAGGCCCGACGGCACTAACTGAGCCTTACGATCTCGTTCAGCGCCGAAAACTGTGAGAAAACTAATCAGTTTACGGATTTTCCCGGAAAATCGCGGTGAGTGATGAAAGTAGCCTCGGCGGCATTAAGGACCCGAACGCTCGGAAAGGCTCAAAGCAACAACAAAAATATCATTCGAGAATCTGTCGAGATGTAAATAGAGTTTCTTATAAAGATCGATATAGACCCATCTATGTAGATATTCGGATGTCGCGGAAACCACAAAAATACTCGTCAAGATTTCCACGTGTGAAAATCCTCGGCCAAATAACAATGACGTAAAGCGCCCACATTATTTTGGTTCCTAATCCGTATTTCTATCAATCTGGATGAGTTCCTCCGCAACCACTGGAACGCAATGAATTGAGCTTCGTTTCCAGTTGGATTCCCAAACGTTGCGCAACAAGTTGGATGATCGAACGGCTGGAACACCATTCTGGGGATTTGACAGACAACGTGGACGAGCGAGTACCTTATTTCTCGGACACCCGGGATTCCTGCTTGTACGCGGTTTTCGTTCTACAAAAATGGGTCCCTTGGGTTCCGCAGCCGTGTACTGGGTGAAATTGTCATGAGTTGTTTACAGAACGGTTCGAGCTTATGATGAGATGCTTGTCTAACCGTCAAGTTCATGATCCGACCTCTCCGCATGCGCGCCGCGCCTGCTGTTTCAGGAGAGCATCGCCTTTACTTTGTTTGATTTGATTTGGTCGTTTTCACGAAGTCTCTCGATTTCGTGAACATGATATTGCACCGGATCCAACGTCGCTGGTAGAACTTTGAAGAAACACCCTCTTCCTTTTTCCGAGCACACGATAAGCAGCTTGTTAACACGACGTTGGTGTTGACTAGTGAAGCGCATCCTCTTCGAGCGCAGTCGGATCCAACTTTACGTTGAGTTGTCGTGACGGTGACTTTGATCGTGGACGTCTCTTGGATCCGGCGACAGAGAGTTGGGTGTCATAGCAAAACTTCCCATGGGGTATGTGGGGGAGTGCGCGACTTGACTCAAAGGACTGTAACCTGGAAAAAAGTTCCACGCGTAAGCCCAAGCTCCGAATGGTTCACAAAATTTTCATGCAATCCTCTGCGTCGATGAGATTGAATGAACGGCAATTCACCTTCAGTGTTAGGGTAGAGCCAGTGGTTGGTCGAGGGGTGAGCTGCTCCTCCGTAGACCTGATTGTTTGGGGGATAAGTCGCGGGAGCCAAGCGGGGAGATCCCATTTCACTGTAGAGCGGGGACGAAACAGACGTCGTCGGTGTGAGAGGACCTTGATATTCGGGACTGCTCGACTCCCTAGATTGGATCATGGAGGAAAAGTCGTGAGTTTTCGCTCCCTGTCGGGACTTCATTCTGTCTTCGTGTTCAGGAGCAATTTTCAAAGGATAAGGATGAAGGAAGTCTTCTCTAAATGATTCTAACCTCTCTGACGAACTGAAGTTGGGTACACTCGTGTACTCGTTGTCGTTCTGCCTGCAGCTGCCACCGACGCTTGGCTCATCGTAAGTATCTGAGGTGTAAGGACACTCGTCCATGTCGTAGCCCTTGGGCTTGCGTTTTATCATCGAGTTCGCGCTCACTTGCAAGTCGTCTTCGATGAGGTTTTCGATCGCCAAGTGGTTGCTGGCCCTCAATCCACTCACTGTAAATTAGTGACCGATAAGAAGAAATGCCCGAGACGTCGAATGCATAGACTGTAATCAGCTCGTGCGCTTAGAGCATCTTTGTCATTCCTCGTTGAACACACGATTGTTCGGAATTCACTAATTTCCGGAAGCCTACTCACCATACTCATCGTCTACTGTTTCGGCTCCGCCATTGAATCGTTCCACGGCCCCGGAGGCGTCGTCGGCGACTTCGGTAATGCTGTTATCCGGCTGTTTTTTGATCTGAGCTGTGTAGCGTCGAACAGATTTTTGACGTAGTTCTTCGCCGAGAGCATCATCCAACAGCGTATTGTATCATACGAACGTCTCCGGCTGAAAGCAAGAGTGATCCGAAGTCAAGCGAAGCCTTAGTCGTGTCGATAATCCTGAAGTTCGGAATGATTCGATTACTGGCACACAGTTCTACAGTGGGCCTCACCTCCATTTTTGCGTCGTACGTTACGAGCCCGAAAGATCGCAGGTAGATGGCCTTTCCCGATCCTGTCCGCAGACGGTACACGACACTGCCCTTCTTCTTGGCAAGCACTGGCGGAGAAGGGTTACGTTTTATTTTGGTGGAATCAGGACAACACTGCCATGCAGTAATACAGCTCGTTATCGCAGGAGGCGCGGAATCTGTTCTTTGTGACGAAAATTCGCTATAACGAGGGCTTTTCAATATTTTGTACCCCATATAAGACAGGCCGACCGAACGAAGATTCGTTGGAAACGTATTGTTGCAACGAACTCTCATCGCCTACTACAATAGAGCCCTGGTGGTTAGCTGGTTGGCAGCTATGAGTGTACTCACTTCGCTTCAGGGCAAACACCGCCACCGGCCGGTCTTCTTCCAGCATGTATGTGTGAGCTGACGTCTTCAACACGTCGTTAGGAAAATAGCCCGTCAGGGAACTTATCCTGTGGTCTGCGAACACAATTACACCGTCCCTGCTGTGCTGGGTGACGTACTCGTTCTGTCAAAATGAGAAGGAGAATCTCGTCAGATTGTCTTTTCGAATTGGGCGAGAACTGCAGGAGGAATCAAGTTCGGATTTCGATGACTAGAGAGCGAGTCGCATCACTCACCTGAACGATATCCAGGGCGCCGAACTTCCTCATCGGGTTGAAGTCCACCACTTCCACGTACAGTGTCAATTTTAGGCGCGTGTGATTGAATGTTGGATTTGGCAAAGGTCCTCTTAGGATGGCCGTGCAACGCATGACCTGTTTGAGCATACGAATCGAAATTCATTAGAAGCGAGGACTAGTTGTGTCGTTTATTCTCTCATGACACGAACTCCTGAGCGAGAGCACGTAAGCACGCAGAACCCACCTTGTAGCTGAGTATTTCGGATCTAGCTGCCGGTTTTTCTAGGAATTTGCAAATTATCGTGAAGGGGGTTGAGACCAAATCTCCGTCGCGCTGGGTGAGTTCATTTCCAAATCTTCCCAAAACATCTTTGAATGTATTTTCGAATTTGGCGCAGTCTGCCTCGTGTATGAAGTCGAACAAATGGTTACCTATTACTTCATTCTGGAAGAGATGAGAAAAGTTTCAAGGAGTAATTTCGAAATTCACGATCAAGAACGGCTCTCTCAACTCAAGGAATGACCTTTGGTGGAACTCACGTTTTGATAACCGAGGAAGTTCTCGATGTTTGAGGTTGCAAGCAGTATTAAGCCGCTCATGTCGGTCAACAGAAGGAAACCGCCGCATGTTTCGAATATTTCGGTTACGATTGTGTCGTCCACTAAATCTGGTTTCCATCTCTGCGCCGATCTCATTTGACCGTTGACGGTGGCTAGAGGAAGGTTTTCCTTGCTGGGGAAATGATAGCGCAACCTGAGCTGCGATGCGGCTGCCCTGGAAAAATAGAGACGACTGTCGCTTGAACTTCGGCCTTTTTGTTCCGAATTTTGGACGAACAGAGACTCCAGACTCGAAGTCCGTCTAGATGAGGATCGATAGTTTGGATGATATCGCGCAATTCGCGGCGCACGTGTGCCCTACCTCATAATTTCGACTTTGGTCGGTTTTTTCGACGTGTAGTCCATTGAGGGCAGAAGTTTTGACATTTGGTCTATCTTTCCTCTGAGTTTGTCCCTCCGATTCTTTTCTTGTTCTTTTCTTTTTCGTTTGTTGATTACGTCTGGCGTTGTGACGCCTCGGGAAGATCGCGGGGCGACACGATTCGCCAACATTGTCATGCCTGCGAGATACCCAAGAGGAAAACGTTAACAAGCGCGGATCTCTTACGCACCTTTAACCCTAATCGAAAAGGAAATCACGAGGAAACCTGAAACTTTGGAATTTATGCCCAGCTCCCGTGTCGAACCGACGGAACAACTCTTTCTCTCCAGTTACAGTTCGGGAATTCACTTTTTGGCTCCGTTTCATAAGTTTTCTCAGTTGTAATGTACCTATAACAGTTCTTGACCGCATACAGAACTAACGGGTTTCAAAAACATCGCAAATTCGCAGAATAATATTTGGCCTTTGCGGTTCACCAGCACCTCGCTCCTTCGAGAAACTGGAAAAGCCGAAGTCAAGGTGGTTCCAGGAATCGATTCCTCGTGTTCTCTTTTGTTAAAATTACTTGAAATGAGGATAAACAAGTAAAGCGAATGTTGGGCCTGTCGCTCATCATGGAGTGGCAACAGGTGGTGGCAGTGTTTTTCAGCGTGAACTCGCGAGAACGCTCCGAACGATGTTTTAGAATGAACATATTCGTTCTCGGCATCGCCCTCGTTTCCGCTCCACAAATAGAATCTTTCCTACGAAATCTGCTCGTTCGCTGCAAGCATCCGTCTGAGACATGCCGGAAATTCACGAAGTAACTTCGTATAAGGCGAGCGGAACTCTGTGCGAAACCGTTATCTTCGGGGATTCCGATCATGAAAAGCCGCAAATTCGTTCATTCCTCGTTTGATATGTCGCGAAAATTCGTCCTAAACTTAGCGGCTCCCAATCGCCCGAGAGCGCCGCGCTCCAAACAGTCACAGATTCTAGTTCTGTTAGGAGAAGTTCAGAGGATTTTCCAATTTGACGGAGCTCGCGAATTCCTGAGTTCGTCCGTGCGCGGTCTCGCGAAACTCAGGTCTCTGTCGCTAGTTTTCGCGACGTCGCAACTTCTATTTTCAACTCCTGGCAGTGAGCGATCCGCCAAGTAGCAAAACTTGATCCTGAGCTTATGCCCCAACGATCAGTCCGATGTCAAATGCAGCAAATAAGCAGCACGAGTGATCGGAAGCTTTCCCGCTTTCCGGACGGGCTTCCGACGATTGACCACCTCAAATAACTATAGCTCACCAGGAAAGTTCGTTTGATGTTCTTCTGGACTGGATGCTTCTCCCAACGGTGGCGTCCTGAAACTGAAAACTTCAGGCTCCTCTGACATGGGTTCGTTCAGAGCATCGAAAGACTGCGAGGGTACTTGAGACTCTTTGAGCGAGGAGCTGTCACTTCCATAGCGCGGATCCGGAACGAAGCTCGGAGATCTCCCGTCTGCGATCAGGAAACTCTGATCTTTTGTCGTTTCCCCGAGAAAACCTGGAAAAGTGGAAGGTAAGCTCATCAAAGTGCGAGGACAAACAAACGACGCTCGGAAAATGTTCTAGAAATTCACGAGTTTGCTACCGCCGATGCTGCATCGCCGACGGTGCAGCTCGAGACGATCCCAAAAACAACAGTTTAAGCAAACCTCTGCGTCCACAGGTTCGCTCAGAATCCCTTACACGTGCGTTGCGATCATTCGGCGATTCTTTCTGTCTTTGTAAACGACGGATTTCATAATATGGAGTCGTAAGACGCACGCCGCGTTCTGAAGCTCAGGGGCGTTAATCACACGATCAACGGTAATCTTTCGACCTCTCTTGCACATGGTTAGTGATAGCGAATCTCTGAATTCTCTCGATCGACATGGTCGTTGCGAGTGAAAAACACTGGTTTAGATGAAAGCACAGCTCGCCCTGATGTCGAGAGTTCTTTAATCGATCCAGCATGGCTCGAGATATGCGCGCGATGTGTCCTTCGCAGGGTTGCCAAATCACACGGCTGAACA
Organism: Neoseiulus cucumeris; assembly: GCA_021527715.1. NCBI lineage: Eukaryota > Metazoa > Arthropoda > Arachnida > Mesostigmata > Phytoseiidae > Neoseiulus > Neoseiulus cucumeris. The sequence goes on along the minus strand of JAJSRV010000076.1, from coordinate 462,020 downwards.
AGATGGTGTCTCGGAAAAATTTCCATCTTTTCAGCTTTTGGCCTAGTTCGAGACAGCCGAGCGATGCAGTCCCAGTATCGACTGACATTTCCCTGTGCGAGCGCTCAAAACGTCGAGTTCGACTGCCGCTTGCCGACTCTACGAAGGTGTTGCGCAAGGAAGGAATCTCGAAACCGTATAGGTCAGGAGCACGCGAGCAACTCGGCTTTCGTCCGTCGTTTCATAATCTTCCTGGAAATCCGGATGAGGGACAGTTTTGAATGAGAGCCGATGTTTGCTGTGCTGCTCCGGTGATCGACGGAGCTGCTGCTCGGTTTTGTTGTTCTCGGCTCTTAGATTGCAGCGAGAAGAAGCGGCCGCGATCTAATTCGTTCCTCGAGAAGTTCAAGGCTTGACCCGTCACGCATCTGTTCCCCGATTCCGAGTGAGATCGCCTAAGCCTCATTGAGCACTTCGGAGGGATTGGGAGAGTCAACGTAGTCTGTTGCATTCGCGAATATTCAACGATGGATAAGCCGCGATTGAAGGAGGACACGACGACGGAGTTGCCACTTGGTAGCGAATCGAGATTCCGTTGAGGACGATTGTTACCCAGACAAAGCGAGGGCTTTGCAACAAATAACCCTTGTAGCTCACTCGGTCGCATGGGCGTGCAGCTCCGGGCATGGAGGACAAACGAAAAGCTGAGATGGATAGTGGCAGCAACTACGAATTTATTTGCCGAGTCCACATTACGCTCGACCGAACACCAAACGGAGCAGTTGTATGAACAATGGCACTTCAGAACAGGATTCCAACATCGGAGAGGGCTGGAAATTCAGCGGACATCCGGGTCGTTCCAGGTATCGGTTGACGAATTTCCGTCGGTGTACTCCGACACCACTAGGACTGTGAGTAGGTTCTGTGAATGGCCGTAGATCGCTGCAAAAGCGGCCGTATCGGGCTATTTCATTGCCTTCGTTGCGGACACATCTCGGTAACGAGCGTCTTCATCTGAATTACTGGAATTCGCGTGTCGCCGTTGCGTCAGGGAAGATATTCATTCCCGAAAGTCTTTCTCGAATGAAAACCCGTTTGTCGAGCGCTACTCGGGAGAGGAGAGCATCGAAAAACATTCCTCTCATCCGGAATCTCAGCGAAACGTTCAGTGTTCGAATACCGAAATCTTTCTATTTTCGCAAATCCCCTGTTTCCGCAACAAGAAACGACGGCACGATGTAGGACAAGAGCGCGGCTCGTCGCTCAAGCTTCTCCGCACGCCTTTCAGCGAAGGAGCCTCTTACCCGGATGTTGTAGGCTAGATGTGACGGGTTTTTCGCCGGAAAGCTAAATCCGTGTTCATCGCAATCAGTCATCTGTGAATCGATTGATCTTCACCAGTTCCTGGGGTGAAAACTCGATTCTGCATGGGCTCAAAGATTGATGTTTCTCCCACTCTGACAGATGTGGGAATGAATATCCAAGAAGTCCGATGAGATGGAGGAACCTATTTCTCCTTTCGGCCGTGCCAGAAGAAAGAGTTATATCCTTTTGCGAGCAGTTTTATCCTTTTGCAGTGTTTCGCTCAGATTTGGTTCGTCAGTCACGGAATGCTAGGTTTCTTTGTACCTTCGTCATTCGTGAGGGCCATGGTTTAATTAAATACAGCGAAGGACCTCAGCGGCGGCGGCGGCGGCGGTGCAGCTCTCCAGGTGAACGAGCCAGCGAGGATGGCCACATCATGTACTCTCGCTCTGGCTCGGATTTTTCTTCCGTTTTTCAAAATAATCTGCTGCGATGGAGAGAGACATTGCTTCCCCGTTGGCTGCTCGAACTACATAAACATCGGAGCGCCCCCAACGGATATTTCAGCAAACTGTCTGCAGTGCGAAACGCGTGATTCCATCATCTTTTCAAAAACTGCGTTAAAAAACAAGGGAGCCTTAATGGATCACCGCTACTTCCGAATTGGGTATCGGACAGGGTGCCGTTCCTTTAGGACCTCCGACCCGTTCGAGAGGAACGATGACCACCCACATCTACAGAGCAGAACGCCGTCTGTTTCATTCCACGAGGCGCTCTATAAGTTGGAGCCGTAGCGCTGTTTGCTCCGATTTCCGATGCGGAGTTCCCTCTGGAAGCGAGGTTCAACGTCGGCGGCGCAAGAAATTCGTCCTCAACCGCGCTTCGGATCAGAAATATTCGCTTCGTTCGTTCGGTTTTCTATAGCAAAGCAAGGAATGAGATCTGACGTCGCGCGGCGAGTCGGTCTCGGCCAGAAAGGGAGAATCAATCACAGCGTCTGCTTTTTCCGAGATTCATTCTGAGCTCCAAGAGTTTCCCCATACATTATTAAGCGGGTCAGGATGAGCATCGGTGTCCAACGCCCTTCGACGTCTTTCGTCGGTTGGGAACGAGGAACGAATTCCGTATTTGAAGTTCCCGAATGTGAAAAGAGATCGATTGTGAAATTTTCAGTCTCGCTCCAAATTGTCGAATGGTTGGTTCTACGTTGTTGAAAGATTCACGCCGAGCTCTCAGTGTTAGTGGCAACGGCCTTTCTTGGGTCAAGGTCGTCTCCGTTTCGACCTCAAGGTTCAGTGCAGACGTGATCCATTTGCACAGGGACTGTAATTTTCCAAAGGGATTACGACTTCAAGGTCTCCGATGAATCCCGGACTCATCTCATGAAAAATGTGTCCGTCGAGCCCAGCACGTCGGCGGAAAGATAGTCTGACTCAAGTTGTGAGCTCTCACCGATCCGCGACAACTTGCCGATGACGGTTCGTGTGAGCAACGAGAGGGAGATTGCCGAAGAATCAGAGACATGCGGGATTTCCTTTGATGTCTCGGTGAATCTCTTCAAGCAACTCTCGAAGTGGAAGATTCTTCCTGCTCTCAGTAAAGGACTTCCCCGCGCTGAGCTCAAAGCGTCGATAATGTCATCGGATTCCTTTCCGTACTTGACGTTCGTTTCCTCATCGGGCGCGCAAACAACGAAATCATTGACTGCTTCCAATTTTCAGTGGAGTCGTCAGTGATTCACGTAATGCTCGAAGGCCTACATCTCGTATATATGTACCAAGTCAGAATCGGCTGCCTTGTTCAAAATACCGGATGCTGAGTTGGGAATGTTCTCGCGCAATCCGCGCGATTTCATGACGTCATGGGAGCGGGACATCCGGGCTTTCACTTTGGGGACCAATAAGAGCTCAAACTCTTGATTGGTGTCTACGAAATTCCTTCGCCGCAGTTGCAGTATCGGCAAGTTCTACACGGCAACCACTCACTCCTGATTTGAGGGCAAAAGCTGACCACGCGAGGCACGCTGTCCACATATGTCGTCCGCCACTGAATCAGCGTGAACAAATCTTACTCGTGTCCTGGATTTGCCTTGAACGTTTGCATCAACGTTGCTCATGACCGACGCGAAATCCGAAGAACTACCTTGATTACATTTTGTCACCCATTTAGACTCACTGATCCTCTCCCATTGGCTTCTCCAATCGCAAGCCTCCATCACGCACTGCGAAATAGCGAAACAGGTCACGAAATTCTTGAACGTTGTTGTTTGTCAATACGCACGCACGCACTCGGAGCTAGTCGTCCGCTCTCTGATCACCTACCTGTAGCATTTCTCCGCAAGAGCTCCCTTTCTCTATGCCTTCCCTCTCGGTTCTTCCAAGTCTTCTTTCTGCGCCCCTCTCGTCCCCAGCCGCTGCGGCCGTCGGTGCAAGCAACAGCGAGTCCGATACACTGTCAAATAAGCTCAAAATATAATCGGAACTAGCGGCCGCAAAGAACGATCGAACGCCCCGAGAATCACTTCGTGAACAATCCTTGCTAGCACAACACACTTGTTGACAGCTCCATCCCGGCAGAAAATACGAGGTCGAGAGCGTCCTCCCGGAGCGCCCACATTGCGTCGGCTCTTTATGACTCCGAATCACTTCTCCCTCATTAGTGACTTCATTGCAGACTTGGGGGTAGTTGTAGTTTTGGTCGAAGATGCTTTTCAGGTCTTTGAATCATAAAAGAGGTGAACTTGTTCGGATCTCGTCTGCGTTGGAACACTGCGAGACAACGAGTAGGATAATCACGTAAATGAGCTCTCCTATCCGACGATTTACGAGTGCATTGTTCCTTGGTACGCGGCTTCGAGCTCGTTCCTTGCAACAACAGCCACTGTCCTTTCCAGATTACGACAGCTGGTGTGGTCCACGAGCAGTGACGGCATCATTTTATCAGCCTGCCGTTGTCTACCACCTGTAGATCGAGTGTTGTCCCCAGGATACAGTGAACGAAAATGAAATGTTAGCCAGCGTTACGGAGCGATCATGTCCGAGCTATTATTCGTCGACGGAGGCCGACGACGCTCATTTAGATCCGTAATTTCCCCGCTCTAGACGGCATCAATGAACTCGAATTAACATCGTTGTGACGATCTGTAAAATAATCTCCGAAAAGCAGCGACCTGTACTGTTCGCGTCAGAGTTCATCCTTCGTCCTGCTCCGACCCACATCCGGCGACACTTGAAGTGATCGTGAAGGTCCACACCGAATTGAACTGCAAAATCGGTGCTCGTGCAACTTTCACTCTCTTGATCGAAAATGGCATTCGCTGGATCAATTTCATAGAGATCTCGACCCACGGTGTAACCCCCTTGTATTATAGTTGACTTCAAGAGACCGGTGGAAACAGTGCATCATAATGTCCCTCTCGAACCCTCGTGATTAGCACATAAGTTGCCACTTGAGGGATTCAAGAGGAGTTCTGTAAGTCCTCTCGGATATCGAACGGACAAAGATGTGAATCAGGTAGAATAGTTCATGCACTACCGAATGATGCACTTCGACGGACTCGTAGTGGACATGCGGCTGTTCCGCACATCTCTGCTCCCTAGCCGGACTTTCGTCAAGTGTAACAGATTTCGTTGACATGGGGGAAGCCTCAGGCTCAGTGGGGGCCGAACGACGAGTCCATTATAGCCTAAATCCACCATACCCGATATCATTGTGACGGGCTTTCAATGAATGCAGCTGTCGCTAGCGCATCTTTTTGTTCCCTGTTATTCTAGAGCAGAGAGCGCTACAAAGAGCCGCAGCGACAGTATTTCCATTGATCATGGGCAAGCTTCAATGAATTGGAAGGCGCATCTAGTCGCTCGCAGGCACTTGGAACCAGAATTATCACCGCAACCTCAGAACACACAAAGCTTGAACAGAAGGAATTCGAATTTGATGATTCGTCCTTTGAGAGCGAACGGCTTTACTTGGAACATCGACCGCTCTAATCAGCAGAGTGATCTCAGTTCAATGAGTGACACGTCTCGACGCTCCAAGGACGATCAAACGTGAAGTTGTTCTCTCTACTTTATCTGCTTTTACCAGGGAATTAATTTTCTACGAAAAACGCGCTTGGAAATCCAGAAGCATAAATTTTCCAATGTGCATCAGTTTATCGCTGAGTTCTCTCGCTCCCTGTTTCTACAAGCTGCGAGAGACCGCCCTCGAGACGATGGGAAGAGGACCAGACGTTCAAGGACGACTATACTGAGCACGGAACTTGTTCTGCTACCCTTCCCCGCTCTCCCCTCAGTATTCTCCTGAACTGATCCGCTGAACCCAGCCTCGTCCTGGAAGGCTGCCGACCTTGACAGTGTTGGCAACTTTTGGTTGCGGAGCAACAGTGAAAAGGTCATCAGACGACGTGTTTTTGCGAATTCTCGACGCGCCAACTCAAATAGAACTCGCAAATTCATGCAAGAGGTGTCACCGTACCACGCGACGATGATAAATCCTCGTTATCCTTCACAAGTATTCGCCCATGCATAGTCACCAATAGAGTGAGACGTGTTGAGGTTGTGCTCGTGAAATTTTCCAACCGTTGACAGAAAACCACGTTTACGGGGCAAACGCAATATGAGATCCGCCGAGAAACCGCAGCGTTTACTCTCGGCAAATCCGGACTCCAAGTTCCGTTGGATCATCGGCCTCAGACCCGACTTTGACTCCCCGGACTCTTCTTTTGTCAACGGTGGTTTACCGCAACCTTCTTTCAAACGTCTCTGTTTCACCGGTCCGCTCTATTTCGACAGCATCCGCGTAATTGAACTCCGGAGCCGATCGCCACAATTTCGGTCTCGACTGCCGACTTACGAGAATGGTGAAAACTTTAGAAAGTATTGCGCACATTCTCCCGGCTACGGAGGAAGTTGGCAGGTCGACCCCAAAACACTAGCTGTCATGCTTCAATGACTTCGAACTTCACCCTGTGCCACCGAACATGAGTGTACGGCTACGAGGCTACCCCTTCAAACATTTGCGGCTTAGCAGGTCACGCGTACATCGCGACTGATCGCTCCATAGTTTTGTAATCGATTGATTTCCCTCGAATCGAAAATAGAAACAGGAATGTGCACAAAGATAACTTGTACGCATAGATAATACGTTATGTACAATTTTATTCATTTCGTCTCCCACGGTCCTAAATATTTTATATTGTCTGTCATGACTGTTTGTTCCCAGCCCACTAGATGAACTCTCGGCTGCAAACGACTATGTACAGTTTTTATGGATACATGGCAGTGGAATATCGCTCTGTTCCTCCGCTCGGAGCGACATCGAACCCGACGTCGAGAGGCCGTAGCTGCCGGCTACAACAACTTGCTTACAGTGACTGCTTTATTTCTTTAACCACGGGTGACTTTGCAGCGATAATTTACTCCGATCGCCGTAGTCGTACAAAAGCTCTTCGCCGGAATGTATGTCCCGCTTCGCCAGAAAAATGAGTCTCGGTTTTCCGCCGATTTTCACGGACCTCGTTTTGAGATTCGCACCCTTGATTGAGTGATTGATAAGTCTCCCGAGACGGGTGCTTTCTGGGGTTGCATCAACACAATAGCTGCCGTTGTCGTGCTGGAAGTAGTACATGTAGCACCCTACCGATGAGTCGTGCGCATACCTGTGAACATTCAATGAGAATTAGATTTGAAAAGCTCAACAAAGGGCTGCTCGGAAAGCGGTTCTGAGAAAAGTCAAGCAGCTAAACCGACAAAGGGCGGACCAGCTCGCCGGGCTTCCTCAATGGAGAGCGGGGGCAGAGAATCGCGCGCGCGCGCGCTCCTGAGTTCGAATGGCGGCGCCAACCGACGCCATCTTAAAATGACCGTTGGAGCTTTAAACCCCATGTCAGCTCTTTAAAGAGAGAGAGAGATGCCCTTTAAAATCATATGAGCGCGCCACCCCTTGCCGAGCGAAACCTGTCGATTCTGATTTTCTACAATTTGATTGCGTGAACTTCGGACTCGTTTTTGAACTTACTGCTCTTCGCGACGTCGGGCTTCTTTGAGATTGATGAGGTCGCCGGCATATTCGAGAACGAAATCACCAGCCTTGAGGTCTAACATTGAGATGACGCCGCGGCCTTTGTCTTCGTATTTTACGACTTCGAATCCTGATTCATCTTCTCGAATGATTTTATCCTCTATCAGCAGCTGATTCGACTTGATAACTTCGGCTTTCGTCCGGCGATGACTTCTCCGAGGTTGGAAATAGTCGGTGATGAACTTCTCTTTGCTGTCTACGGCTTTGACGTTCGGCGTAGTCGCTGTTGACGTTCCTGTGGCAGTCGTTGTTGTTGTGGTCAAGGCAATCGGTCTCTTCCGAGTCGTCCGAATCCGTTTACGTGCTTTAGTTGAAGTTTCAGTTTCGGGAACATTTTCCTTCTGTCGGCAACCGTTGCTCACACTGCTGCTGCTCGTTTGATGGATATTGCCAGCCGAGACTTCCAATGTTGTGCTCACAGGGCCCGTGGATCCGACGGCTGCTGCTGACTCCGTCGCCTCAGCAACAACACGGGCGATTTCTGACTTGCTATCCGAATCTACAACTTCTGCTTTGATATGTGGCACGAAATACTTCTCGATGTTCATCCGTGCACTCGGTGACTGAACGCTTCCAGGTCGTCTTCTCGCACTGATGGCCGAGTTTCCTCGCGCCGTTTCTGGAGACTTGAAGCCCATACTTTCGGACGAATGTTGGTAGCTGCAGCAAGTTTCCTATTGTTGAGCACAAGGAACACGACCGTGACTAGGAACTCGAACTCCGCTGCGACTGGAGCACTCGCATGAACTAACCTTTCTCTGTGCCAATGTGGCACTCACTAGCCAACCAAACAACGGCTGAATGTTATGCCTCCTTCTGTGTGGTTGGTTGCTAGTCGGCAGCAGCAGTAACAACAGCGGCTGCTACTCCTGCTGATGTAGTCGTGGTCGGAGAGAGCATGCGCAGAACCTTCGCGGCCGCCGCTGCCGCCGCCATGGCCGCTCATTGTGATTGGTCGAGCCAGCCGGCTGTAGCAGACGACACGCGTTTAAATCGCCGGGCGCTGCAGACAAATAGCTCAACAGAGACGAGAGCAACAAAAAGAAAACATTTCTGTGAAGTTTCTGTGTCGACAAAGTTGGCTAGTGGACTTGAGTCCGACTTTCTTATCTGGTGGTCGTCCTCCAGAGTTCATCGACAGAAAAACTTCATTCCGAGAATCTTTTGGATCCCCTCATATGTATATCGTTACTTTGCACCTGATGACTGATTGTAAGATTTATGGATATCCGATTTTGCTCTCTTTGTCTCGTGGCCGAATAGTATTGGCGATTGGTAACTTTGATGCAGATCAGTTTTGCACTCGATAACATTGTCAAACATTGTCGCGAACCCGCATCAATCGGTTCGTTCACTGCCTCGCCGCTTCCAGCAGCAAAGAGAGCCCTGCTCAGAGATTTATCGCTGCAAAGTCTCTCGAATCGACAGCGCAAGTGCTTCCAACACCTATTCTTCGGTCTAGGGCAGGGCAACGCGGAAACGCTTCCAACAACGACTGCTGATGCTTCCGCCGCCAGTATCGTCCTGTAGTCTGTCGGATTTCTCGTTGTCGTTATTCTATGTTTGGCTCTCGTTGTTGTTTGTCGTGTTATTTGACAACTGGCGGCGGCGGGGCTGCGTTCATTTCAAATGTCGTTGCCACGGACAGGCTTGAGCATAGAAGAACAGAAGAAACAGGTTCTTTTAGCCTCAACAGCACTCCCTTAGAGAACGGGCTATTTTCACATCTTGTCATCTGCACCCGTTTCGTGAGGAATGCCACGATCGGTTCTTTGTCAAAGCCTTCTTTCCTCCACCCGAAAAGAAATAGGAAGAAAAAGTGCTTTCAGGTCGTTTTCTCCGTGGCTGCATTGCAGAAGAAAGCAAACTTTCAATCGTAGGGAATGTCCGCTGAATAGACATAGGACGATTCGATTTCAGAATCAGGACATTGAGTTAATGATGCAGTTCACAACAGAAGTCCCGCGATCTGCTAGCACGCGGAGCGAACGCGAGCACTGAGCGAAATGCTTTCGTAACCTGCATCATTGGATCGTTTTCCTCGTTTTTGTGACGAGCGATTACGTCTCGTTGGAGGAAAAAAAAACGACTTTCGCAGCACTTTGCGGGATCTAAAACAAACACATCCCCAAATTACTTGATGATTCAGGCGTCTTATCGCCTCTCTTAGATCGAATCGCAGCATCGCTCAGTGTTCTTCCCCTGGAAGTTTGCTCTATATGCTGCCGACTCGGAACAACGACAAACGATCGCCCATTAATCAGTCGGAGGTTTCCTTCGTTCGCTAGATGTTGTTTCGTGCGCGCATTCTATGTCGCCGCAAAGTAACCGAGTGTCATTGTTTAGTCCACGTTCGCTCATCAGTATCTCAACAGGACGGCTTTGGCGAGCCAACTCTTGGTGCGCGCGAGTTTTCAGGGCCAGTTCCGCGGCTCAAAAACAGCCAAACAGATGAAAAGACATGCTCGGCTGACTATAGAGCGGCCGAAACAGCAAGTGAGCGAGCGCGCGAGCAGACGAGTGCCCGACCGACCGACCGACCAACAGAGAAACCCTATTTCGACTTGCGACGCTGCCGGTGATGACGGCGACGGCCAGGTAAACTCGACGGCCTGCTCGGTTTCACAAACATTCACACACAGTAGACCACCGACGCTGTCGCCACTGTCAGCATCAGTAGCACCAACAGCAGCGGCAGCAGCAGCAGCAGCAGTGGCAGTGGCATCCACCACTGCTGCAGGTTGAATACACTCAACCTCTACAGTCCAGTGCGGCCTTGGCACTCTTGCAGTAATTTCTAGCGACGTAATGAAGAAGTTTCGAGCCGAACTTCATTCGAGCTCGAGTCCCCCCGTCCCTGATGCTTCTGAGTTTCGTATGGAATACAGAGCAACTTCTCATTCCGCCTCGGGTGTTCAACGGATTATGCACTGTACCTGAAAACTTGCGAACTTTCGCTCACCAGTCTCGGAAAATACTCCACAAAACTTTTGACGAGAATTTGAGAACGCCCCCGCTCCCAAAGTTCAGATTAAGCTTCCGATATGAGAACGGCAACCGATGTCGACATCAAATTGACGGACTATCCAATCGAATGCTGCGGCGCACCGTTGTGCAGAGCTCATCCATAGGTTATCTTAATCACGTGTCTCGAATAATAGTTTTGCCCTCCGTTCGTCGTATTTTGATGTTTCCGCGACGTATCGATAAACATTTAGTGGTGTGGTCGATCATGTGTACAGCTCTGGAGAAAGAAAATATTCATCACTCGTGACAAGGTCAGCGAAATGGGGACAACTTCGATCCGCCACCGATCGAGAAAATCAAAGTCGTGCAATCACCCACGCGTCGTCTCTCTCGTGTCTTCTTCTCAGATATCGGCGAGCTGTTCTTGCGCCTCGATTGGCTCTTGCTAATATTTCTGGCATTTTCATTAGGGTCCCTCTCCCCAATTTTTCATTTTTTGCCTTTGCTTCAAACGATGCCGTCCTCTGGCTTGGTGGAAAACGAATTGCAACTGCGTGCTAGAGACACAAGCAGACAACAATCCGAGTCTCAGGACCGTTGTCGGTCTTGGTCTCGCGCAACTGACTATGATTCTGGTCTTGTCTTCGGGAAGGATACTCCTTTTGGATTTCTATGATCGAATCGACCAAGCAGCTCGGGCTAGCAACGAAGAGCTATCCGAAGCTTCAGTTTCAGTGCAAGCGCCACGGCATCGTCATGCTTGTGCGGCCAATGCCACGATTAGAACAGCTGGAGATCTCAGGAGCCGCTGACTAAAGACTCGTAGATCTACATTTATCCATGAGCGAGAATCCTAAACGTCAGCTATGTTTTTTCTCGAAAAGATCTCGTTGGCTTGGCCTTGCTTCTGACTGTTCCGTTAGTTCGTTCCGCTAGAACTTCGGGCGCACTTTCTCGAGACCTTGCGGAAGACTGACATCTGGGAGCGCATCAACCCTTTCGAGTGTTTCAGAGGATCACAAGCTGCGAAATGACAAGCGACGGTTCGAGTGCGACTATCGTACAACTTTCGCCGAGATCAGAACAGAAGCGGAAATACTGTTAAGGGATTACATTTGTTCATTGTCCTTGCAGCAGCGTATGTATTGAACTGTTTTCCGCTAACATATTCTGTACTCTTCTAGATTCAGTGAGATTTGGCTGACAACATCCCTTGTCATTTGCCAGCTTCGGTTGTGTAGCCGGGACAGAGGGTCTCCGACGTCAGCGTCAATTTCGAGACCTAAGCCGCTGCGGTCCCGTTACATACCTGGAAAAAACAGAGCGAAAGTTGTTAGAAGCGTTTCCAACAGAATTTGCAAATTGTTATCGCAAATAGAAACGAATATGGAGTGGAATTTCAGCAGTAAAACTTTCTAATTCGTGGGTCGTGACCCATCGTTGGGTCAGTCGGGATTAGTATTCAAAATGAGGGGTCACTATCAGATACGGTCAATGTTTGTATGAATAAAGCATGAATGAGAAGAGCCATCACTTGTTTCCGCTGCATTGCATGTGAGTGGTTAATGTGATTCTGACTTTTCGGAGCTTCGCTTCGAGTATTAATATCGAGATCAGAATTTTCCGCGATAATCTCCGATATTTTTGGCGCGAACCAGCGTATTTCAAGCTCATCATTCACCTTTGTTCATTTTTTGCGCCCGATTTTGGGACTGATCTGTCGGCGGTCGATGGTGCGGAGAATAATTGTGCCGCTCATCAATCGGTTTGACATTTCATCGCATAACGGAATGATTGCGGGACAATTTCTGTGAACGATGTATTAATGAAAGACTGGAGTCGTTCCGGTTCGCTAGTCTTGTAATAACGTGATACATCGCTCGGTCGAACACATTTACGCCCAACAATAACCGATTCGGCCAGGAATGTATTCAGAGCGAGAACACGATTTTCTAAAGGGGAACTAGTTCCTGATTGACAAAGCATTTCGTCCAGCAAACGGAGAGAAAGATTTCTCTCGAATACGTCGTAATCAACGCTTTATCTCGACACTCGAATTACACATCGATCGCACGGACTCTTTTCCGTAACGGCTGAGCCGTCGAAATATTCTACCATCGGTGCTATTGGTTACCGATAGATCGAGTAGTTGCTGACCGAGCTTGACTCCACAAAGGACTATCTTGAGCAGCAGTGTTTGCGAAGTGATACCGTCGCGTCCAGGAAACGGAACGAAGGGTAAACTGAGCATATCCTTTAAAGATCTACCTCAGTGTTTTGCTGGCTCAGTATTCCGTGATGTAAGAGCTTTCATAGCGCTGGAATCGCTCGCCTCACTGGCGATTCTCAAGTTCATCTCTTGTTGACATCTTCAGTACCAAGCCGTGAGACCTTAGGATCAACAGTCATACGAGACTCGATGCAAATTATGATTGCTGTCTTAGATGACGGTAGACCGTGAGCGCCCTTTCGCCATTTTTGTATCTCTGCAAGCTGTGCATCAGTTTCCAAGTGAGAGTCTCCGTATCTTTACGATTCCACTGTCTGGGCTAATCACTAATTGTTTGTTTCTCGTTCATGTGCTTCTCATTCACAAAATATCTGAGAGAACTTTGCCGCTTTGCACTGATGCGACGGCGTAATTTCCCAGAGACGACATAGTATCTCGAGAATAATGAATCAATTTCCTCGGAGCGCAGAAGTCTCCAGAAGTTTCCGATCCCGAGTGATGAGCTGAAAGCAGCTGAAGATATTCGAGCCGAAGGCGGCGAGGTATTTTGTTGTAAAAATAGGTTTTGGCGATCTGCTGTTCGAGTTGGTCGACTCTTTGGCGCCGTATCGCTATGACAGGCTCAGTATTTTCCAACCGAGTGGAGGGAATAGTCCCGAAAAGTATCGCATTTCAAGATAAGCGCCTTTGAGACTGCGAGTTCCTTTTTAGGTCGAGAAATCTCAACTTTTATTGAAGTGATTCTCGCTCCAGAAATAGTTCCCAGGGCGAGCACGTACCAATGGTTTAGCTTTTTCTTTTGTAGTCAATGAAGAAGAGATTGATCGGCGTTTCATCGAGCGGCTCCGCTCTTCGCTTCTTTCTGGGCTCAGATTTCGAGACATAAATTTGGAAACATCTTTCAAAGCTGAAGTCTTCTCCTCAGGAGACATGTGGCATAGGAGAAGGAGCCTTTCGCTCCTCTCGGACAAATTTTAAGGCTTTCGTGTATTGAAAGATACCACCGACGTTTCCAGCTCACTTTGCGAGTCCCCAGAATTTCGAAGGAGCGATCACGTGAGTCGCTTACATCGGAGATGATTGCACGCCGGTCGGATAATTTACATTTGTCCATTGCATCGGGTGCTAAGTTTGTTCCTGTATCGGGACGACATAGGACAAGCGTTCCATTCAGAGATTCGACTTTGAGACGTTCGCTCCTCTAAGCATTCCAGGCGGCAATCTGCTGGGACCGTCCGGCCTCGTTCGAGTTGTTCCTGTGAGTTTCACAATCATCAGTCTCTCCATGACGCCGGTCATGAACTTGAGAATTCCAGAGTCAACAGCAAACTCTGCTACTCTGATCCGAGTATAGAATCACTTCAGGATGCCTGAGATCCAACTCACCACTCTTCTTTTGCAAAAATTGTTGTTGTTCTTATTCGGAGAACTTCTTTGCGAGACTCGAAAATCCAGATGGAAATTCTGAGAAGCTAAACATAGAGGAGACCGCCCTAAGAAAGCTTCCGATGAATTTCAGATTTTCTTCTCTTCATACGTGACCGACGAGCACAAGTTCACTGCCGTTGGAATGTGAAGACTCAATTTGCTCGAGGAGAGACATTTTTTTTGTGAATTTCAGGCGGTGGGACTTCTGTCGAGATCATATCTTGGAAATGTTTGTGATATTCTAGTGATCTGTTCGCAGCACTTCCACCGACTCGACGACGGAATCTATTCCGTGAATATTGAGGACATTCCTCGGATCTCTTTCGGCGGTTCATCGTTATCCGATACGGCGAAACGTTTTCAGTTACGACCTTGATCATCTGCGACTGGATACTGTGGCCGCGGAGATATTCTCGAAAAGCAGGCCCGCTGCTGTCCAATCTCTTGCCAACTCCGAAGTATCACCGTGACTTCCATGACCAAATTTTAAAAAAAAAACACTGAAATCGGTATCCAGGAGCGGTGTGAGCCTGAACCTACTCGGACGCGCTATTCCATATTGGTCGGCGCATTTCTATATATTCCGTTTCAAATGCCGTTTTTGCACGATTTAACCGTGATCGTCGAAGTGAATGACCGCCATTGTTGCTGGATGGGACATAACCACGGATGCGGTTGCAAAGTCGTGAGCAAAACGCGAATCAAGATGATCTTTCCACGCCGGTGAGCACGAATCTCGACGGAATTCGTGTTTCTCCTAACTCAGAACATTGCTTCTCCATCTTTGACAGCTTCAGCCATCAAGAGACTGGAGTTTGACAGTTACAGTGCCGAAGCTCTGCAACAAATGCCCGGAGCGATTTCCACTTGGCGTGGAAACGGTCTATCTGGTAAATGCGATCGCCATTTCTCGTGAACACTAGAGCGGAAGCTCACCGCGGAATATATCTCAAGTCAGGAGACCCAAGTTGCGTCGGTTCTCAAATATTTACTTCAATCTCCCGAAGTACTCGAGACACTTCAGTCGCATCTTGCCTCCCGCACATTGATCGAGGTGAAGTATCGGAGATGATCTGTGTTTTTCGAGATACATAGGTATCTGGAGGGTTTCTCATAGCAGGGGAAAGAGTCTTCAAAGCTCTTGCTCAGAGAATGGTTTCCATGATTCCCATTATTCTTGGCTGAGGCTGGCATCGAAGTCAGTCTCGCAGGCCAATCAACCTCTGATGGAAGCGGGCAATGGGGTAGGAGAGACTTCTTGTGGTCGGAGGATGCACTTTTGCAACCTCTGTATGGGAATCTCGCTCGAAGCCCCTCTTCCCTGATCAAAGATGTGTTCGGAATTCTCAGGTTGGAGCATCTCGCAGAACAAGGCGAGGCTCGAGTTCGAATCAGAGACCGTGTAGTCGGAGTGAGACTGGGTCAGGAGGGTTCGAACACGAAAATCCATGGCTGACAATCCTGCCGAAATCCTAGCTTGGCGCGGGGTAGTTTTCCCGCGAATTTCGGCTCCATTTCTCGCAATCCCTCTAACACTCGGCGATAAGCCGATCATGAGGAACAGAGGGAATTATGAGCGCGGCTCTTCACTGACTAGCGAAGCATTTTCATCAGCGGATTCCAATAACCCAGCTTGCTGATCGATGACAGGCAAGCTTGTTGTGCTTGTCGTTGTTGATCTTTCCCTTGGAGGACGCCTGAGCCCTAGGCTCTAGCTTACACCGTTAAGGCGCCCATCAAGCGATGCATAATTGCGCAGGTTACGTCCAAGCACACGAATGTCGCAGCGTTCCGCCGAGTTTTCAAAATGGCATCGCTACGCAGCCTGACGAACGCATGCATCTAAGTTCAGAAGTTAACTCCATAAAAGGGCAGTCTTCCACAATTTCGGCGTATAAAGGTTTTCACTCCCGAATCTCGTATTCTACATGCTCAAACCCTGATCGTACGGATTCTCCTAATTTGCAAGCGCGAACCGCGGGAGTTTCGTGCAAAAAAGTTCCGTAGAATCCGAGAGAACCAGTCTTAGGTTGCAGTTCTCTGCTTCTATGCTTGGGAGGACGATTTCCCGCCTGTGCTGCTCGATCTAGATCTCACTTTCTCCCGTCCCTGGAGCAACGGCGCACCTGAACACGTCAGCGCATGGAGAAACAATAGCGTGACCACCCTGAACGCTCTATGTCTTGAGCACCTGTCTTCGGACCTCTTGATACGCGAGCATGGAGCGGAGCGACGAAACTTCCATCCTCTTTAAGTACTCCAGATTCGAGGGAGGGAGAAAGAGGGACGGCACGGATGCCAAGCTCGGAAACGAAAATTTCCGTTTTTCGTCGGGGCGAATCTAGGATACATTTATCTTTCCTGTTACTCAAGGAACTGACTCAGCTGCTGCGGTCAGCAATTGCGTTTAATTGAGCATGGAGTCTGAGGAAAAGATATTTCACTGAGTTTTTCTCATTTCAAAGAGAAAACAAGATCCTTCCCACGAGTCATCCGCCTGTACACGAATGTGCTACTATCTCGTTGCTACCCCTTTCTTTGTCCACGTCCTCCGTTGTTTCCGTTTGGCTGCGTGAATTACGCCGCCACCAAGTTCTCACTGTAGAACGGCAACGTCTCTGTGACCGCGGCCCTCGATTAAGTTCCGCTGCCGAGCCGCGTCATAACGAGCCGCACTGCGAACGCTCTGGAACCCGCTCCAAAGGGAGCAACGTTGGTCGGAAAAATGGCAGACATAAGAGACGAAGCATAAAACGCTGCGAGCGTCGCAGCTGCCGCTTCTGTATCAGCAGAAAAATCCGAACTGTTTCGCTATCTCTGACAGAAATGGCAGGAAAGGAGCAGAGAAGAAGCGGCGGCAAGCAGCAACAGTGTTGGCGCCTCGGATTCTGGTCCGAGCCAATTATTCTGCCACTGTGAACTTGATATAGAACGGTAGTTGTGCAGTGTGTTGACGGGGTAAGAAGAAATTAGGAGGAGAAAAATAACTGACTTTACAGTATCATCCCCAACTTGGCCGGTGTCTACCTTCCTTAAGAATGCATATGCGAACGAGAAGAACGCGACTTCATGAAACACACAAACAGCTGTTTCATCGACTGTGCACCGAAGCGATGCAAGATATAACGGAATGTACTTCCCGCATGTTGGTCTTGCTTGGTACTTTCAGTCGAAAGCGTTCTCCATTCAGGAGACTACTTGTGCTGCAGCTGCTCTTCTCCTCTCCGGAGACAATAGTAAGCTCCGCAGTGTTGCCGTTATTCCGAAACAGTGAATATTCTCGGAACTGTTTTCATTGAGGATAGCATCCAGAACAGCGAATCCAAGTTTCTCTTTTGAAGAAGAACAACAAACAACATCCAGCCCGCGGAACCCCCATGGTCGCTTCAGAATCTCAGAAAGATTTCTGTTTCAAAGCGAAAGGGCGAGAACCGTTGTTTATGCCAAAGAAACAACTCCCGATTTCAGATCCTGGAGTGCGGGCCCCCCTGTGGCAAGGTCGTAAGCCCGGTCATCTACGAACGCTTGATAATACATGTGTATCAAAAAGCTCTGCAAGCTGGCTGACCATCGCATGAGGTCAACTAGCGCTGTTTTTTCAAAGCGATAAATGGTATTTTGGAAAAGAAAAAGAGTTGGCGTTGTTTTAGCACTAATCAGACATCCTGCCAATCAAGCCGTTCGTCGAACAAGCCGACGACGATGCGGTCATGCCCGCGAAGCTTTGCAGTTGTTATTAATTCCTTCTTTCATCGACTGCATGTACGGCCCAATTCGGGCTCATCGAAGCTCGATGTCGAGGAAATGACTTCGGTTTCGGTTACGCGAACCGGTTGCTCGAACGTTGGGATGGCCAGAACTTTGCAACCGATTTAGAATCATAGAAACCAAAATACTACGCCACTCGAGGTGTTTGTTCGGAGTCGGAATCGACACCTGTTCTCTGAAATTATAGCCGTACTTGAGCGTCGATACGGTAATTGACGAGTCACAGTGCTTGTCGAATGTTTTGCAACAATCGATACTACGAGCACAGCTAGCCAGACATTGCAAATGAGCCACTTTGGCTTATATTAAAACGATTGCGAAACGAATGTAGCGACAGCTAATCAAACCCGGCGGAAGACTTGACCTATCGTAGTAGAAGGCTTGTGCAGTAACTTTGCCTGCCTGCCTGCCTGCCTACGATGGTCAATGAGCCTATACAAAGACTTTGATCGAGGGTATCAGCACAACTCCTCTAGCAGAACGGAGTTCCTTCCTGTCTCGCAGAAATCCGTAGGCGTTGAATTTATGAGAGAATATCTCGAAAGTACTGAAGACAGACGAATTTTTGGAGCCACGAGCTTCGTTAAAAGCTTTTCATAAAGTCTGTGGAAGCGTCTTTTGGTTGCTGGACAACCTGGCGAGATTTATGAATGCCCTAACGAGTGTTTTTCAGAATCATTATTCCCTCTGTTCTTGGCCTGAGCTCGAAATAGGAGTTTCAACTGTACACGTTCCTCTGAAACTCTGTACTGCGAGAATGTAGCGGAAAACGGAGACAACGAGAAGAAACGACGTCAAAGCTCCAAGTTGTGCTCGTTGCCGGCTCTCTCGCTTAGGTAGCTCCTTATCCCGCTAAGCTCCGAGTCGCAGGGAGTGAAAAAGGCGGAGAAGAGAGTTGTCATTTCAAGCGTTCGTGCAAAATGCATAGGCTCTCAAAGTAGCACACACTCGGATAAAGAAAAGGCAGTAATCCCGCCGCGCCGCCGAGATTTCAAGAGAACTCTAAAAACAGTATGACTACCATGAAAAAGTAAGTTGCTAGCTTGAAATTTCTTTGCCACGACTTCGGAAAACAACGTTGAGATCCATTGAAAATGTACGCCGGGACTTCAGAGATGTTTACATATGAACTCTCCCGAAACCCGTCTTTGCAAAAATCTCTCTCACTCCCGTCCGAGAATCTCTGAGAATAACCTCAAAAGAAACAATGACGGTGGCCGAACCTTAATAATCCCCAACTTCGTAATCCGTGGAGAGTTTGCGAACGATTCAGCTGAGTTTTCGAGGGAAGTTCCCGCTTTGCGATTGGACAAACTTTATCCCGGAACGAGGCCTGTTCGGATTTCAAAACCATTTAAATTTTCTAATGAGCACTTCTTGGACCGCCCGGAGAATCTCGCTCGCTCGAATCGGCCGCGAGAGTAGCGAATGTCCTGAAACAAGTAGAAACATTTCGACAGCTCTGAGAGAAGAGGACTCTCTCGAGAACTTGGAATTTTGAGAGAGCAGAGGATCAAGTGGAAACTTCCGCACGTCGAGACCGCGGGTTGCACAGAATGAATTAAAATTCTGTTCCCCCCTCACTCGAGTTCGCGTATCTTCATTCGTCGTTCCCACAATGCTGGCAAAACGAAGCAAACGTTCGTCTTGCGGTGTCTCGCACTCTGGACTATCAGCTCGAAATCATCGTTCCGCTGTCCAGCTTTCCGTCTTTAGCGACTTCTGTTCTGTTCAGCTGAGCTCGGAATTCGACTCAAACCTTCCGTCGGTCGCCGCGTGACGGCATCGACCGCTCTAGAACCCTGCATTCACGAAAAGGCACTGTTCCACATCACGAATATGCGATTCTACAACAGTCTCTGTGCTGTTTGCAGATCGTCGTTGTCGTCATCATCATTACTTAGTCGAACACGCTTTAGAGTCTGTTGTTTCTCGAGTTGGTCAAACTGGGTTCTATTCCCGACTCTCAGTGCAGAGCCAAACGAGTCTCGTTTAAAATGACTCTCGAGCTTTGAACCTTGTCGCGAAGTGGTCGAGCAATCGAAATGCCGAACAAACTCGAACTAGATCTGGGAGTCAAATTGAGATCGGCGAACATTAGTTTCGAAACCGACCAACGGACTCCCCGACATCTTGGTTTCCGTTCGCTCAGTTGCTTGTTGTACAGTCGAAAACGACTGCTCGCTCAGAGATTCCTCTCGACCAATAACTCTCATTGATCGCGGGGGGTTCTCGCAAATGTACCACCGAAACACTGCTTCGACGGCCGAGTTTATTTCAGGAACGCTACGAAAATGGAGTCGAACAAAAAGCTTCGATTCTCCCGAGGTTGACTCGCTTGTCACGAACCTCCTGACTCTTTTCCGAAGCCCCTCTCCTTGACAAAAGGAAAGCCCTCTTTGAAATTCTACGCTAAGTGCTTGTCTCTCCCGTTGACGTGAAGCTCACTCCAAGCTCCAGGAGAAGGAAAGATAGAGAGACAGACCGGGATTCGTTTTGTGGATCAAATCCGACATATTTCCCGAGCTCGAACTTGCTCAGCCCAATAGAGCTCGAAACTACAGTGCAAGAGAATCGCGAGCCTTCTCCCAGCAGCGTACCGAGATGAGGGGGGTGGGGCGGTCCGCCCCGGGCGGCATTTTGGGGTTGTCTGGGATGGCCGAGGTCGCCTTCGTGACCTTTCTCCCCATTCCTCTGGTTGTCATCTCTCGTAGGGGAAATTCGGGGGGCGGCATTCCCCAAAACTCTCAAGTTCCGTCCCGGGAGGCGCTTTCCCACGCTGAGCCTCTGGAGTTTTCAAAACTGCCGGTCGGCAACTGTCAGTCGTTCTTTCCCTATCGCGATCGGGCAATCATTGACTTTTCCTCTTTCGCAAGTGGCAGAAAATGTTCGATGTTTTCAGCTGGACTGTTTCCTCGAAGATAATAATTCACGCTCGCATCCAGAAACTCAAATCTTTCATACCTGTACTTTAGCACTATATGAAGCGGGACCAGCACTAACGGGGAAACTTGGTCCGCTCGATATCTTAAACGAGTTTTATTCTTTGTTCATTCAAAGCAAACGAAGAATTTTGTTGATGGAACGCTGGTTCATCACGGGCGCAACGGCTACTGTGAGAGTTGCTCACTTGTCTTGCCAGCCATTAGCCGTTTTTATCTCGCACGGAAAAGCTTTCTGGAACCGGGCTGCAACGATTCAGACTGGATGATCCAAGATAGCCAGAAGTCGCTTCTCTTCCATTTGAATCCAGCTACGCTCAGTAGTCTCAACTTCAAACCCCTTCGAGTGAAAAAGCGCACTTTGATAACATCCTGTTTCTTGAACAAATGATGGCACGAGCGATCTAGCAACGTTCAAGAATGCAAGTGTCGATTTGCGCGGCTTGGAGCAGAGCAACAGAACTCTCCTTCGAAAACAAGCTCTTCCGACAGGTGAACGTTAGAGCTCACAGATACTGCTGTGTAAGCTCAGTATTCGCGAGGTAGAGCTCAAATAACATAAGCTTCCGCTCCGTTTCTCTGTGTGTACTTCAAAAGAGAGAACCTTCAAAGAAAACTCGCCCTGCACGGACGCATTTCGAGAATAGAGAGGGATCAGCTCCGGTGCGTCGCTTGTTTTGAGCTGAATAATGAAAGATTATCCAGCGTACCTTTACAGCGATGCGACAGCAAACAGCTCGACCAAAGCATCCGAGATCGTGCTGTGTTCTCCTGCGTGAGTGGAGAAAAAGAACTGCGAGTGAATCCGTGTGCGAGACTCTTTCTCGCTGCCGTGTTTTGGCCGCCACCTTTTATCACGACCTGCTCAATCGCAACCTCGACGGCTATCCTATACTGTCGCAAAGTTCTCCATTAGAGTCGAATGCACCTCCTAATCGTATGAGCAGCACTGAGGAAAACAGGACCCAAATAGGACATGTGTTCGCCTCGAGCGAAACTCAAAGTACTTCCCTGTTAGGGGAAGCGACTGATAAAGCTTCCCGGGATGCAGAAGCCGCGTAAACCGCGCCATGGATTTCAGAAGAATCTCGAGGATGGAATCTAATTCCAACCTACCGGTTCGCCTTGGGAGAGTAGGTTCCACTTCTCTGGCATTCCCTCCCGTTGCCACGGGACTTCAAAGAAAACTTCGCGAAGGGAGACTTCAATCCAGTCTGAAATCTCTCCCGCGTCGCCTCCAACATCGTCCAATATCATCGTTTAATTAATAACAGGTCGTCCCTGTATTCGTGGAGGAAATTCTCAACGCCACGCGGCGTCTTCAGAGAGAAAATAAATCAAGCAATGAACGGAAGGCTGATCAAATGGGAGCGTGGCTGCATCGGAAAGACGGAAAGTGAGAGTCTATGTATTAGGAAACTATCTACAGAACCTTGGATTCGATCGAGGATAAGTAAGTACCGACCTTCGGATTCCGACCGCGCATGAAATCGTTCTTGCGATGTTCTTCATTCGGGCATCCTCGTAATTATCTCAGAAACAAAAAAACTGGAAATCAACCCAAATTATCCCGGCTATGGGCGATCATGGGGATCAGGCTACACGGCGCACCTTAGAATCGAATTCATGATGTGAAGAACCGTATCAACATGACCGACACGAGCTCTCTCTTTTTCGAGCTCTGAGTGCTCCATCGATCGCTGTTTCCACAAGTGCCGCTCGGGGGATGTCTGCGCACGGCCAGAAGCTGTTCGATTCAACCGTCAGCCGCAAAGAAACGTGGACACTGCTTTGTGCAAATTTCAGAGCTCAACAATCGGAACAATGTTGGTGGAGCGCTCGCTCCCTGTAGATCTTCGTGTATCCAAACAAACAGAGAAGTGCTCCGTGAAAAATAAGTTCTCCTCAGTTTCCTGATATGTACAAGTCCGAGTTTAGCCGCGACCCGAGAGACGAGATAGAGTCTGATCCAACGTTGCACATCTGTCGGGTAATAATTGTCGCTGTCGCTCTCAGCACTGACCATAAAGAGAGCTGGCATGCTGCCGGAACGCAGATTTTTCTTTTGCCAGAAAAACTCAGATCGCTTTTTCGAAAAAGACTTTCGCATTGGAGCGCGAACCCTTGTTGAATGACAAGAGCAAGTGAATAAGTGCCGCAGACAACACCAGTTCGTTTTCTCGGTGAATTCACCATTCTACTTCCCGCGACAGCTATCGATGACTGTCATTTTCCACTTTCGTATTTTTTTTGTAGCGAAACAATTCTCCGTTTTGATTAACTTGAACGACATCGTGGCAGAAAACTTGGTCTTTGCCACTAGAATGCCGGAAGACAGCGTTAGGATATCGGATTCATCATTTTAATCACTGTCATCGTAGTCATGGTCATCGACGATTACCGATCGGAAGATCTGATCTACTCGGACTGTCCCATAGAACGTCGTTCCGGTCGCATAATATATCTAGTCATTAGTTGGTATTTACCCAAAATTATTTGACCTCCGCGGTCGACAAAAGGTATTTTTGTGCATCACCTCTCGTATCAGGTCTCATTTTCATCAAGCGTGGGAATTAGCGAGACTGTGCTTCGTTAGCGGACGCTGCTGTGACACCGAATCCAGGCTTCGTTACACCTGGGCCATCATTTCACTTTGGTGGAAGACGGATCATCATCACGATAAACGATGTTTTGAGAGATACCGTTATATAAATAGATTTGATGGAATCGGATGTCATCGTTCGAAAGTGGCATTTATTGTGTAACAAAACAACAGAAAACCACGCGAGATGAAAATTCACACCTTCTAATAGAAAGAGAACTAGAACTCAGAGACTATCTTCAAAATTTGTTACCTTGATGTGTCGAAGAGATAACTCCGATGACGCAGCTGCGAAACTCGCTGAGTTGACACTTGACCGGAACTTGAGCTTTTTATGTGTCCGGCTAGTACGTTTCACTGGAGCACCAGCGGTAAGTAAATCGTACGAAACTGCTCACTTTTACTGTTCCCTGGTCTCAGGCGGCAGCATAAGCAATGGCGAAAGGATCACTGTCACAACTACGAAGTCAGTGTAATGCGAGGTTATGAAGAGCTCAACTGCAACTGGTTGCGCCGGAACCGGCAGAGCAATCAAAGGGAGTTTTGGAGCGCACTTGCGGCGGAACGTTGGTGTCGAGTCTTCTGTCTTGCAGCAGAGATGAGGGGGAGAAGAAAAGCGTCCACAACGAGCGCGGTAGAATAAATCATAGAAACCACAAGAGCAACATCAACAACAGGTACACGAGTTGCTCCACAGCTCGGACTCGCAAGCACGGTCGATCGTCGCGTCGCCGCGGATTTGGCCTTTGGGGTTGATGTCAACGATAGCAAATGAAACAACAGTATCAACAGCAGCCGCAACGACAGCGATAACTCATAAAGCCGCTGTTAGAGAATATGCTTCACGGCCGCTATTGGAGCGCTGCCTTCTTCAGCAGAGAAAGTTTTTTCTGCACTTTCACCGAAACTACTAGGCGTGCTACTAGCATGAACTACATCCAAGTTCCGATTCAAGCCACTCTTGTAGAGTTGTCACGAGATGATGGGCACAAAAAACACATCACTCTCTAACGCAGCGAGTCTCTCTTTGGTGCAATGCTTGTCGGTGATGTCGTGGGGGCTAGCTGTCGAACTCAAGCATCGCAAACACTGCGCTCCGAGGTTCGTTCAGCTCAGAACCGGTGGTTTTTGTTTTGTTCCACCGTGCTTGGCAATTTGTCTGTCGACTCTTCGACTTACTGACAAACTCGAAAGCTGTCTGGCTGGCTCCTCGCGAGCTGCAAAACACACGAAGGCCCTGTCGGTCTGGCCGCTAATGCTTGCTGAATACTGTG
Organism: Neoseiulus cucumeris; assembly: GCA_021527715.1. Taxonomy (NCBI): domain Eukaryota; kingdom Metazoa; phylum Arthropoda; class Arachnida; order Mesostigmata; family Phytoseiidae; genus Neoseiulus; species Neoseiulus cucumeris. The sequence goes on along the minus strand of JAJSRV010000076.1, from coordinate 437,444 downwards.
GCGCCCTCTGGTCGGGCCCGGCGCGTTACGTCGGAAAGGGACCCAGCAGCGGCGGCTACAACCTTTGCTGTCTTTGGCGTTGTTGCCGTCGTCGACCCTATGACGGCGTTGTCGACCGCGACGGCAGCAATTGTCAGCGGCAAGCAAAGCTGGCAGGGTGGCTCGCTGACTGCTTGACAAAATGGATGAATGAATGAATTGATGGGTGGATGGATGGATGGATGGATGGATGGACGGATTAATGGAAAGCGGACTGTTGACAACTATAGCATCACGATCGCTATCGGAGCCTGCCTGCGCGCTTTTCTGACGATCGACGGGCCACCTTGCCGTAACTGGAAGGAATCTTCCCGAGCGAATGACGTCTCGCAGACGCGCCGCGGACATCGGATATGCGGCGAAGAATATTGTATCAGACCGTTATCGAGAAAACAGCAAGCGGCGACGAGGAGACAGGCAGTCGCTCGTCATCGGAGCTGCAAAAAGGAGAAGCGGTTTCAAGGTCGTTTTTTTCGATTGTAACGGCATNCAATTGACGAGTCACAGTGCTTGTCGAATGTTTTGCAACAATCGATACTACGAGCACAGCTAGCCAGACATTGCAAATGAGCCACTTTGGCTTATATTAAAACGATTGCGAAACGAATGTAGCGACAGCTAATCAAACCCGGCGGAAGACTTGACCTATCGTAGTAGAAGGCTTGTGCAGTAACTTTGCCTGCCTGCCTGCCTGCCTACGATGGTCAATGAGCCTATACAAAGACTTTGATCGAGGGTATCAGCACAACTCCTCTAGCAGAACGGAGTTCCTTCCTGTCTCGCAGAAATCCGTAGGCGTTGAATTTATGAGAGAATATCTCGAAAGTACTGAAGACAGACGAATTTTTGGAGCCACGAGCTTCGTTAAAAGCTTTTCATAAAGTCTGTGGAAGCGTCTTTTGGTTGCTGGACAACCTGGCGAGATTTATGAATGCCCTAACGAGTGTTTTTCAGAATCATTATTCCCTCTGTTCTTGGCCTGAGCTCGAAATAGGAGTTTCAACTGTACACGTTCCTCTGAAACTCTGTACTGCGAGAATGTAGCGGAAAACGGAGACAACGAGAAGAAACGACGTCAAAGCTCCAAGTTGTGCTCGTTGCCGGCTCTCTCGCTTAGGTAGCTCCTTATCCCGCTAAGCTCCGAGTCGCAGGGAGTGAAAAAGGCGGAGAAGAGAGTTGTCATTTCAAGCGTTCGTGCAAAATGCATAGGCTCTCAAAGTAGCACACACTCGGATAAAGAAAAGGCAGTAATCCCGCCGCGCCGCCGAGATTTCAAGAGAACTCTAAAAACAGTATGACTACCATGAAAAAGTAAGTTGCTAGCTTGAAATTTCTTTGCCACGACTTCGGAAAACAACGTTGAGATCCATTGAAAATGTACGCCGGGACTTCAGAGATGTTTACATATGAACTCTCCCGAAACCCGTCTTTGCAAAAATCTCTCTCACTCCCGTCCGAGAATCTCTGAGAATAACCTCAAAAGAAACAATGACGGTGGCCGAACCTTAATAATCCCCAACTTCGTAATCCGTGGAGAGTTTGCGAACGATTCAGCTGAGTTTTCGAGGGAAGTTCCCGCTTTGCGATTGGACAAACTTTATCCCGGAACGAGGCCTGTTCGGATTTCAAAACCATTTAAATTTTCTAATGAGCACTTCTTGGACCGCCCGGAGAATCTCGCTCGCTCGAATCGGCCGCGAGAGTAGCGAATGTCCTGAAACAAGTAGAAACATTTCGACAGCTCTGAGAGAAGAGGACTCTCTCGAGAACTTGGAATTTTGAGAGAGCAGAGGATCAAGTGGAAACTTCCGCACGTCGAGACCGCGGGTTGCACAGAATGAATTAAAATTCTGTTCCCCCCTCACTCGAGTTCGCGTATCTTCATTCGTCGTTCCCACAATGCTGGCAAAACGAAGCAAACGTTCGTCTTGCGGTGTCTCGCACTCTGGACTATCAGCTCGAAATCATCGTTCCGCTGTCCAGCTTTCCGTCTTTAGCGACTTCTGTTCTGTTCAGCTGAGCTCGGAATTCGACTCAAACCTTCCGTCGGTCGCCGCGTGACGGCATCGACCGCTCTAGAACCCTGCATTCACGAAAAGGCACTGTTCCACATCACGAATATGCGATTCTACAACAGTCTCTGTGCTGTTTGCAGATCGTCGTTGTCGTCATCATCATTACTTAGTCGAACACGCTTTAGAGTCTGTTGTTTCTCGAGTTGGTCAAACTGGGTTCTATTCCCGACTCTCAGTGCAGAGCCAAACGAGTCTCGTTTAAAATGACTCTCGAGCTTTGAACCTTGTCGCGAAGTGGTCGAGCAATCGAAATGCCGAACAAACTCGAACTAGATCTGGGAGTCAAATTGAGATCGGCGAACATTAGTTTCGAAACCGACCAACGGACTCCCCGACATCTTGGTTTCCGTTCGCTCAGTTGCTTGTTGTACAGTCGAAAACGACTGCTCGCTCAGAGATTCCTCTCGACCAATAACTCTCATTGATCGCGGGGGGTTCTCGCAAATGTACCACCGAAACACTGCTTCGACGGCCGAGTTTATTTCAGGAACGCTACGAAAATGGAGTCGAACAAAAAGCTTCGATTCTCCCGAGGTTGACTCGCTTGTCACGAACCTCCTGACTCTTTTCCGAAGCCCCTCTCCTTGACAAAAGGAAAGCCCTCTTTGAAATTCTACGCTAAGTGCTTGTCTCTCCCGTTGACGTGAAGCTCACTCCAAGCTCCAGGAGAAGGAAAGATAGAGAGACAGACCGGGATTCGTTTTGTGGATCAAATCCGACATATTTCCCGAGCTCGAACTTGCTCAGCCCAATAGAGCTCGAAACTACAGTGCAAGAGAATCGCGAGCCTTCTCCCAGCAGCGTACCGAGATGAGGGGGGTGGGGCGGTCCGCCCCGGGCGGCATTTTGGGGTTGTCTGGGATGGCCGAGGTCGCCTTCGTGACCTTTCTCCCCATTCCTCTGGTTGTCATCTCTCGTAGGGGAAATTCGGGGGGCGGCATTCCCCAAAACTCTCAAGTTCCGTCCCGGGAGGCGCTTTCCCACGCTGAGCCTCTGGAGTTTTCAAAACTGCCGGTCGGCAACTGTCAGTCGTTCTTTCCCTATCGCGATCGGGCAATCATTGACTTTTCCTCTTTCGCAAGTGGCAGAAAATGTTCGATGTTTTCAGCTGGACTGTTTCCTCGAAGATAATAATTCACGCTCGCATCCAGAAACTCAAATCTTTCATACCTGTACTTTAGCACTATATGAAGCGGGACCAGCACTAACGGGGAAACTTGGTCCGCTCGATATCTTAAACGAGTTTTATTCTTTGTTCATTCAAAGCAAACGAAGAATTTTGTTGATGGAACGCTGGTTCATCACGGGCGCAACGGCTACTGTGAGAGTTGCTCACTTGTCTTGCCAGCCATTAGCCGTTTTTATCTCGCACGGAAAAGCTTTCTGGAACCGGGCTGCAACGATTCAGACTGGATGATCCAAGATAGCCAGAAGTCGCTTCTCTTCCATTTGAATCCAGCTACGCTCAGTAGTCTCAACTTCAAACCCCTTCGAGTGAAAAAGCGCACTTTGATAACATCCTGTTTCTTGAACAAATGATGGCACGAGCGATCTAGCAACGTTCAAGAATGCAAGTGTCGATTTGCGCGGCTTGGAGCAGAGCAACAGAACTCTCCTTCGAAAACAAGCTCTTCCGACAGGTGAACGTTAGAGCTCACAGATACTGCTGTGTAAGCTCAGTATTCGCGAGGTAGAGCTCAAATAACATAAGCTTCCGCTCCGTTTCTCTGTGTGTACTTCAAAAGAGAGAACCTTCAAAGAAAACTCGCCCTGCACGGACGCATTTCGAGAATAGAGAGGGATCAGCTCCGGTGCGTCGCTTGTTTTGAGCTGAATAATGAAAGATTATCCAGCGTACCTTTACAGCGATGCGACAGCAAACAGCTCGACCAAAGCATCCGAGATCGTGCTGTGTTCTCCTGCGTGAGTGGAGAAAAAGAACTGCGAGTGAATCCGTGTGCGAGACTCTTTCTCGCTGCCGTGTTTTGGCCGCCACCTTTTATCACGACCTGCTCAATCGCAACCTCGACGGCTATCCTATACTGTCGCAAAGTTCTCCATTAGAGTCGAATGCACCTCCTAATCGTATGAGCAGCACTGAGGAAAACAGGACCCAAATAGGACATGTGTTCGCCTCGAGCGAAACTCAAAGTACTTCCCTGTTAGGGGAAGCGACTGATAAAGCTTCCCGGGATGCAGAAGCCGCGTAAACCGCGCCATGGATTTCAGAAGAATCTCGAGGATGGAATCTAATTCCAACCTACCGGTTCGCCTTGGGAGAGTAGGTTCCACTTCTCGGGCATTCCCTCCCGTTGCCACGGGACTTCAAAGAAAACTTCGCGAAGGGAGACTTCAATCCAGTCTGAAATCTCTCCCGCGTCGCCTCCAACATCGTCCAATATCATCGTTTAATTAATAACAGGTCGTCCCTGTATTCGTGGAGGAAATTCTCAACGCCACGCGGCGTCTTCAGAGAGAAAATAAATCAAGCAATGAACGGAAGGCTGATCAAATGGGTGCGTGGCTGCATCGGAAAGACGGAAAGTGAGAGTCTATGTATTAGGAAACTATCTACAGAACCTTGGATTCGATCGAGGATAAGTAAGTACCGACCTTCGGATTCCGACCGCGCATGAAATCGTTCTTGCGATGTTCTTCATTCGGGCATCCTCGTAATTATCTCAGAAACAAAAAAACTGGAAATCAACCCAAATTATCCCGGCTATGGGCGATCATGGGGATCAGGCTACACGGCGCACCTTAGAATCGAATTCATGATGTGAAGAACCGTATCAACATGACCGACACGAGCTCTCTCTTTTTCGAGCTCTGAGTGCTCCATCGATCGCTGTTTCCACAAGTGCCGCTCGGGGGATGTCTGCGCACGGCCAGAAGCTGTTTGATTCAACCGTCAGCCGCAAAGAAACGTGGACACTGCTTTGTGCAAATTTCAGAGCTCAACAATCGGAACAATGTTGGTGGAGCGCTCGCTCCCTGTAGATCTTCGTGTATCCAAACAAACAGAGAAGTGCTCCGTGAAAAATAAGTTCTCCTCAGTTTCCTGATATGTACAAGTCCGAGTTTAGCCGCGACCCGAGAGACGAGATAGAGTCTGATCCAACGTTGCACATCTGTCGGGTAATAATTGTCGCTGTCGCTCTCAGCACTGACCATAAAGAGAGCTGGCATGCTGCCGGAACGCAGATTTTTCTTTTGCCAGAAAAACTCAGATCGCTTTTTCGAAAAAGACTTTCGCATTGGAGCGCGAACCCTTGTTGAATGACAAGAGCAAGTGAATAAGTGCCGCAGACAACACCAGTTCGTTTTCTCGGTGAATTCACCATTCTACTTCCCGCGACAGCTATCGATGACTGTCATTTTCCACTTTCGTATTTTTTTTGTAGCGAAACAATTCTCCGTTTTGATTAACTTGAACGACATCGTGGCAGAAAACTTGGTCTTTGCCACTAGAATGCCGGAAGACAGCGTTAGGATATCGGATTCATCATTTTAATCACTGTCATCGTAGTCATGGTCATCGACGATTACCGATCGGAAGATCTGATCTACTCGGACTGTCCCATAGAACGTCGTTCCGGTCGCATAATATATCTAGTCATTAGTTGGTATTTACCCAAAATTATTTGACCTCCGCGGTCGACAAAAGGTATTTTTGTGCATCACCTCTCGTATCAGGTCTCATTTTCATCAAGCGTGGGAATTAGCGAGACTGTGCTTCGTTAGCGGACGCTGCTGTGACACCGAATCCAGGCTTCGTTACACCTGGGCCATCATTTCACTTTGGTGGAAGACGGATCATCATCACGATAAACGATGTTTTGAGAGATACCGTTATATAAATAGATTTGATGGAATCGGATGTCATCGTTCGAAAGTGGCATTTATTGTGTAACAAAACAACAGAAAACCACGCGAGATGAAAATTCACACCTTCTAATAGAAAGAGAACTAGAACTCAGAGACTATCTTCAAAATTTGTTACCTTGATGTGTCGAAGAGATAACTCCGATGACGCAGCTGCGAAACTCGCTGAGTTGACACTTGACCGGAACTTGAGCTTTTTATGTGTCCGGCTAGTACGTTTCACTGGAGCACCAGCGGTAAGTAAATCGTACGAAACTGCTCACTTTTACTGTTCCCTGGTCTCAGGCGGCAGCATAAGCAATGGCGAAAGGATCACTGTCACAACTACGAAGTCAGTGTAATGCGAGGTTATGAAGAGCTCAACTGCAACTGGTTGCGCCGGAACCGGCAGAGCAATCAAAGGGAGTTTTGGAGCGCACTTGCGGCGGAACGTTGGTGTCGAGTCTTCTGTCTTGCAGCAGAGATGAGGGGGAGAAGAAAAGCGTCCACAACGAGCGCGGTAGAATAAATCATAGAAACCACAAGAGCAACATCAACAACAGGTACACGAGTTGCTCCACAGCTCGGACTCGCAAGCACGGTCGATCGTCGCGTCGCCGCGGATTTGGCCTTTGGGGTTGATGTCAACGATAGCAAATGAAACAACAGTATCAACAGCAGCCGCAACGACAGCGATAACTCATAAAGCCGCTGTTAGAGAATATGCTTCACGGCCGCTATTGGAGCGCTGCCTTCTTCAGCAGAGAAAGTTTTTTCTGCACTTTCACCGAAACTACTAGGCGTGCTACTAGCATGAACTACATCCAAGTTCCGATTCAAGCCACTCTTGTAGAGTTGTCACGAGATGATGGGCACAAAAAACACATCACTCTCTAACGCAGCGAGTCTCTCTTTGGTGCAATGCTTGTCGGTGATGTCGTGGGGGCTAGCTGTCGAACTCAAGCATCGCAAACACTGCGCTCCGAGGTTCGTTCAGCTCAGAACCGGTGGTTTTTGTTTTGTTCCACCGTGCTTGGCAATTTGTCTGTCGACTCTTCGACTTACTGACAAACTCGAAAGCTGTCTGGCTGGCTCCTCGCGAGCTGCAAAACACACGAAGGCCCTGTCGGTCTGGCCGCTAATGCTTGCTGAATACTGTGGCGCCCTCTGGTCGGGCCCGGCGCGTTACGTCGGAAAGGGACCCAGCAGCGGCGGCTACAACCTTTGCTGTCTTTGGCGTTGTTGCCGTCGTCGACCCTATGACGGCGTTGTCGACCGCGACGGCAGCAATTGTCAGCGGCAAGCAAAGCTGGCAGGGTGGCTCGCTGACTGCTTGACAAAATGGATGAATGAATGAATTGATGGGTGGATGGATGGATGGATGGATGGATGGACGGATTAATGGAAAGCGGACTGTTGACAACTATAGCATCACGATCGCTATCGGAGCCTGCCTGCGCGCTTTTCTGACGATCGACGGGCCACCTTGCCGTAACTGGAAGGAATCTTCCCGAGCGAATGACGTCTCGCAGACGCGCCGCGGACATCGGATATGCGGCGAAGAATATTGTATCAGACCGTTATCGAGAAAACAGCAAGCGGCGACGAGGAGACAGGCAGTCGCTCGTCATCGGAGCTGCAAAAAGGAGAAGCGGTTTCAAGGTCGTTTTTTTCGATTGTAACGGCATTGTCGTAGCCGGATCAGAATGAGAAAAGAGATGAGGTCCGGAGTTCTCGCGCGTTTGATTGAGTCCCCATACGGACTTGGTCACAATTTTCGAAACTTAAAATTCAGAGAACATTCTTAAAAAGACGATACATTTCAAGACATTCAACATTCATTGTGGCAGTTTGGACGAATGTTTCTCGATTTTCTCTCTGAGTCCGGGACTTCGTCTTATTGAGGAAAATACTTCCGTCGACTTGCCCGACATCGAATAAAGGAACGAATGGAAGTCAGAGGAAAGTTCGCTCGCTCGCCCGCCCGGCCGGCTATGTGAGGCGTCCGACCGTCAACAACAGCCGAAGCGATGGCGGAAATGTTTTACAGCTATCAACCGATTAGCAGCTTTGGACCTTTTTTCATTAACTCTCGATGCGAATCCACAAGATGGCGGTGTTCGTTGTGTTGTAGCACTCGGGTTGTGGAAAATGGCCTTTATGGAGATTATCCATCAAACGCTGAAAGCGGCGTTTAACAATCCGCAGTATTCTCAACTGAACTAGTTTGACGGAGAAAGCAATGAAAAAAAAACCCGCCCGTTTTGCCCCATACAAGCCATTATCATTCATTCATTCATTCATTCAGGCGATTTGATGGATTCCCATCTGGAGACCAATGATTTCAGCCATTTCATATTCCTCATAATTAACTCGTTTCCACGTTTTCACGTCTGTCAAACGATTCGAGGCTGACAGAAGCCCATGGATTCGATCAGGTGTCGTTCACATTTTCTGCTCAAATTGGTAATCATGCGAAGTTTATGGTCTGCCCTCTTTCGGACCTTTGTATTTTCGTGAACACTTTTTCTGATACTGTAGATGGCGCACAGACAGCGGAATTCGCTCAGTCGTGTTTTTAATGGAACCGAGGAGATGATACCCTTTCGAGTACATCAGGCATTCTGAGTCAGCACTTGCAGACCGGAAGTTTTTTAATTGTCACTGAACACCATGATATGTGTACATATACTTTGTAATAGGATTAATTACTCTGAACAGTTTTGAGCTTTTTTGAGCGCAGCAGATGAACGAAATGTATCTGTTGACAGCAACAGTGGAGTTCACGAGTGCATAGGCAATCTCATTAAGTTTTTTGAACTGTCGTTCTCGCTCAGTAGAAGCTGCTCGTGCTCCTCTATGGCGACAATGAAAACGATTTAATTTCCGGTCTGTAGTATGAGCCTATCCTCATTCACGGGCCCCTCCGCCCTGGTTTGCCGAAGAAATCAACTCCCGAAGGAGCAACTCCCTCGTGACATCTGGCCCCTTCAGCTTGACCGCACTCCTCACGTCCTCGGACGAAAGTCTCTCTCTCTTTCAAGACTTCGATCCGTCTTAAATCTCGAGAACACGAGCTCTCCCGGAATGGTTCTCTACGGACAAGGTTCCTCGAGAACATTCGGGATACACTAGTTTTGCTTCGCGATCTCCTTCATACACAAATGCTCCGATCAAGCGGGCGGGGAGCCTCGGACTTGAATCTATGTAGAGTTGAATGCCTTCGAGATGCTTTGTTTCGTGAATGAGATACAGAAAGTAGGGGAATAGGGGATGCATTTCGTTTACAAGGTGATTTGTCGACAAACTATTTGTGTAACTGTTCCTCGTGGTCGATCTGTTGCTAGTGTCAAGACTAACCTCCCGTTCTCACGCCAAACAGTTGTCGTACCTCCGCAACAATCCGTTTGGATCAGTATCGATCGGTGTCTTTACGCACCCTGTCCCCAGTTTGTACTCGACTATGGTAAGCGGCCGAGTTGTTCGTGACTGCACTCTGTTTTGCCGTTATCTCTGCTGATCGAATCGGCACAGGTCGTTCACGCATAGACAAGCACTCGACCAACTGTCTCCTCGCGTAGTTGAGTTGAAGTTCCCATCGACTCGGAGCGTTTGGAATTTGGGAATTTTTCAATGGCCCGACTGCGAGAGTTGCCAGCCGCGTGTCGAATTGCTCGAAGCTGCGCGCCTTTCTGTCGGCAGTCAGTCTGACTCCTGTCGACGAGCCTCANCTGGAGACCAATGATTTCAGCCATTTCATATTCCTCATAATTAACTCGTTTCCACGTTTTCACGTCTGTCAAACGATTCGAGGCTGACAGAAGCCCATGGATTCGATCAGGTGTCGTTCACATTTTCTGCTCAAATTGGTAATCATGCGAAGTTTATGGTCTGCCCTCTTTCGGACCTTTGTATTTTCGTGAACACTTTTTCTGATACTGTAGATGGCGCACAGACAGCGGAATTCGCTCAGTCGTGTTTTTAATGGAACCGAGGAGATGATACTCTTTCGAGTACATCAGGCATTCTGAGTCGGCACTTGCAGACCGGAAGTTTTTTAATTGTCACTGAACACCATGATATATGTACATATACATACTTTGAAATAGGATTAATTACTCTGAACAGTTTTGAGCTTTTTTGAGCGCAGCAGATGAACGAAATGTATCTGTTAACAGCAACAGCGGAGTTCACGAGTGCATAGGCAATCTCATTAAGTTTTTTGAACTGTCGTTCTCGCTCAGTAGAAGCTGCTCGTGCTCCTCTATGGCGACAATGAAAACGATTTAATTTCCGGTCTGTAGTATGAGCCTATCCTCATTCACGGGCCCCTCCGCCCTGGTTTGCCGAAGAAATCAACTCCCGAAGGAGCAACTCCCTCGTGACATCTGGCCCCTTCAGCTTGACCGCACTCCTCACGTCCTCGGACGAAAGTCTCTCTCTCTTTCAAGACTTCGATCCGTCTTAAATCTCGAGAACACGAGCTCTCCCGGAATGGTTCTCTACGGACAAGGTTCCTCGAGAACATTCGGGATACACTAGTTTTGCTTCGCGATCTCCTTCATACACAAATGCTCCGATCAAGCGGGCGGGGAGCCTCGGACTTGAATCTATGTAGAGTTGAATGCCTTCGAGATGCTTTGTTTCGTGAATGAGATACAGAAAGTAGGGGAATAGGGGATGCATTTCGTTTACAAGGTGATTTGTCGACAAACTATTTGTGTAACTGTTCCTCGTGGTCGATCTGTTGCTAGTGTCAAGACTAACCTCCCGTTCTCACGCCAAACAGTTGTCGTACCTCCGCAACAATCCGTTTGGATCAGTATCGATCGGTGTCTTTACGCACCCTGTCCCCAGTTTGTACTCGACTATGGTAAGCGGCCGAGTTGTTCGTGACTGCACTCTGTTTTGCCGTTATCTCTGCTGATCGAATCGGCACAGGTCGTTCACGCATAGACAAGCACTCGACCAACTGTCTCCTCGCGTAGTTGAGTTGAAGTTCCCATCGACTCGGAGCGTTTGGAATTTGGGAATTTTTCAATGGCCCGACTGCGAGAGTTGCCAGCCGCGTGTCGAATTGCTCGAAGCTGCGCGCCTTTCTGTCGGCAGTCAGTCTGACTCCTGTCGACGAGCCTCACTGACAATGAGCCGCAGCCTCAATGTATTCGTTTCCCTGAGCGCCGAACGTGTTTCATGGAAAGACAACGGGATTATGTTGTAGAACTTTCGCACTTCTGCGCCGGATGCAGGCAGTGGCTTATTGCCGATCAGACACACGCTCCGTGTGCCTGATCGGCAATAAGCGACGAATTTCGAATAGGCGGCAAATATCTAGCGATCCATCTACGTATTTTCTCTTCAAGCGCGGCGACATGTTTCCTAAATTGAAGAATCTCTCTTCCTTTTTCAGGAGAGAGGGCGGAGAGATGGAAGTGCTCCGGGGTTGTGCCTATTGACGGCAATTTCCTGAATATCAAATACATACTGTACTAAATATATAGAATGGTAAGTGAAAAGATTTCCCTGAGTGGCGTCTCTCGATGGAATGCGGTTTCTCGGGGTTTCTGAGGATCGTTTCTTGATCGGTTTCCTCTAAGATGCGTCGTTCTAAAAAAAAAACACCAAAATTACTTTCGCATCTCCTACAGAGAAAGTGGGAAAACGAAAGGTTTTTGAGCAGTCTTTCGATGAAATCATTATTTTTCGGAGTACCTGAGAGGCTCATTCAATGTAAAGTCGAGTTCTACGGCCGGTCATCCATCGGAGGTTTTTCTCTAAGACACATTGTGTTTCAAAAAATCGCGAAAAAACACTTTACTTGCCACCCTATATGTACATATATAGGAATAAATAAGTCTTCCTTCCACTAGAAACACGTCGCAGGCTCGCGGTGATGGCGTTTGAATGAAAAAGAAAATGTGGTGACCAATAGTCTCTGTCGTCAGTCCGTCTCGTCTTTGCCGGAGCGTTCCATTCTAATTTGTGATGCCGTCTACGAAATGTCACAAAGTAGAAATATGATTGCGGAAGGAGACACACACATTGTTGTTGAAACGGAATATCAACATTCGTACGGGTGAGAACTCCGTCCTTGAGACTTTCAGCATTGCATTCGAGGTGCACGACTTCTTCGCACATAACTTTTTGATCAAATGCTCCGAACATGATTTCGAGATGCGACAAACCTTTCGGCGCGCCGAAACAAACCGAGGTACGATCTTCGACAGAGTCGCATTTCATTGTTTCCGCATCGACAGCGACAGGTGGCCTTCGAAAAAAAACAAGGACATTACTTCCTTTGCTCCGACAGTTCCAATTGCAGAAGCTACCTAGCTCCTGGAAGGGGAGGGAGGAATTGAAAGAAGCGCGTGTCTCGATGATTTCTTTCCAAGAAGAATTTTCTTCAAACCTTTTGATGCTGTCTGTTCCAGGAGTAGGTGTTCTCATCTAGAATAAGAAATTCGGGACCCTCCAGATGCGCTCGCACGTTGGGACACAGGATTGTGTCACCATCTCGCGTACTTCGAGCGGTTTGACTCACCAGTCCTGGTCAGTCCTTGGAGATTGGTTCGCGATGGCGCATCCGGATCTCAAGGGGGGGGGGGGGAACTGCGGCGAATTTCCAGCGTGCCCACAAGTGTTTTTCACCACAAAGACCGGAATAGATCGGATCTTCAATTTGAGATCTGTTTCGCACATCTGTATCGATAAAAATCGAGGATCTGTTTCTTTGGGGGGGAGGGGGGCTACCTGGGAGTCGACTCCCATAGGGTCGATGAGTCAGGAGAGTTTGAGAACCACTGGTCTAGACTAAGTTTCTGGGACTGACATGAGCCATCCTCCCCCTGCCCACCCGTCCTCTCCCTCTCCCCCGTCTGATTTCCCCCAAAAACGACCCGTTTTTCGCCCCCCGGCTCCGCTCTAAGCTAATTTTCGGAGTCTATGGAAGTGATTTCGGCGCCAGTCACACCATGCTTTTTGGAGTCCATGGCGGTGACTCCGAGCCCGATCTGACAATACTTCTTGGAGTCTATAGAGGTGATTCGTGAGTAATCGCCAACAGAAGTAAGACCAAGAAATGCTGCAGCTTGTAGTTCCCACCCTGTATACCCCTCGGCCGTGAGATCTCTGATAGGCATCCATTGAAGACTATTTGTCAATAGGAGATTTCACGGAAGTTGGTCGCTACCGTTCTCTAGAACCAGAATGCGGTCAATTGAAGCCTCGAAATATTCAACAATGTGACTTGAACTCGCAGCCGAACTGATCAATATTCACCAGACTGGGATTCGTTTGAAGCAAGCGTTTTGATCGCCAATTCCAAAAGCGGTCACAGCGACCTTCGTATTTTTCCGGCTAAATCTCACACGTGGCGAATCTCCAGGAAAACTTCGGGCTCTCATCGTGAAAACATAAAATCCATCCTCCACTGATTGGCGGCAACGAGAGACTGCAATTTTGTTGATCAGGATCACTTCGCAGTGATAAGCCAACCGGTAGTCATGGACCACGTCTATCAAGTCATTATCGATTTTTGACGTGAAAACGTCTCACTCTGGGACTGGGATACAGTTTGTTCGTACTTCGTCATTCATGCAACGAAATCGAAACGAAATTACCGGCACGAAAATGCCTTGAAACTTTGCGTGTCATGAACAAATGGTGTTCCAGTCTGTTCCACAAGGTTGCAAATTTACGGGGGGAGCTCTCATTCAATTTTTGTTGTCAAGTGATACACATGAGGGGTCAGCCGAGTCGATTTCCGAAGATCCCCTAAAATCTTAAAAATTCACATGAGTAATCGTTTTATTAGGAGTCAGGTCAACGAAACCGAGCCCGAGTTTCGGCAAAATGAGCCCCGTGCAGATCCTGTCCAGAAGCGCGATTTAACTTGGGGTGAAACTTCTTGACGTGAACTGTATTCCCAGAAGACGAACCGAATTCCGAGATTCCTCTAAAGATTCCAGAGATGGCTCGTGGGACGGATTCTGTATTGCGAATTTCTACCTAATTTGACACTCCGAGACGTCGAATGAGACATCGAACTTTGCGGGCCTGTGAAGTTTGAAACCGCGCTGCGACACTTCCGAGTGAGTGAGACACATTACAAACAACGATGTCGCCCGAATCATGAGCTGTCATGTACATCGCGGAAAGAACCTACTGATTCTTGGTCTGCTCTACGCATAGCCGTAGGAATAAGTACGACAACGAGTTCCTTGCGCCGCGATCGGTATTCGGTTATTGTCATCATGACGCGTCTAAAAACTAGACGTCTGCATGAAGCTGGGCGGGAGGCCCATTCACTCATCACAACCGAAGGAAAGACCCAGAACAAACACCGAACGAGAACATGAGTTTCGGGCGCGCCGTCGCGTCGCGATGCTCCATCGGATACGTTATTTAGTATAGAGTCGCCGTCGACTTCTAATGGCCTCCAGATGGATGACATTTACAATACTTGGTTTCCTGGCTGAGAATTTCCTGGATAGAATCCCGGTCGAATCAAATTCTCTATCACCTGATTCAAAGTCAAGTTTTTCGGTCCTCGAATGCGGTAGGCCTCGATATAAATACATCGAATTGTCGAAGCAATCCGATCGATAAACGATTCATTGTGAGATTTTTCCATGCGCATTTCTCCAAAAATGGCGACGCAACGTCGAACACCCGAAAAATCTGTGGAAAGATCTCGATCCTTCCGGTAACGACATCGGAAGGCTCGTCCAGAGGCAACAAAGCTCCATGTCTTACTGCCAGACATTCATCCGGTAGAATTCGTCCATGATCCGTTCTGAACAACAGGGATGGATTCTCCGGGAAATTACCCCTACCCTCGAAGGGATGCTCAGTTCAGTCGATTATGAGAACTTGCGACAGTTCAGTTCCTTTGAACTCGAGTTCGTACGAGAATGAATTTGGTCATGAGTGCAATGTATGCGGTCGCTTGTGATTTTTTAGGTATTTGAGGAGGGTCCATTCGGGAATGGTTTTTTCTTGGCTGAGCACTTCTCTGAGGACAACACTGCTCAGTTCAAACTTTTCACCAGCTACCCCGTACAGTGCGAACGGTGCAAAAAAAATCTCATCAAGTCCCAAATCTGTGCAAGAGCAATTTAGCTAATCCGACCAATTTAAGCAATTTGGATTCTTTGACTAATAGACTCTTTTCGTCACGAAATACTTCCATGCAAATACGCCTTTTGCGTCACGAGGGCTGCTACGGTATTGTCGGTAAGGTTATCAACGTCCCCCTCGACGTCGATACGACGGTCAAGAGTCTGCCGCGATCTCTAGACCAGGTGTCGGCAAACTCTGTGCCCCGGGGNACATGATTTCGAGATGCGACAAACCTTTCGGCGCGCCGAAACAAACCGAGGTACGATCTTCGACAGAGTCGCATTTCATTGTTTCCGCATCGACAGCGACAGGTGGCCTTCGAAAAAAAACAAGGACATTACTTCCTTTGCTCCGACAGTTCCAATTGCAGAAGCTACCTAGCTCCTGGAAGGGGAGGGAGGAATTGAAAGAAGCGCGTGTCTCGATGATTTCTTTCCAAGAAGAATTTTCTTCAAACCTTTTGATGCTGTCTGTTCCATGAGTAGGTGTTCTCATCTAGAACAAGAAATTCGGGACCCTCCAGATGCGCTCGCACGGTGGGACACAGGATTGTGTCACCATCTCGCGTACTTCGAGCGGTTTGACTCACCAGTCCTGGTCAGTCCTTGGAGGTTGGTTCGCGATGGCGCATCCGGATCTCAAAGGGGGGGGGAGGGGGAACTGCGGCGAATTTCCAGCGTGCCCACAAGTGTTTTTCACCACAAAGACCGGAATAGATCGGATCTTCAATTTGAGATCTGTTTCGCACATCTGTATCGATAAAAATCGAGGATCTGTTTCTTTTGGGGGGAGGGGGGCTACCTGGGTGTCGACTCCCATAGGGTCGATGAGTCAGGAGAGTTTGAGAACCACTGGTCTAGACTAAGTTTCTGGGACTGACATGAGCCATCCTCCCCCTGCCCACCCGTCCTCTCCCTCTCCCCCGTCTGATTTCCCCCAAAAACGACCCGTTTTTCGCCCCCCGGCTCCGCTCTAAGCTAATTTTCGGAGTCTATGGAAGTGATTTCGGCGCCAGTCACACCATGCTTTTTGGAGTCCATGGCGGTGACTCCGAGCCCGATCTGACAATACTTCTTGGAGTCTATAGAGGTGATTCGTGAGTAATCGCCAACAGAAGTAAGACCAAGAAATGCTGCAGCTTGTAGTTCCCACCCTGTATACCCCTCGGCCGTGAGATCTCTGATAGGCATCCATTGAAGACTATTTGTCAATAGGAGATTTCACGGAAGTTGGTCGCTACCGTTCTCTAGAACCAGAATGCGGTCAATTGAAGCCTCGAAATATTCAACAATGTGACTTGAACTCGCAGCCGAACTGATCAATATTCACCAGACTGGGATTCGTTTGAAGCAAGCGTTTTGATCGCCAATTCCAAAAGCGGTCACAGCGACCTTCGTATTTTTCCGGCTAAATCTCACACGTGGCGAATCTCCAGGAAAACTTCGGGCTCTCATCGTGAAAACATAAAATCCATCCTCCACTGATTGGCGGCAACGAGAGACTGCAATTTTGTTGATCAGGATCACTTCGCAGTGATAAGCCAACCGGTAGTCATGGACCACGTCTATCAAGTCATTATCGATTTTTGACGTGAAAACGTCTCACTCTGGGACTGGGATACAGTTTGTTCGTACTTCGTCATTCATGCAACGAAATCGAAACGAAATTACCGGCACGAAAATGCCTTGAAACTTTGCGTGTCATGAACAAATGGTGTTCCAGTCTGTTCCACAAGGTTGCAAATTTACGGGGGGAGCTCTCATTCAATTTTTGTTGTCAAGTGATACACATGAGGGGTCAGCCGAGTCGATTTCCGAAGATCCCCTAAAATCTTAAAAATTCACATGAGTAATCGTTTTATTAGGAGTCAGGTCAACGAAACCGAGCCCGAGTTTCGGCAAAATGAGCCCCGTGCAGATCCTGTCCAGAAGCGCGATTTAACTTGGGGTGAAACTTCTTGACGTGAACTGTATTCCCAGAAGACGAACCGAATTCCGAGATTCCTCTAAAGATTCCAGAGATGGCTCGTGGGACGGATTCTGTATTGCGAATTTCTACCTAATTTGACACTCCGAGACGTCGAATGAGACATCGAACTTTGCGGGCCTGTGAAGTTTGAAACCGCGCTGCGACACTTCCGAGTGAGTGAGACACATTACAAACAACGATGTCGCCCGAATCATGAGCTGTCATGTACATCGCGGAAAGAACCTACTGATTCTTGGTCTGCTCTACGCATAGCCGTAGGAATAAGTACGACAACGAGTTCCTTGCGCCGCGATCGGTATTCGGTTATTGTCATCATGACGCGTCTAAAAACTAGACGTCTGCATGAAGCTGGGCGGGAGGCCCATTCACTCATCACAACCGAAGGAAAGACCCAGAACGAACACCGAACGAGAACATGAGTTTCGGGCGCGCCGTCGCGTCGCGATGCTCCATCGGATACGTTATTTAGTATAGAGTCGCCGTCGACTTCTAATGGCCTCCAGATGGATGACATTTACAATACTTGGTTTCCTGGCTGAGAATTTCCTGGATAGAATCCCGGTCGAATCAAATTCTCTATCACCTGATTCAAAGTCAAGTTTTTCGGTCCTCGAATGCGGTAGGCCTCGATATAAATACATCGAATTGTCGAAGCAATCCGATCGATAAACGATTCATTGTGAGATTTTTCCATGCGCATTTCTCCAAAAATGGCGACGCAACGTCGAACACCCGAAAAATCTGTGGAAAGATCTCGAGCCTTCCGGAAACGACATCGGAAGGCTCGTCCAGAGGCAACAAAGCTCCATGTCTTACTGCCAGACATTCATCCGGTAGAATTCGTCCATGATCCGTTCTGAACAACAGGGATGGATTCTCCGGGAAATTACCCCTACCCTCGAAGGGATGCTCAGTTCAGTCGATTATGAGAACTTGCGACAGTTCAGTTCCTTTGAACTCGAGTTCGTACGAGAATGAATTTGGGCATGAGTGCAATGTATGCGGTCGCTTGTGATTTTTGAGGTATTTGAGGAGGGTCCATTCGGGAATGGTTGTTTCTTGGCTGAGCACTTCTCTGAGGACAACACTGCTCAGTTCAAACTTTGCACCAGCTACCCCGTACAGTGCGAACGGTGCAAAAAAAATCTCATCAAGTCCCAAATCTGCGCAAGAGCAATGGAGCTAATCCGACCAATTTAAGCAAATTGGATTCTTTGACTAAGAGACTCTTTTCGTCACGAAATACTTCCATGCAAATACGCCATTTGCGTCACGAGGGCTGCTACGGTATTGTCGGTAAGGTTATCAACGTCCCCCTCGACGTCGATACGACGGTCAAGAGTCTGCCGCGATCTCTAGACCAGGTGTCGGCAAACTCTGTGCCCCGGGCCCAAAGCCAGGCCCGGGGCCCAAGTTCTAGGGCCCCGGTGCCGACCTGGAATTCTAGCCCCTGGCCTGCGGCCCACTTTCGGGTGACTCATGATCGATCAAATTATATTTTTCGGAGTCTATAGGAGTGATTTCGGGGTCGGTCTGACCATACTTATCGGTGGTTGGCATGGGAGATATGAGAAACACGAATCCCTAGTATGGGAGGTCCGAGCAGTTAGCATGGGTGATATGAGAGATAAGGGTCGTTTGAATAGAAGATTTGGAAGATGAGTAAAGTTCGCCTGAGAGATGAGAGACACGGTTCCCGAGCATGAAAGATATTAGGGAGACGGATGGTTGGTTCGGAAGATGTGGGTAGCGCTGGACCATAGGAAGAGGAGGCGGCTATCTCGTCCAACGAAGAACCTACAGCCCTATAGTTAAACATTGAAGACCCTAAACCGGTGCAAAATGTCAAAGCTCGTTCGAGACAGCGTCTGCAATCTTCGATTAGCGCGCTTCTCTATTTGAAATATGCGGGGAGAGGGATTTTACACCCCAGAAACCTCCCAAGATTTGGTCAGAACCAAGCCTCCTAAAACCTCTCCGGTTTGACTTCGGACTCTTCCCTAGACCGTTCCGACATCATCCCTTGTAGAATCAACTTCTGGCAGCATTTTGGGTTCAGGGCCCGGGGGCTACTTTTCCGACTGAAAGGGTCTGGGCGAAAAGAGTTTGCCGACTCTTGCTCCAGACAGTGATATAGCGTTCAATCAAAATCTGGAGAAGACCTTATCATTCGAAAATACTTCACCCAGCAGTTCTTCTCATGAGTCGTCGACTCCAAAATCGGGGAAGCATGCTCTGCTTCTCAACCTCCGACAACAACACTCGCTTGAAAAATGGAACCGATACCACCACACTTCATCAAAACGGTGCGGCACCAAACGTAGGACGGATACAAACCTCCACACTCTACATTTCATGTCTTCCATACTAGTCGCGAGTTTCGTTGGACGTTTTCACGCAACACGACTGTAGTATCGGAGATACTACCACTCCTGATTTTTTTCCTCAAACTTCCAAAAGTGACGGCTGCAAGCATGAAGCTGGGACGGTTCTCGCGAGACGGAAAACGTCAGGAATCGTACGAAACGAGTAGCCTTGACCCTTCGTCACTGAGGAGGAAAGTCGCTATAAATGCAGTCTTCAGGCGGTTTCGAAGATTATTCAAATATATCACAGCAATAAACTTCGTCGATGGCAATAATTAGGAGGTAATCAAATGGGAGTAAAAATCTGCTGTTCAAAGGAAAATTTTGGATAATCAGTGATCGGTAGCGGACGTAATCAAAAATTTGACACGACCATCGATAAATGGAAGAAAATTCCCGTATCAGATGAACGCGGTCGTAAATAACAAAATCAATTATTCACGGACGGAGCTTCGTCGCCTTGGCAGTCACAGTTGGTCGAGAAATTCGGGAAATGTCTCTCCCGGAAGGGCACACATGGGAAATTTCACGGTTGCGTTGAGCTTTATCGGGTCCCTATGATCTGCAGAGGCCGGTGAATGCTTCTCTCAGTTCTTCGATTGAGCGCTTCTCTAAATCGGGTACGTGTTTTCAGGGCATTCAATTATTCGACTTCGATGGATGGTTCTGTATTGAATGTCTGTCGGGGAAAGAAACCGAGGCAAAGCTCAAACGAGATCTCCGTTGGTTTTCCTTCAACATCCGGATACGATGGTTCGTTCGCTGAAGTTCTTGATTATTGAGAATGTTTTGAACTTCGTCCGCCGTTTCATTGCATTGTCACGAACTTAACATCTCATTCCAAAGTCTGTTGTTGATACAAACTTCGGAAGCGAGAACCATCACTCGACGATAGAATAACTACGGAAGCTCTAATTGCAAAGTTCACATTGCTCAGCGGCCTACCTGGAGAGCACATTAGCACAATACGCATCTCGGCTGCGACGTGTTTTCGTCTTATCTCCTAGTCGATGAGGAACTGCGTCGCCCCGAGTCGTATCGCATTTCATAACTAAGCTGAGACCAAAACGAGTCCCTCGGAGTGCTCATTGAGGGTATTCTGCGCCGAAGCAACATAGACGTCGAATTAGGGAAAACTTCAAAATTTTGATGCAAATGCCAGCAGCGTTGTCCCTCTGCGGTTTTTTCTAATGAAGCTTCAGGATGACTGGAGGTTCTGGCACACTCTCGCAATAATGAGGCATGCTCTCGTGCTAACCCAAGCATCGGGCGATAGGGCAGATCAACGGGGAAATGTGACGAAAAATTGTCAAGTTCAGATGAGAATATCTCCGGAAAGCGTGGAGTCATGAATGTGTTGTATGCTTTTGTAGAAAGTACGATCCAAGCGGAATATATCACGAAACATACTAGTTTGCGGGCCGTGTGGGGAGTGTACCGAACATGTTCCCCCTCAACTACCAAGGAATCCGCGGTACTTCGCTGTCAATAGTTATAAGTTAAGTATAGACGTCAACCGATGCCCGTAATGGAAGAGAAACTAGATATCGATGATTAACTTATTTGGGTGTATCCTTGCGATTACGGTGATGGCCGCAGCCCTCAATGCGAAATGTCGCACAACGGTCAAAAATCTGACTCCAGGTGGATAGAATCAGCTGAGACCGATTCCCCACCAATTTGAACTCCCTGATTCAAATACGATTTTCAAGATGGGTCTTCGAAGCTTGTCTCCCGGGATTCGGAAACGATTTCAAGTTTTTCCTAGGTCTCTGGTGACGAGAAAAGCCTGATTTTGGAGAAACCTCACCAATATCCCACAATAACGTCTGCGCTGTCGGTTTAGTGTCATTTTGCAACCCGGAAGCGATTTGCGGCCTCTGGTACCAGACGGCCGACTTTATAGAGCACCTCGACATTTGCCTTCAACAGAATGGGAGCCACTGAAACAATCTCTAAGGCTTCTGTTTCAGTGGAATTCGCCTAATGGGCCTAATTGAGGGAATCCGGATAATCGGCCAGCCCGCCTGATCGGCCACAAAAGTCGGGGTCCCGAGGGTCGCCGATTTGGCGGAGTCCACTGTACCCGAGACCTCCAGGTCGATGTCAACTGTAAAGACTTTCAGCACAAGAGCATAGTTTCCGGTACCAGAGTACTTGGATGCGCTTGGTGTGCATTGCGGGTTAGACTACTGAGCTATCACCTCTGGTTTTCCTTCCACGTTGGGGGCGGTTAATTCTACTGAAAGCGAATCCCTCATCTGAAACATGTAGCTTTTGCCTTCGTTGAGATCCAGCAACATGAAAATTCGAGTCAAACTTCTTCCAGTGCTGTCGCGAAAACAGGACAAGTTATAGTCTGAACAATCATCTGTCCCATCATATGAATCCTTCCGATACTTTTTGACCCATTCGGAATTATTCCCTGGCTCATTAGTTGGTGGGAATTTCCGATCGGGTGGGCCGCCCGGGCCGAGTTTATTACGGCTCACTCACTCCTTCGAGACCTCCATCGGACCGCAGCGGGTTATTTTTTAAAATTTAGTTCACCTCACAATAGGAGTTGTTTCCTTCGCAGTCGGTCATTCGATGTGTGCTTGCCTTTAGGGTTCTGCCAACTCAAGTGGATCGCAGTAACTTCAGTAGAATCTCGTTACAATGGAGTGCGTTACAAAGATCTTCTCTGTATAACGAACCATTCTCTCTGACCGACTTCCCACAGAGCTCTGATAGGAAACGTTCATTGTTACGGAAATTCAGGGAATAAGCCGAATCCGTTGGCGGAAGCGGGTTTGTTGAAATGAGATTCTACTTTATTGACCGACGTAAGCTTTCTTGTGAGACAGAAATACAAAAAACCTGGAAACTGGATGCCTATCGTTCTCGCGGCTCGTTCAAGTAACTATTGTTTCCTACCTCCTAATGGTGTGAAGAAGACGGACCCCTCACAACAGAGCGCAGTAACAAACTGTATCGAACAAAGCCGTTCATTGTTCTGAACAGAAGCACCATGAAATCTCTAAATCAGACTCATTTATGTGTTGTCGTCACATGTCTTCATTCGAGAGCTCCAAGGATAAACGTTTCTGTTTGCTCACGTCTGCTCTGTAAGTTCTCGTTTCCTGTTCCTACATATTTCTTGAAGTTGCACACGGCGTACATTTCTTGGAGGCAACAAAGCTCCTTGATGAAGGCGACAAATTATTTTTCAGCATTCAGCAGTTCAGCTCAGCTCCCCTATCGATAAAATCCTTTCTTAGAATCAAGATTCAAGAAGCTTGGCGAGAATCCCGGAGGAAAACAAGGGCCATGACGGGGAGTACTATTTGAGAAACCAAGTTCTGGCCTCGATTCTCGAGGAGCCGAACGTGGGGCTTCAGTGTGCAGGAGCGGCAGAATGGCTGCGCCATCATGGCCACTCATTCGCAGTTTATGTCAGCCGGTTGAGTTCTCATGAGGAGGATGTTGAGTGATCGATTGTATTTCGACGTCAATGAATAAGTTTTCTCTAACACTCAGACGTTGAATGAGTCCTGCTATTCAAGCCGCGATGTAGAATGGCCAGATTGGCATCTGAGAAGAACGACATAACGCGACGGCCGCGCTTGGTCATTTCATTAAATCAGACGGCCTTCGGCCGACATCGATCGGTAGCCCACTTTCCTGGTGTCTCTTGATATCTTTAGAAACATTTTCTTCACCCCCGAGTTTTTGATACCGGTGGAGGTATTGAGGATCATACATTACAACAAATATGAGAGCGATCCGGCGGCAAGGGGCAGCCCAGTGTCTTCATCTATGGAGACTGCCCATCCGCAGGAACTTGCCCTCAAAGGAGATCCTAGGTTCGGTGTTCTCAGAGAGCAACCTCATAAAAACGACGAATTCTTTGAGAAACCTGGCTCCCGGAATTTCCGTTTTCCGTTTTACGGGAAGCGGGGTCTGCTCCCGGATGACTGGAGGATTCGTTCATGTGATCAACTGGAGAGGAGAAGCGTACCAAGTAAGGAGCACGGAGAAGTGAAAGCACGTACTCATAGGAACACTTGAGGGCATGGATAAACATGAACAAAAAAATTGTGAAGATTATTCGGGTTCCACAGTGTTTTTTTGTCTCGAAAGCGTGACCCACGTTAGCTGCTCACCCGCCACTCCGGTCATCGACGAGCGAAGACGTTCTCAAAACCCTAAAATTGACGATAAACAGCTGTACGAGATTCTCTCCGTCCTGCATGTTTTGTTCCTGTTCCATAAGAGGCGACATTTCATGATTCTTGAGCTCTCAGTTTCAGCTCGGGATCTTCTAAGCAGTGGTTCTCAGACAGTGAGTCACGAAGACTTTTTTGGTGGTTTGCGGAGCGGTCCGAATTTTGCCCCTCAAGCGTTGTCGTTCGAGCTACCGATGGGCAGTGGTGGAGGTTGTTTACAGACTCAAAATACGGAACAACGCTGCGAGAAGTGTTTCGTTCGCCACGGATCGCGAAGTTCTCATTTGAACAGCGTCCAACAAGGGTGAGCAGCACTCTTTGTGCGACTGTTTTCCTCCGGCTTACATCATAGACGCTTTGCGGGAGAGGAAGTCGAGTGGCAAGGAACCAGAATGAACTACAACCAATGTGACGAAGAACCGGGAAGTTAAGCAGCTTTTGCGGACGTATCACCCCGAATATTAAATAAATAAATAAAATATATAAAATATATAAGGTACCTAACCTCTGCAACACAGGCACTGAGCGCCTCTAGCAGAGGGCCGGGGCGAGGGATAGAGCAAAAAAAAAATTTATTTGGTCATCGGCTCCTTTTGGAATGAAAGTCAGGTCGAACCGAGATATGTTCAAGTTCTTTCTTGTGATGTCCTTTCAGACGCATGAAGAATGAAACCTTAAAAAAATTTCGTTTTCAGGATAACAAAACCATGAAGTGACGAATATCATGAGCTCTTCTTCGCGTCACTCTCTACATTCCACAGCAGACAGCTGAAGGAAAACTTTTGGAAAAACTCCTGCTAAGGGGAACGTACACTGTGCAGTGCACACTGTACAGTTTGAGAACCACTACCCTTGAGTACCATAACAGAAGAAGTCACTGGAAGACCTCCAGTACCGAGGGAAGTGATAAAGTGGTGAGGCCTTGAATCAGTGGTATAGGTTTAGGGCTCCACGGTAAGACTTATTCCTTTCGAGGTTCCACGTGAGTTTCCACATCTGAATTAATTCCAGCCAGGGTTCCGCGGAGACCAACCAAGGCATCAGCATTGTGCCTCAAGAATGGAGGCGAAACGGAAGAGCGGTTATGCGGTTAAACCTCGACTACGTTATTGATTTGCGCATACAGGAGACGTAGGTAACTCGGAGAACGGCGTAGGAAGGCGAACTATTTTTCCCTATTCCACAGGTCTCCCTTTGTGTTTCGGATACGTTCTCATGATTTCAAGTCGAGGATAATGGTCAATACTACAGTTCAGCTTCCAAGACTCATGGAAAGGGGAGAGGAAAGGTGCTCACGAACGACGTGGGTTGAAGTGACGTAAGTCGAGGTCCGACTGTACTCTCGATGGAAGAATCGTTACCGAAGTGATTCTTGCAGCTGAGCATTAAGGCTACAGAACTGTGATGGTCAAATTCGAGAATGACCACTCGCGAAGGCTCACGTGAGAGCAGACTAAGCCGTGAGGGCAAAATCTGAATGCAGCAAGATTGAGGGTCGATCATCCGCTTACCTGATTCTTGCTCCATCCGTCCGCTCGGATGCGGCACCAATCGACACGAGGAATCCAACGGAATTGATCCTCTCAGCTGCTTGAAAACTTGGCACAAGATCCGCTGGCCTGAACTTGTTTTTCCGACTGTTTCTTTAGATTGGGAGCGTTCAAAAGACGATTTCAAATACGGACGAAATCACAATCTGAACCTTGTAATTGCGAGCTCCTAGAGACGTACTAAAAAGTTCCGCTTTCTAAGTTGATAATCCTGTCATTCCACGTACGCCCTCGGTTATTCATGGGTTGTCGAATATTGATAGAATGAACCCGGAGCGCTCACAGTGGCATTTGTCGTGTAGTCTTCATGCGTCCAATGTTGGGTGCAACTCAATAGAGCCACTGTCTCACGCTGTGATCGCCACCACCGAGGATGTTCAAACGATGACTGTGATAAGGGCGGTCTTGAATTCTGGCGTATCCCGAATTCACCGGGAAAAAAGAATTTAAAGAACGAGGAATCTTTCGGCCAGAAACATTCGAAGGTCAATTCCTGTGATTCGGATGGTTCTCAACTCCGCAGCCAAACCGAAGCAGCACGTGGCGATCATGATTCTTTCAAAACCTTCGGATACGAAACTACATTGTACATATTATGAGATAGGACCATTATCTTTGTTTCCTGTACTCCTGAGACTTGAAACAAGGTGATGTGGGAGACAGGCTGAATCAGCTCGAGACAGCTGGAGAAAGTCTCAAGTTTGAAGACAGGCTGAAGTGATCATTAAGATCCCCTCCTTCAAAGGCCGACAGGGAACAGCCTCGATCGAATCGTTCATTATGACTGATCTTTTCGTGAATTGTCAATAGGAGGGATGATGAGACCCGAGTTCGACTCGATCCTGCAGCGGAAAAAAACAAAATGAGCGCTTGATGGTCATCAAGAACTCATTACGCGCCAAGAAGATAGGTTTTTGTTGGGAAGGTGACGCACAAAGGGCGCAGACTGCGACCAACTCATGAATATGAACTGTCCTCGCTAGTGAAAGCGCGAACTGTTGACATCAAGTAGGTGACATATCTTTTCCGTTGAAACAAGCAGTTGGAGGCGCTTATAAGATAATTTCGTAACCCATGATCGATCGATTATTTTGATCCTTTGATCCCGAGCTCCCCCGAGAATCAGTGCGACTTCATTCACTGTCGCAAAATACACAGCTGATTCGAAAATAGAGGAGAGTCGCTTGTGAATTATGCTCTCTGAGAGGAGCTGTCACCATGCGTCCCGAGTATATGGTGACGCTCATCTTGTTCAAATCTTCCAGCCGTTCTTCCTGGGTGGAGACATTGGGGAGCGTGTCGACAAGGAACTCATTCCCGCATCGACATGGAACTGAAACCCTCCATGACCTCAGTCAGTAGCCCCTGAAAAGAAGATCAGTGTCTTTTAGCTCGTCCTCAAGAGATGAAATCCGAGGGTATTTTTTCATGAACTCTGATGGCGCGAACAAATCGGAAGACACTCCCGACAGAGCCAAAAGAGATGTCAGAACTCCAATCAAATCCAGTCCTCCTCTGCTGATAGGTCCCCTTTTGATTTTCCAGATTTTTCGAGAGACGAAAAATTCTTATTTTGGCTCGAGGGACAGTCGAGCTGAAATCATATACATGTATGCAGGTCATGAACTAATCTTGAGAAAAATAGCGTATCTTGACTTCCAACACCCCTCTTCTACGAATTCTGCATTAGGGTAGCTGAACTCCATGATGCTGTTACAAGAGGGGGCCATCCCAAAACCCTCCTGAGCGATCCCTAGGGGTGCGCCTCATCATTGTGGGATTGTTGGTCAAGTAGCGATCATATAGCCACAAGGAGCATGGTCTCGAATCTGATGTTGCTACTTCAGCAATGAACGCGTGCGAGCGGCAACAGCTCCGTCGTCTACGACATCTTAAGGTGAAAGTAAATCCGGTTGTGAGAGACTCGCGGCAACTGCATTTACGACGAGCCGCGGTTTTGTGAGAGGTCTCCTCGGATACCACACGAAAATCGTATTTGTAGCTGCGAACTCAAAGTTACACCCCTGGGTGGGTGACCGATTGATGCTCCGCGGATGATACAAGAATGGCGACGCTAGGACTGGAGAAATCCTCGAGAAATTGACACGCCTGTGAGACCTTCGAGCGAGTTATCCACCGGGGCATGATTACAGAGTTCTCGTGTCCGTCCGCCCAACATGACATCGGTCAGTTTTTAACCAAATAACTCGATATTTAACACCCTCGGCCGAAATTGCAAACATCGCAACTCGTGTCCAGCTGGTGCTTTTCACCGATTGTCTCATGGAAAGCGTCGCATTTCGGATGCAATTTTCTCAGGAGTCTAGGACAAATAAGCCACATGGAGTCGCGGGAGCAATAATCGACGACTTTCTTAGTTCCACGCACATGGTCCCCGGGTCGAAAAGCGTCGGAGATTTCCAATCGGTAATACAATAAAATCTCAATTATATCACCTAATTGATGCCGAGGGTGATATAATCGAGAGAGCCGCACAGACTGTCGCGAAGTTGGTCATGTGTGATCGCACAGTGGGCCACACAGAGAGCCGCACATCGGGCCATACCGTGGTTTATGTGGGGTCGCTTCAGGTCATAGGCGGTGATATAATCCAGGGAAAATCACACGAGGGGTGACATAATCAGGGGGTGATATAATCGAGGCTCTACTGTCTCGTAGAAACAGTTTCTATCCAATCATACCAGGAGACACACATCTTGAGATTCCGCTGAGCGATTGAGATGTTGCTCCTGTGTTCGAATGACATTCCTGAGCGGGTTTCGCCCTCTGGAACCTTTTTGTTGGAATGACTTTCATTCCAGTAATGGTAGGGGAGGGGACCCAAATAAGGGATAGTTTCCTAATATGGGAAACCCCGGATATCTACGATGGGAAGCTGATTCTGCAGGTACACTGACATGAACTGATGCACCTTGGTTCTCCTAGAAAATATATCGAAGCAACTTCGAGAAACATCGATTTTTCCTGATCTTGAGGCTCGAGCACCGTGTTCCGACAATTTGAGTTTTTCTAGTACCCCACTCGAGTTTCCTCTAAAACCACTCGAAGTGGATGTTCGGGAACGATTATTTAGCTGGAGGTCCCCAGAGATTCCTCGTATTTGTCGTACTCGAATTTCGGCGCTATCTCAACTGGGCGCGATTCTGGAGCGTTTTCTTGGAAATTTTCTCGGTCCCCTGATATGGGACACTTCCGGTGACCTAATATGGGACAGGTCTGGACGATCAAAATTCGACAAAATCGTCGGAAACTGACTCGAGACCACTGCAGTAAGTCGATGTCCAATCTTGTAATGCCGATATCAGCGATCGAATGTCTCCCAATGACGGATCCCTATCGGTAGTTGAGTTGATTCATTGTTAAATCGGTCACTAGTTGAGTCACTCAAAACTGAACGCGTGCCAGTTTCCCTGTTCCGAATCTCCGAATATTCTGATGATATTCTGATGATTCTCAATATTTATAGCTGTTCATGTCAACGGATTCACCATATCTTTGCCATCACCCCAGCCGGGGGATATGGAACGTAAAATAGAAAGCCCTCCACAGCAACGAGCGTCGTTCTCAATCTAGTACCGTTATCTCCTTATAGAAGCTCGGGCTTCTACAGTTTCGATCTCATTCAATCATCCATCACACGAGAGATATTTCGCTCAGAGGGAGGTTTAGAGATCTTCCCAACTCATTGACACGAACCTCTGAGCTATCCCATATTAGGAGCTCAAGTATCCCATTTTGAGACCCCTTTTTGTTTTGGGAGATTTTCCGATCCAATCACGATTAGTGGCTTTTCTCGGAGGATAGAAGGGGTACACGAGAGCTGATGTCACCCTTTTTTAGCCCGATGGATAGGAGTTCGAGACATCACGCCAGCTTCCAGATATCACTCTTCATTCGTCCACAGCATCGATCTAAAAAAAAGTGTTCCATATTTGGGTCCACTCCCCTACCGGGAGAACATGAGATAATTTCCGAACGGAGTATCGCATGACTCAAACTTGCTTCGATGCGCTCCGATGCAAAATATCCGCCTGGGAGACATCCAAAAACACCTGCGCTGCGAGTCGCCCTCAAATCCTTGACATTGAATGAATGAATGTTGTGTTTATTTTCGGTAAAGCAAGTTCTGTCAGAACCGCTTTCGCACTCGTCAAATTATTTACGAAATTATTTATATTTACATCATTACACTTTTACGAGCCTTCACAAGTTTAGTGTATTCTACCACAAATTTCTTACCGGAGGACAGCGACCTGATGCAACGAGGTATCGAGCTCCAGAGTTTCATTGAGTTTGATACTCTCTCCAGAGTTTGATACTTCGATGTTGGAGTTTCTGAGTCCGAGACATCGAAACTCTTCCGCTCCGGTCAAATCAAGAAACAGCTTCCCGTTTTCATCTGGAGGTTTGCCGCACCTGAGCCACCCGAACATGGGGGGACGAAGATAGAAGACGCCGTCTTCAAGACGGTAGAGGTGCTCTGAAGCACACCGACAAGGGGACAAGAGAGTTTGCTGATGTGAACACTCGGAATTCGTTGAAATTTCGTCAATGTGAATTTCATGAGCCACTCAATGCAGCTCCGCTCTATACAAAATGAGCTGTTTTCATATGGTCATATCTCCAGATCCGCGCATTTTCGTTAAAATTTTCGACAGGGTTTTCCTCCTTGAATGATGATGATGGTACGTTGATGAAGTTTCAGCGAAATTCGAGTGTTCACATCAGCGACCTCTCCTCGTGAGACTCGTTCATATGATCGTGATTATGAGAAGGCCTCGACAAGGGACACTGATGATGTAAGTTGTTCGTACTTTGGCGCGCTTGCATTCGAAGCGTTGTTTACATATTCCATTGTGAAGCGTAAATAGGTCGAGCTTTTCGTCGAAGGGTTCACTCGGACTCATTAGGAGAGTTGAAAAGATACAAACAGACTCAGCAGAGCATCGAGTATTGGCTTCCATCAGCTGTCAATCGGCTCTGACCGCAGCGGTCGGATCTCGTTGCTCGAGTGGTTTCATTTCCCGACCGCATCACTCTCTGGTCGCTCCACTGCAGCCGTAGCAGCAGATGATGCTGTATGCGTGTGTCCAAGGCGAGCGCATCGGCTGCTGTCTGACTGCAGCTGTGAAATAGTTTTCGATTTGTCGAGAAAGTACAAACTAACACAGTAAACGGCATCGATATGCCGACCGAGGTGACGGTGAAGACTCTGGACTCCAACCAATACCAATTCCAGGTTCCGGACGAGGTTTGTTCTTGCTGACGGTTGATTCAAATGTCGCAGCATTTGAAGCTGGCTTCTTAGATAACATTTTGCCGAGACAGAGCAGACTGACGAGGACGTGATCCGTATTGTCACATTGTGTAAACGATAATGTCGAGATGTATGAGATGATCAATCGAAGTTCCGATTGTCACGAATCAGCCATTCTGAACTGAAGTGGCACAACTTGTCAACCGAGGAAGTAGTACATGTTTCGGCCTCCATTTGTGGAGCACTCAAACGGAGAGCTCGATGAGTCGCACAGTGTGCAACAATGCCGACTGAGGGCTCATCGGACATAGTGAATGCTCAAGAGTCATATCTATTTCAGTTCACTGTCAAGGAATTTAAGGAACACATTGCTAACGAAGTTGTGAGTTTTTTCGTTCATAATGTAACTGTTCCTTTTGTGCAATACCACGGCCTTCTTTAACGAGGGAATGCGAATTCCAGAATGTTCCTTGGGACAGACAGAGAATTATCTTCTGTGGAAAAGTCCTGCAAGATGAGCGCAAACTCGCAGACTGTCATGTCGACAAAAAGACGGTGCACTTGGTGCAAAGGCTACCCCCTGTCAGCACGAATTCAGAGCCTGGGGCGTCAACTTCTGCACCGAGAGAAGGTGCATCGTCCCGCCAGCAGCACCAACACATAGGAACCATACACATTCCCTTGTGAGTTTCTCCACTCTCATCGTGTCGGGAGATATCCATTGCTTAATTATTCACCTACGAAAACGAAAAACCATGACTTTTTTGCCAATGCGCACAGAAATCGGACTCCGGGCACTCTGATAGTTGAGGCGATGATTCCTCCGGAACAAATTCAGCCTGGTGATCAGATAGAGCAAATCATCCGCCAAGTCATCAATACAATGGGCAGTATGAATCCGATCGGTGTAAGGACCCGGCTCATCGATCAGACATCTCCAGGTCAGAATCTCTCTTCGGCAGGCTCTTTCCGTCAAGTTTGATATCTGCTTCAATTCCTCGTATTCCCCGGAAATAAGTCATCTTTTAACATTAGTTTTCCCAACTCTTCCAGCGGGCTGGAATCAGCAAGCCGACCAAGGAGTCAATAATAGACTGCTGACGATCCGTGCGTTGTTCCGGGTGGCGTTCAATAGTTTGAACATCCTCGAGGGAAGGCCCAGCGAAGTGTATCAAGTACGAGACGGGCCCGCTCAACAAAACCTCTCTGGGGGAGCAGCCGCTGACGGTTCACCGAGTTCATCACCGAACTCGACGAATACGACACCCAGACAACCAAATAGACCGTTCTCCTACCTAACCGTTCAAGAAATACGCCCAACTCGAGAGATTCTATCCCGCGTTTACCAAGAATTCGATTGTGTCCAAGAGCGCCTTGCGGTAGGTCCTTTTTCTGGTTTCCCCGTTGCTTCTCTTTTTGTGATCAGGCGGCAGACGATCGCCCATTTCATCTTATTGACGGGTATCTTCTGGAACGACGATTTGCCGACCTAATCGAGAATCAATGATCTTGTTCTATGTTCAAATGTCTAAGTTGATCGTTTTCAGCCATTCATGCGAAGGTATCGGGACCTTCTCGCTCGACAGAATGTTACCGCCGACCACATCAACGAACAAAGCACTCGTCAGCTGACGAGCAGGTTGGCGTTGACGCTACATGCCATTTCCCACATTCAACACCACCTCAGCGAACTGGAGATCGACCCCCGTCGTCCGGACCACATAACCTCTCGTCAATCGGTTATTCCGATGGCGATCCATGGCAGTTTGAACGTACACTCCGTTGCTCTCTCGAACGTTCCGCCGCGGGAATCTCAGAACCAGCAACAACCCGGAAGCGGTATGACCGTGGGCCAAGCCGCAAGTCAAGCTGCGGGGCAAACCTCTACCATCCAAATTCCTTCTGCAACCCAGACCGCAGGGCAAGCCTCGGCTCAGAGTTCGAGTCAGGACGCTTCGGGAACTCAGGTCTCCACGGGCACACAAACTTGTGGCTGCAGTAACTCGACAGGATCGGGAACAGGAACCTCGAGTGAAGCAACGACTCAGCCGCAGGCGGCTGCACCGCTTTCCCAACTCAGCCAACTACAACAACAAGCGCAGCAACATGTGCAGAATGTATTCAACCACTTCGACATCGCTGGTGAGTTCCTTGTTGTCGAAGTCAATGATTGATCATTTTTTCGTTTTTTTCGATGCTTTTTTCATTTTGTCGCTGAGATCTAACCGATTCATTCGTCCTCAGCGAGACTGTCAAGTACTGCACTGCGCGGCGCGAACCGGAACTCAGCCCCGAGCAGTGAGGCACCATCAAGAGAAGAGACGACGGCCAGCAATACAACAACAAACACCACAGATACGCCAACCGTGGCCGGTTCGATTATGAACAGCGGACCACAACCATCGCCGGCTACAATAAACCTCACCTCACGGATTCTCACACAGGGAAGAGAGCAATTCGATCCGTATCTCGCCTGCAACTCCATTTTCACACATTACGATCGAATAGCATCAAGACGACCCCCTTCGCAGAGGTCTTCGAGTGCACCGGCACCGATGCGGAGGCCTGCCGATGGCGTCACCTCTGCCTCTACGACAACAAGTCCTCCAGCACCCGCCGGTGTCGCTCCAACCGACGAAATCGATTTCACGTTCAGAACTCCTAGCAGTTTCGAAGCAGACTTGCGTGATGCCTTCCCAGACATACATTCCGCGGAATCAATTCGTTCGATGCCTTTCGGCGACCTCATCGTCTGGAATTCGGATGAGGACACAGAGACTGATTTCTTCGGTGGCCTTGTGAGATTGTTTATGTCGGAACTCCATTCCATTGACTTCCTCCAAGTCATCCTTCAGCAAAGATCATCGCTCCTGAACTCTCTCCGGGCGCCTCTTCAGAACTATCTCAGACAACATCTCTTGAACGGAATGCCACAGACACCTGCACTGATCGAAGCTCGAGTGAACGAAGTCACTAATGGGTGGTCTTCACAGCTTCCTCTTGGAATTTCTGAAGCAAACATCCTGCCAGGCATCGATATCCGCGCTACGTTGGTGTCGTTCCTCAGGACTCGACTCGTTTCGATCTTCGAACTCATCTTAAATTCCACCGACGAAGATCCCGAGTTTGGCCTGAATCTTTTCATTCAATGCCGTGACGCGGTGGGCTATGCCTGCGTTCTCTTGGCTCTGTGCTGCGACGACGCGATCGAGTCCGTTGACAGGATCCTGGACGCTCGTATCAGGAGTTGGAACGGGCTCTACAACGGTCCTTTCCCCGGCGAAATTATGAGGCGGATCCGTCGAAATGCCTCACCCGTATCCCCCGTCGACGAAGATGCCTTGAGGAGATTCATTGTGAGGACACAACAAGCAAACGCAACCAGTTCCATCCAAAGTGAACGCATGGAAGTGGATCAACAAGAGGGACCGAACGACTCCAGCACAGAATTATCCTCGAATGGAATCTCTACTGAATCTAGAGGGGTGGGTTGCTTCTGTCCACCGTGTTTGCTTCTGACCAAATCATATCACTGCAGTGTCATTTCGATTATATGTGTCAATTCCGTTCCTCGACTCTTTATCTGTGAACTTACATAATTATATTAATTCTAGGTCAACCGGACAGGTGCTCCGGTGAGTCACGAGGTCGCGCTCGGAGCTCTACAGGCAGCCGCCTCAGCCGGAGATTCGTCCCAGTCGAGAGTATGGAGAGGAGTTGTGCCACCGAGCTGGGCTCCGATTATCGCCCGCGACATGCAATCACAACCCATGCAGCAACGACCTCTGAGCGATGCATACATCGAAGGCATGCCCAGCAAAAGGCGACGGCTCATGAAACCGACCAACCCTTCGAAACTCTCAAATGTTCATGCTTCGTTACAAGAGGTAGAACATCAACGATCTTCCTCAAGCTTCCTTTTTGATTTGAAAAACCCGATTTCATGTTGAGGACGTTCATTTAGTGTACCCGTCTCTCATCCAAAGTATCCAGGAAGGGGGACCACTGGGAGTTTTCCCTCTTTCGCGGCGTTTCCCTTTCATTTGTACTAAGACGCTGCTATTTTCATTCTTCGCAGGCCATACAGCGTGCAGGCGTACGGCCTCGGACGAGCTTGGAGGCCCTTGGAGCAGATCTTGAGCGTAATAAGATGAAGTTGCAAGATTCACTGCAGAAAACCATTCGAGATCGATTGGCTAGACGATTGACCGATGACAAGGATTTCGAAAGCGACAAGTTCCCCTACGCTAAGAGAATGGCTGAATGAAACGAGAGTGATTTCGTGCACTCCGTGTTTGCTGCGTGTGATTCGGGAAAGAGAACCCTTTTATGAAGAACTGGGACTGATTGAAAAGCGTGGATCGATCCGTAGGGAGGATTGAGGTCGTTTGCTTTTTTCTTGCGTGTGCAATTTACAACGTTTCTTTAGGGTGGAATAAAGTATCCAATGAGTTGAAAAGTGACCAAGAGCTGGACTCTGAGTTGTTCCTTCGAATTCGACTCCGAGAAGGTGAAGCTAGCTAAGGCCCGTTTTTAGTACCAGAATGAACTTTCCACTGACTATGGCGGAGGAAGTTTTGTTCTCACATAGGTAACGACGCTCCCGACAACCTGAGTGTGTTTGCGCGTGCGTCTGAGACGTGAGGCACCCTGATTCAGAGCTGTAGCGAAAGATTGTCAAAGTTCAAGTGCTGCAGAAGGCGTGTGGCCAGCCTGGTGTAGAATTGAATTGCTCCAGCTATCTGAAAGAGAGAATGGACTTTGGTGGATTCTGGTCCGGCAGACGGCTCGGCTCGGGAGCATCATATAGCGTGCTCTCTACGAACGACAGCAGCGTGTCTCGCGCAGTCTCGACGTCGATGACGCGGTGGTAGCGGCGGCGGCTGCAGTGGTGCCCACAAGCTACGAGAGAAGTTCAAGCGAGAGAAAGCGAAAAGATAATCGAATAACTATTGCGTACCGCCGTCGTCTGCCTGAGGGACCAACACGGCTCAGCACAACGGCTACAAATGTCTCGACGGCTGTGCTTCGGATCTTGGACTCGTTTTGAACTTCTGTGTGAGCGACAGAAGTGAGAATTCGGCTCTTTGAGCGACTGAGAATCGATTTTCTGTTCGAGGAGTAGGCTTGCGGACTGACTGAGCTGTCCGTCTGTGCTTGTGTGGGTGCCGACTTCAATTCAGATATGCGAAAGCCACGGTAGAGGAGCTTGTTGCTGTCCGTGCACGCGAAAACGGAGAATCATCGTCAGCCCGGAAATCCATATACCCTCTGTACTTTGTATTTGAGACCGGACACACGGTCAGCTCTGACGTCAGACAAGCAGACTCGCTGATTCTCCGTTCCCCAGTAAATTCGCGTGAGAAAAACACTGCAGCGAAATGAATGTGGCCTCGAAACCAACGGAGGACTCCGACCGTCCCGAGTTCGAGCTAGAAACCGAAGATCTTCAGACCCCGTCAAGTAGCAATTTCAATCCGTTACCAGGAGTGGCTTGCTATGCGTGCAAGGTAAGAGGATGAATTCCAACCAATCTCAGAACTCACGGCGGGTGTCTTGTGCGACCGCGGTCGGTTAGAATCAGTAATTAGTTCGGTAGGCCAAGTTCATCATTTTGAAATTTTGAGATTCTTGAAGCGAAAGCGGTTTATTACGGGGATGTCCGGGCACGGGAAGCCGAGTACTTTTCAAAACTTGCGGCGTCTCCGATTCGCTCTGACAGTCGCTGTTTCATCATCCGACATTTGGAAACGGCGGAAAGAAGGGGTTGAGATAGCGGGCGCAATCGCAGCAGTAGTCGGACAACACTAAGGAAATCTAGTCAATCGGTAGTCAAAGGATTGGAGGGCTCATCCAATAGAATGTTTTGAAGCCCCGTGTTCGTCAGCGAGAATAATCGAAATAAGATTGTGATTGAAATTCCTTCCATTACTTTACAAGAACTACCCGGAACAATCGATGAAGATGATGCACACGTATTGGATGCAAGAGAAGATGTGCGATATCGATATCCTACTGGAAGACGACGATCAGCCGATCCGAGCCCACCGGTGAGCCATTAGAATCGGGAGAGTATGGATGCATGAACTTGACGTGAGCTCTACCTTCGAGATTAAGGACTGTGAGCTGTCAAAATGCGCATTTCGATGCTTGACGATTGTCGATGAGCGCGCCATAACATCCGATGATAGAAATATTTGCTGATTCATACGGTAAGACCGTGAACAGGGACCATTGGATTCCGGAGAAGGGAGACAACTTCTTTAATCCCATTTAGAGTGCACGGTATTCTGGGTACGAGCGCAGGATCCGGAGTATAATCACTTGGAAGAAAAACTAGATGAGGACACTAGAATTCAATTTCATATCGATCCAGCTCCGTGAAATTTGATAATAATGAGATGGACGGAACTCATTAGGAAACAAATCGGCGT
The DNA here is from genome assembly GCA_021527715.1 of Neoseiulus cucumeris. Taxonomy (NCBI): domain Eukaryota; kingdom Metazoa; phylum Arthropoda; class Arachnida; order Mesostigmata; family Phytoseiidae; genus Neoseiulus; species Neoseiulus cucumeris. The sequence continues at coordinate 400,521 of JAJSRV010000076.1, read as the reverse complement.
CGATGATTTTCGCACGCCCCGACGCAGTGATGCAGCAAAAAATCGTACAACCATTTCTCGACTAGAATTACTGTTTGTCATCCGCTGGCGCTGTTTAGATTAGCGCTGTTTCTTGGATCGGCGCTTCTCTCTATTGGCGGCAGTGAAACGCTTACTCACGCTTCCGGATAGCCTCCCTCGCTCGCAATCATCTTGTGTGTCAAGTACCTGACATTACTCCTAAAGGCTTACACGACCCATGTAAACATAGGAGTCGTGACATGCGGCTGGCACGTGAGACTCGGAGCGAACAGATGTCCCTGAATCAATGAATCGGACATTTCGTGATCCTGATTTCAGAGTGGTTCTCGCAGCAGCCAGTCCGTATTTCCGCGCGATGTTCACTTCCGGATTCGAGGACGCTTCCAAACAATGCATTCTGATTAAAGGAATATCCAAAGTCATAATGTTGCAGGTTCTGAAATTTGCATACTCTGGAAAGGTACGATCGAGAAACACGGCGAACCAGTCTCTGTAATCCTTCTCTTCAAGAGAGTCCACGTCCTTAATCCTTGTTGACTTTTGTCCCCTCAGGTGCGAATGGTGTCTGACGATAACGTATGTGAACTGCTCACTGCCGCCAACATGCTTCAGGTCAACTGCCGTTCGCGTTCCCCGATTCAAATTGATCAGATTCGGACGCTCAAGCGCTGATGCTAAACTCAAGGTTTCCGATCGATTCCATCGCAGGTCCGGGAAATTACGGAGGCTTGCTCGCGCTATATGGAAAGCCAGTTGGATCCTTCCAACTGTATCGGGATTTTCAGGTTCTCCGAACAGCACGACCTGAAGAAACTACAACGGAAAGCCGAAACTTATATTTATGAAAATTTCACCGAAGTACGTCACGAAAATTGCTAAGAATGAGGGAATTATTGTCTGATTTCCATATCCATCATATCTGATATTGAACTCACATTTACAGGTGTGTCAGAACGATGAGTTCCTTGATCTGAAGTTTTGTGAGATGTTGCACATGTTAAAAAACGAGAACTTTAGGAAAACAAATGATTGCCGTATTTTTGAAGCCTGTTTGAGGTGAGATTGTCCTTCAAAAGCGATTTCCGACTCAGTTCCCCGGCAACTCAGTCTTTGACTCAAGAATTGTGATGTTTTCTTCTCCCGAAGGTGGATCCGTCGAGACTGTGTAAATAGAAAGGTCTGGATGCGGCCGATACTTCAGGTTCTCCGATGCTACTTTTCGTCCGTGGAGTACCTCGAACAACTCATACAAACTTGTCCGTTGATCCGAGAAAAACAAGATTGCGTTGAATACATTCAGAAAATTGTACAGGTGAGTGAAAGTCGAGTTTTCCTCCCGCAGGAACTTGTCGTTGACTTCAACTGATGACAGTTTTGTCCTCGTTCCATTCCGATCCTCAATCTGGGTTTCTCTTCAAGGATCTCAATCAGAAGAAGTTTTTCTACCGAGTCCCCGCATCAAACAAATCGAAATTCCCCTGCGCGATGTACGTTGTCGGAGGCTACCATGTCAACTCATTGTCAAATTGCGAAGTCTTCAATGCGTCAGACGGCACCTGGATCCAGACGCAGCCTCTGCCTGTCGCTCGGTCTGGACTAGCCATTGTGTTCCTCAACAATCGGTAGTGAATCATTCCTGAGCTCTTATCATGTGATTCCAAGTCATACCTACGGCACCTGCTGGATCGGAGTGCCGAGCAGGGTTCGAGATCGCGGACAAAATCTTGTATCGAAATTTATTTTTCAAGGCTTTTTGCCATCGGAGGAAGAGTCCATCAACGGGACAGCGATGTTCCAATTCAAGACGTCAACCTTGTTCACATTCTCGACGTTGAAAACAACACCTGGAGTGTAAGCGTACCTCAACTCGTCAAACTGGAGTCAATTCGAGCTGCGTCATTAATTCCTGACTTAATATAGACTCCTTCGAACATCCTATCCGAGCTTGAATTCAGATCGTTCGAACTGTTTTGACAGGAAGGACCATCGTTAATCATTCCGAGACACCGATTGAGCGCGGTTTCTCTCGACGGCTACATTTACGTGATTGGAGGATCATACCACACAACAGCGTTGAACAGCGTGGAACGGTAAGGACACGGTGCACGTCGTGCAAGAAGAAGAGAAACGATGCCTTGACTTTTACAGCTCTAAGACGATGGAATATGAAAGCCGAATGAAAGTTTGGTCGTTTCAGGTTCTGTCCTAAGACCAACCTTTGGTGCCTAAGAACTCCGATGAATGTCGCTCGCACTGGCCACGGATGCACAACCTGTAACGGGAAAATCTACGTCGTGGGTAAGTGTCAAGCCTCTTGATTTTTTTTCACAAATCATGCTGGATTATAATCTGAGACTGATGCACTACTTGTTGGAAACCTAGGAGGATGCAACGGCACGGATAAACTCGATTCGGTCGAGTTTTACGACCCGAATATCGACAAGTGGACACTGATTTCTCCTTTGCCGGAACCTAGAAGTGGATTGGGTGAGCGAGTAATGTTTAGATCCGGGTTGATTCTGTCTAGAATCGCTTCCATTGTGGTCCATCGGAGGAAACGTTTTTTATTTGTTCTTGTTTTGAAGGAGCCGCGAATCTTGGCGGCTGCATCTTCGCGATTGGCGGATGCGAAAACGGCGGTCAAGTCAGTAAGGTGAGAGAGATGGAGAGCAACGATCCAGTCTGTTGTCATTGATTCAGAGAAGCAAAATTATTCAGCCCGAATCATTAACTTCGATTCGTACTTCGAGGTGTTTGGCGAGTAATGTTCTTCTTTCCTTTTTCTTCAGGTTGAGCGATATAGCACGGAAACCGGCGAATGGCAAAACGTTAGCAACTTGCAGGATGCGCGCAGCGGACACAGCGTGATCACGATGGCGAACAAGATATACGCACTAGGTAATACCGAAACTGCAGTGAATTTTTTGGAAAGCTCTCCGACCACACAGAGACTTGAGTTTGAAGTTCCGTTGAAGGTGGATTCACCGGGAATGAGTTCCTTACCTCCGTGGAGGTCTACAATCATGAGAAGAACGAATGGTGCTCAGCACCGCCGCTGTTGAGTCCGAGGAGTGGACACGCCGCCGCTGCCCCGGTGTGAGACGCAACGTGAAAACTCGATACGTAAGCAGCACTGCTACTGAGAGTCCCCTTGCTCAGCGGGGATTGCACAGCGTTGCGATCGATGTGATACCAGATATAAGTTCCGTAGTTTTTTTTTCGAATCAATCCCTCGCATTTCTTCTACTGAAGGTGTACAATTCATCGGGATTGCCGTGTAAAAACTGTGAATAGCAGCGTCGAGAGTATTCCTCCACACGTAATCCCCAGAGGAACGATATACGGACTAATAAAGTGACAAGCTCGGGATTCAATGTTTTCTCTCGACGAAGGTATGAAATGCTCAGTATGGAATCGAGGGTCGCGAATCAGAAAAAAACAGAACAAACCACAACCACGAATTTCTCGTTTCAAGACCCATCCCAAAATTAGTTTTGCGCGTTTTCGTGACGTTGGGATAAAATTAGCCCTCCCTTGAAAATGAGCGCCTGCAGGAACACGCTCGCCTGGACAATTAAGTTCAACTCTGAGGCGGTATTTTAGTTTCGGGAAGTTTCCCAAACATCGAATATATACGACAACGTCGTTGGAGCCGACTTAACGTCAAAATTGAGTTGATGATCGGAACGAACTCAATTGCAGGAAAGATCTATGAATGCATGCCTCTTACTTCTAGCTATCATGTACGATCAACTTGTCTCTTGGAGACTTCATGACGAGAAGTCGTATCAAGCTTCAGATTTGGCGGAGGCCTAGAGGTCACTGATTCCACATGATCACAGACAGGAAGCTCCTGAGCTTCGACTTGGCTCAAATGCCGAGTGAGGAACCGTACCGCGTTGCGGACTGTCACGCACGGACACGGAAACAGAATCACTGAGTTCGAGCTGCGCGAACCTCTCGGTCATCACTCAGGGCCGGTCATTTCGTTTGTTAGTGATGATGTTTCTTTTCCTCCCTGGCTCATCAAGGTTCCATGCGAAGAGCTTTCATGTGAATTTCGTGGCCTGGTGGGAACCCACCACGCATCGGGCAGCCATCGCATCGCCGCTTTGGCCATCTTGTCAGTACTTGTAAGGAACAATGACGTCTGCCAGCGACACCTTGTCTAAGATCGTGAACTGAACTCATATTCCCGCTCTGACAAATGCGAACGCACCTCCGTTCTTTGACGTGGGGTCTAACTTTGAATGGGACGACCGATCGTTTCGCGATTCAAACTCTACGTTTCTATATTCATTACGTGACTCTACGTGAATCTGATGCTTCGAATCACAATCCCTCACATAGAGCCGCCGCTTCCCGGGTTAGTGGAAAAAAGCGAAAATTTCTCCGAAGTTATGAAACGAGTTGTATGATTTTCTTCAGGAGCAGCTTCACCCCTGAAACTGGGATGATGAGCACAAAACCCTTGTGTAGCTCAAACTTCGGCGCGATCGACGGTTGATAAAGATTGAATCATGTCCCGTGGACATAGATTACCTCGAGTGATGCTATACCCCGCCTATGAAGTGTATTTCGAAGCAATCGCGCCGGGTTCTTGTCTTGGTATAAAAGACACTAGATGGCGCCAGTGTCGATTTGGTAAGGTCTGTCAACACGTGAACTTTTCTACTGCCCTCCCAGTTGTGTTTCAGCTGGCAACGCGGACGTTGCTGCCGTGAGCAGGTCAAGTGACAAGTGAAAGCGTGCAGAACGGATTGGTGTGACTCGCCGTTGGATAAGCGTGAGTGACTCGTGCACCCAAGGAGCAGCGATGCTGATGAGCCGTCACTAGAAAGGTACAATGTCAGCTGACTGTCAACTCCGTCCTCGGCGTATTCCGGTCGAATAGCAGTTCGGGTTCGAGAGTCTCATTCCGTTCAACTGTCTCAACTTCTCGATAGAGATCAATGCAGTGCGGGCCTCAGGGCGCGTTGTTGTTGCTCGAAGTGAGCGTTCAGAGATGATGTGGAGAGTTCGGAGCACTGGCCTCTGTTGAGCGCTTTGCGGATCAGCTGAGACTAGCGCTACCGGTGTAATGTCACTCCGAAGTGTTGGTCCTTTTTCTCAACTTCAGGACGCGTTATTGATGATTTTCACCGAATAAATGAGACATTCAGTTGATGGTTATTCAGAAGATTTGAGTTTTGAAGCGCAGCTCTGAGACTGGAAACATTTCCAACTATATTACCATCCGTCATTCAGAGCAAGGCTGCTTTGTTCCCGTTAAAGACAACTCTATTCCCGCGTTACAAAGTCTGTTCGCGATCATTTCCGTCTCGAGAATTCAGATGATATGCGGGCCGATTCCACAGCCGTCGTTTGTATTGACTGCAGGACCTGATGTTCGGACAAAACTATGGAAATCGATATTTGTCGTTTCGTCCAGTTTAAGAATGCTCAAATCATCGAAGTTAATCACGCTCCGCTGTCGTTCTCCGAGAGCTCGTTTTACTTAGCTGTCACGAATTTCTTCTCGAGATAAGATCCAGCTTCCAGTTCCTCAAACATTTTACGATCGCCGGTTAGCTGGTTCCGGGTAGATTCGTCTCCGGTGATCGCGTGTGAGTGAGTGAAAACTTGATCAAGCGATGGAATAAAAACGAGACAAAGAGTTGAGGTTTGCCTGACCCTAGCGGTTGACGTTCTGCAGAAGATCAAGCCATCGCTTTTCGCGGTTCCGCAACTATTGTTTTTGTATACAGCCGCGACGACACGAGATTCTCCGAGAGATAACTCTTTCAGAGAAGTGATGTCTCGGGAATTGTTCCGCAAACGCCGAATGAAAAAAAAAAAACAAAAAATGGACCCCGCCAACCATCAGATGTAGCCGTCCGCTGCGAAGCGAGTGAAAATTTTCTCAATCCTTCAGCAAACACTGTGCTGTCGTTAGCAACGAGGAAGTTTACGAACGGCAGCCAATCTTCACGGCTTGTGCGTTTCCATTTAGACCTGGAGGGTCATACCACATGATTCGGAGCTTTGTTGAACGAACACGCAACAGTTCCACGTTTCGAGGACGTCGAGAAAATTCATTGCGGAGTGCCTCTGTCTTGGAGAAAGCTTTGCGGAAAGCTGTGTCCGTCAACTTTCCGACATTTCTAACGAAAACGGACAGGACTGTCGTCCAATGAAAGATATATAGAAAGCTAAAAGCAATAACTGTCAGACGCAAGGAGCGAGAACAGAGTGGGGCTTGGAAAACCAGCGAACGCATAAAGTGCTAGCTCGGCATTGTTCTCTAAACGGACGAATCCTTCGGTTTCGAGCCGTGTGCGCCCCGCTCCGTCCCTTTGCTATTCCCGTCAGCTCCTCATCCTGCGTCGCTCGTTTTCCAAAGCCAGCTAGCTGGAGGAGAGGTCACCGAAGTAGCATGGAAAAAAATCGAACGAGAATGAGGGTATAGAGAGCCATCGTACGTGTCCGGGGTATAAAACGGAAAAGGAGACACACACTAAGGTATTGGAGGGCGTACTTTTTCCTGTCGTGGTTTCATCGCGTGTCATCAATATGTCCGCCCCGTTCCGTAGCCTAGCCATTATCGGGAACGCTTTCTGGAAACTCATCGTCGACGCGCCTTCCTCCCTGAACCCCGTTTTTTCCGACAGTGTCCTCGGTTCCGGGTGCCGTGTCCCGTAAAGAATCGAATCAACTGGAAACTCGGTGATTTCCGAGAAGTTCTGAACGCGCTCCAAATCTAAGGACAGGGTGGACCAGAGCTTGAACGCAGTCGCGTGGCTGTGAGTGACATCGAGGGGAGATTTGCCGAAAAAACTCTTTCATGTGTCACTCTCAGAGAGCATCAGAAAGACGAAGTCAGTCTTCAGGCCGCGGGACTGGCATCTCTATTATCCGCGAGACTTGCAATGCGGTTCCACCCTTCAATCTGTCGATCTTTTGAATGCGGTAGATGGCTCTGTCTGGATTCCGGAATCTCCAATGCCACGCTTTGTAACCTTCGGCTGGAAGCTCCGGAATACGAAGCAGTCGGAGCTGACGTCGATTGGTGCTGCTGCTGCTGAACTCGTCGATCCATTTTGCTGAGTCATTCGCCATCCTTCGATTCTGAGCGACATACAGAACATAATTTTTCCGTGCCCGTACGGATGGAATATTTATACACATCGCTCAAGCACTTCATGATTGAATCCATCACATTTTCCATCGACGATTCGTCGCAAGCTTTCTCTTCTTCGAATACATCAGGCACATCAGTCCGAGGTCATTGAATTACTCGACAAACAGCTGGATCAACCGAGTTCGGTCGAATCACAGAGTTCGTCTTCCAACAAATGATGTCCCACGGTCGAATTCGTCCCCAGGAGTCGACCGTTGATGACTGGGGACAAACTTGAACCCCAGAAACCCAGCTAGGGCCGATCTCCTGACCCGATTCATTGACAACAGCAGCGTCTTGTTTCCAATCTATGCTGAAGAGAGTGGTTGGTTGTTTCTGTCAATGTATGTCGACATCTCATGCGCTCATTGTCGTGTGCTGCCTGTCGCTGGAAGTCTTCAGCTGTTACCGGCGGCGGGACCCACTCACCGTTCGGAAAACAGAAACGCAGACAAACGAGAGGGCGATTCGAGAAGCTGACAATAAATGTGCAAAGGACATCAGCCCTGTCAAGGAGGTTGTCGATGCTGCCGTTCGACGAAAACAACGGAAGAGAACTTCGAGCCCGCTGGGAAATTCTCCAAGTTGTCGATATAAAAGCTGCCAATTGAAGGCACACCCGCCGGCAGCTCGACTGGAGCCCGGGGTGACTTGACTTGCCGCTTTCGCTTTCGGTTCTGCGAGACTTGCGGTCGCGCTCTCAAGAACCGTCTTCTTTCGATTGAAGCGGAGAGCACAAAAACGGCGTGGGCGGCAGGTGGAGAGGAAACAAAGAGTGGAACCTCGTTGTTGGTGTCAATGATAGCTGACGGCATCAGAGACAGCGTCTAGAAAAAGAGGCGAGAGCGTGTGGTGCGCGAAAAAAGGAAAGGAAGCTGGTTGGAAGTCCATGTAGCTCCTCTTCCTTCTTCTCCCGAGGGATTGTGTTTCGCTGGTCCGCTGCTTTCCCCCTTCTTTTGAAGAAAGCGAGAGCCAGGACGACAAAAAACTCTCGACGGAACGGACGGCCGAGACGAGGTCAACAACGTCGGAACAGGAGAGGACCTTTTACCAGAGTAGGGGTATGGGAACTCGAAAATGAAGTTCTCTCTCCTGGCTCGGAGACGAAGATATGGAGTGCTTTCAAAAGGAATTGAAAAAAATGTTGTTTTTCTTTGAAGTCCCCCGGAACTCTCCGTGGCCACTCATTCTGATGCCATTCGTTGAGTCCTCGTGAGTTATTCATGTGCTGCTGCATTCATGTAGTCATTTCACTCACTCACTAGCAAGCTGACTCTCTCGCGCTCCTGTTCCCGGGCGGCCCAACAAAGTTTCTGAACAAGTCGCTCGCTTTTGCTGAATACATAACAATAAATTCCCGTCGTAAAGTGGCCAGTGGCGTTGTTGCAGTTCCTAAGAAGGGCCCATGAGACTCGACGACGAGGCGGCGCGGCGGCGGTTTTCCGACAGCTCGGAATTCTCTTACAGCTCGCACAACTATTGTCACAGCTGCGGACTCGCATTCGCGGCTCAATTATTGACCGGCGCCGTCGCGAAGCTTCTCGTTGTATGGAGGAGAACTGGACGAAGAAGGGAAACTCGAACTGAGCCAACAACAGACTGAGCCGCATGAGCAAGAAACTCAGAGAACGCGATGTAAACGACTCCGCGAGCGACTTAAATCATGAAGATCAATTTTTCTGAGCGCTCCGAGTTCATGCCGATAAGAACTCGGCGCTGACTTCGCAACTCTGATGTCTCGATTTCATCGGTCTGTGTTTTTGAACTCGAGTCGCGAGACTGAAATCGTCGTGGTTGGCTTTAAGTCGGAGGTAATGAAAATGACAGAGGAGGGAGGAGAGTACGCAGAAAGAAGGAGCCAGAGAGTACTTTTCCGTTGCGGCTGAACTAACGGTGCACGCCAGCGAGTCAACCACAGTTGTTCCCAGGAGGAAGCTCTCCATTGAGTTCGGCTTTTAGGGATGACTATCGAATGGGAAAGTCGAAGTCGTCGTTCTCAATTGGTCGCCGCGCCGGGCCGGCCGTTCGCAACGGGATGAGCAGATGGGTTGGCTGGTTGGCGGCGAGACGAGGCAAGAGAAGGCAATCTCAACTTCGCTCAGCCATGCAACTGGCTTGCCACTCCACAAACTCGGCCTCGTATTGTCTAAAGGCACTTTCTGTCGTTACGAGATCCGCATCCGCGAGCTGCAACGACTCTAGCTGAGCAATTTTTTCTCTTTTTGGACATTTTCACCGGAAACTGTACATTAGTGTAGAGCGTCAAGCGTCATGCTTATTGAGGGGGCTTCCGCTTCGAGGCGAATATGAAACGAGTAACGGGTAATTGAACCTCCCAATGACAGCTTGTGACGATCAAAACCCATGCTAAGGAAGCTCCGGCTCTGGGAAAAAAGTTTTATGGCACTCTTCGATGACCTCTATTCCTGTTTCATGACGCTACCTGCTTCGTGGGCTGCTGCTGTTGATGATGTTCTTCTCGCCTCCAGCGCTCACGGCGAACAGTTCCGCAGCAGCCGCGTATGTTGTTGAAGGCGTCCTATAGTTCTGAAGCTGATAAGGTACGCGCTGTACTATTGCGAATCTATCAGACGGGATCGGGTCCGGGGTCAGAACGAGGCGATAGCCTAACCGCGGATTACGACCCGGCGCGAACCGAAAATAGTTCGGGGATGTCACCGACCCGGTTAACTACGTTTACCCTTACATTCGGGGGTAGACGTTCTTACGTAGCCCGGTGTTGATGAATTCAAGCCAGCTCGTCCTCCCGCGTCCAAGCAGCGGGACAGGGCTATTCACGGAACGGCTCATAAAACGCCGCTGTCGTAACCTTTTTTTATAGTTCAAAAGACCTCCAAAGACCCAAGACTTCCAATTTCGTGCAGGTTCAGAAACAATATCAGCGCAGATCTTGACGACCGAAACCGCTGCTCGAGTTTGTCAACTCCGTACTCCCTGCGGGATCACAGGCTGAACTTGGAGAAGCGTTCCCCGCAAAAACGAAACGACGTCGATTCCAATTCGATTTCATGGATTATATTCATGTTTGTATTCTCGAGAGTTCGACCACCAGAACCCCCGAAATTCCATCTATCCTAAACTGTACTCTATGCAAAGTGTGGCTTGGACGAGACTCGTATTGGACCGAGTCTCTGAAAAAGTGCGTGATTGGAATGTTTGCATTCAAGCGCACACCATGATCACGCCACTTCGTAGGGCTCCCGGGGGAGAAGCTCTCACTCAGAGAGTCTAACCTACTTCCGACAGTGGGCTGTGGTGTGCGGAATCGCTGCACGAGTTGGTGAATATTCACATGGACTCTTCTAGAGCCGGCGTCTTCGCTTTTGTTGCGATGGCTCTGTGGTTTTGGTTCCTTGAATTCGGCAGTTCTTGGCGGCATCGATGACGCTTCCCCGAGTTTTGTCCAGCTTTCAAGTTCCACGCGAACCCGCTCCACCGAGCAGCCCAACTATCCGGGACTCGAACTTGTCTGAAACGTCTTCGAGCGCTGGACAGTGGGGAGTCTATTCAAAAGGACAATGAATTGGAGCAAGAGTCGTTCAAATCCCTTCTCAGCGGCAAAGGTAAACGAGAAGATCCTTGTGACTCGGGGCCCGTCCGTTCTTATCTTAGTCCAGAGTTAAGTCTTTTCATTTCATTCGATGCCGTCTCCGTGGGAGGAAAAACAGCGAGCTCAGATAAGAAATCCCTCAACCCGCGGGCCGGCCGGCCGCCCGGTCGAGGGGCCAACACCACCCACCCACCCACTCATTCATTGACCCCCAGGTCCCCGACCACCCCACAACCGAGCCGGCCACTCGGTCTCGAGTCTGTAACTTGCTCTTATTTCCTTTCTCCCATTTTGTTGCAATGATGAGAAAGAGGATTGATAAAGAAAGAACGAAGATTCGCGCTGTTCCCCGTTTAAAACTCTCTTCCCGTCTCCAATCCTTAGCTAGCAACCCTTCTGCGCTCTTGATACGATTCAAAATGTGCCAATCAAGATAGTTGGATCCGAGAAACGAAAATATCGGTCGAATAGAATTTGGAAATCGATAAATATTCGTTCCGAATCTCTGGAGTCGAAATCTTTGCGTATCCTTTCCTCCACAGTTGAGAAGGAACTCGAAACTTTTCCGAATCCCGAGCTCATGGCAGTTACATGTTACGAACGATTGTTTGGGCTCCGCGTTCGGCGCCAAGAATCGTTCCGTCGTCCGTTCTTCCGTTTACGAACAACAACGAGATGCGAAGCTGCAGTTTTGAGAATAAATGTTTCGTGACCAGCAAAGTGCGGCTCGCGTTCCATAGTCATTAGCTAGCAAGTTCAAATCTGGATGCCTTCACTTCCCTATCGGAAATCAATATGGTAAGCCGCTGCTGACGCTGCCGCTATTCGGGTCCATTTGGACGGCGGCGCGGCGCCCGCCGGGTGAGTGGAGGAGCTAAATGAGGTTTCCTATAGAAATCTCGTCCCTCCACAACGGCTGGAAACAATTAGTGCTGGCATTGTACAACAGAGAAGGAGTCGTCAATAGACCTCACTGCGTCTGTACTGGGGGAAACTCACTTCGACTTGGATAACGGTTCGCTAGCTGGTTATTCATCTCGCGATCCCTCCAGGCAGCAGCTGCGGGTTCGTTATCGAGAATTTCGTTCATTCATCTTATCCGTTGTTGCCACGTTACGATAAGAGAAAGTGGCCCGTTGTTCTCATCATCTGATTAAGAGAGTCGCTAATAATCGGATTCCAGGCTAGCGCGTCTCGTTTCCGATGCATGACACGCTCGTGCCGTCAGCCTCCGACGTCACTACGGGTAAACAGAGGAACGAATCCCGCAAGCAAAATCGGGAGCCTCCTTTTCGATGTTCCGGGAAAATTGGAGAACCCGTTCCCGAGTTCGTTGTGACCGACGATCTCCATTGCTCGGTCGAGTCCTTCTCTGAGAGGTTTACATCATAGTGGCTCGTCAGAGCTCCGATTTTCCGAGAGCGTAGTGCTCCCGTTTGATGACTCCTATCCGGTATTTATTAGAGTTCGGACGCTGTTCCGAGCTGGTCACAGATTAGTTCTGCCGACTCGCTTCGCTGTAATGAATCGCATGATTTATTTGCTACGTTTGGACGGCAGGTCTCTCATCAGAGATTTATGGAACGCTTCAAAATTAGTCACCCGATACAGGACTCACTATTTGGGAACTTCGACGGCAGACAGAGTACGATGTTTCGTCGTAAATTCCGAGAGCCTTCGGGAGGATGTTTGGAACAGGATCAAAGGCGGATGTTCAGCCGTTCATTACGAGGAATATTCTCTTCTGTTGCATCTATTGAGTCACGAAGTGAGAGGATCGAACCGTATCTAGAATCAAACCGGAATTCCCATTGCAGGCAACGATGATGACGGCTTCGATGTTTGCGAGGTGCGCGTGCTGACAGCGGGGCAACTACAACAATACGCTGAAAAATGCGTCGGTACCCTCGACGTATGCTGAAGTTGGCCCTGGGCGCGGTGGGCTTGGTGTCGGTCACGCTATTTTTAACCAAAGCAGTGGAAAATGCTCCAAACCTCGACCTGCCGATGCCGCCGATGGCCTTACGGCAAGAGGTGGAACAGCCAACTGTTAGCAACGACTCCATTGGATATTTTTTCTCCAAGAAGCATGCAGGTCATTCCACGCGGTCCCTCCTTCCTTGACCTCGATGGAGGGAAATGACTTGGAAAGGCAGTTTTTTAACGTTCTGACTGAAGGAATACGCTTTTCCTCGGGGATGAGCTCTAATCGCATTCATTTCCAACTTCTAATGACGCACTTACAGGTTGTCACTTCGGACCTCGTTGATTGGCATGACTACGCAGCCATAGCTGCCGAAAAGCTCGCGCAAGGCCCAGGGGAGCAAGGAGCCGCAGTTGAACTGCCAAAAGACGCAGAAACCGAGAGCCGCAAAGAGAGATTGTATAAAGTCAACGGTTTCAACGCGGCTGCATCAGATCTCATTGCGTTGAACCGGAGTTTGCCTGACATCCGACACTCCGAGTGAGTTTTCATTCCGGGTTCCAGAATTTTCCGCGTTTTTACCCTGATACTTACTCTAATTCTTCATTTTCCGTGCTTTTAGATGTCAAAACATCCGCTACGCACCGCACTTGCCCACAGCGAGTATCGTGATCCCCTTCCACAACGAGCATCTTTCAGTGTTGCTGAGAACCGTTACGAGCGTTCTGAGGAGATCGCCTAAAAGTCTGGTCAAAGAGATCATCCTCGTTGATGATTTCAGCTCGAAGCCGGAACTGGGTGAGTTGCGCGATGTTCCGTTTGATTTCGTAATCCGAATTGAGTTCCCCACTAGTTTTAATTTCCGCCGTCGTTTCAGGTCTGAACTTGGAAGAATATTTATTCAATCACTTCGGATCCAAAGTGAAGGTGTTACGGGCGTCCAAACGTGAGGGATTAATCCGAGCTCGGCTGCTAGGTGCGCGTGCCGCGGTCGGGGATGTTCTCATCTTTCTCGATTCGCACACTGAGGCGAACGTGAACTGGCTTCCTCCGCTGCTAGGTAAGAAGTAGTGTTCTAATCCGATTCGGGTGCGAGAGCCGAGAGCCTACGAAGGACAAACTCTCGAATATCTTTGACGAAGCAGCGAGCACGGAAACCTCACACACGATTCAACTTGCAGATCCAATCGCGAAGGAACGACGTACTGTTGTGTGCCCGTTCATCGACGTGATCAACTACGAGACGTTCGCCTATAGGTCGCAAGACGAAGGTGCCCGAGGGGCATTTGACTGGGAGTTCTATTACAAGAGGCTGCCTCTGTTGAGCGAAGACTTGAAGAGGCCAACAGAGCCCTTCAAGAGTCCAGTGATGGCCGGCGGCCTGTTTGCTATTGATCGCAACTACTTCTGGGAGTTGGGTAAGGAGTAAGACGTGTACTTTTATTTGACCACTAAACATCTTTTGGAATGTCTGGCCGGGAGCGTTTCGTCGAACATCGGGGAACGACTCCATCGTCTGGCGAAACGGATCCAGGACATAGGACCAAGTTTGTCTTGAATAACAAAATCACGGAAAAGAACGAGCGCAGCGAGCGCGCACACCGAATGACTTCCCTCGTTCGCGGGTCTCCTGGCGCTATTTCTTCCGACTCGGACGTCATTGCGGTTTGCCGTCATCGTTGTGTGCCGCTGAGCGCAAACAGCATCGTTTCCCGGGACGTCTATGAACACAGCTTCGCGCCGCCGCGACCAAAACCAACACCACCGCAACCGGCTCCACTCGGCCCTAATCACGTCCAGAGCCTGGGTGGAGTGAATATTGGCTGCTCGACTCTCCCGGTGTTTAGATCGCGCGAGCAGGAACACTTGGCTGTCGCTGCCAAGTGGAACACACATGCACCGAACGAATAAATAATCGGAGCACGCCATTGTTTTCAGGTGGTTATGATGAGGGTCTTGACGTGTGGGGTGGAGAACAGTACGAGTTATCGTTCAAAATATGGCAATGTGGGGGCCAGATGTTGGACGCTCCGTGCTCACGGGTGGGACATATCTATAGGAAGTTTGCTCCGTTTCCCAATCCTGGAATCGGCGATTTCGTTGGAAGGGTACGTATGACGCAGCTTTCGTGGATCGTCGACGGTTTCCGTTTGCGTTTCTTAATCTTCACTCGGAAACGAGGTTGAGTTTACCATCGGTCCGACCATTGAAGATTTAACGGGAATGAAATCTTCCCTCAGAACTATCGCCGAGTCGCTGAGGTCTGGATGGATGAGTACAAGGAGTTCCTCTACAATCGGCGTCCGCATTACCGCACGTTGGAATACGGCGACATTTCGAAACAGAAAGCTTTGCGAGAGAAGCTCAAATGTAAACCCTTCAAGTGGTTTATGGAAACGGTGGCCTTCGACCAGCCTCTGAAGTACCCACCTGTGGAACCCCCGGACTTCGCTTGGGGTGCGATTAGGAATGTCGGCGCCGATAAATGCCTGGACACCAAGTTCAAGGAACAGGGAAAACGTTTCTCATTGGAAACGTGCATCAGTACGGATAGCGACGTGAGCGGCGAGCAGAATTTCGTGCTTACGTGGCATAAAGACCTTCGTCCGGCGAAGCGTAATGTGTGCTTCGACGTGTCGTCGGGTGAGAAGAAGGCTCCCGTGGTGCTGTGGACGTGCCACGGAATGCACGGCAACCAGCTCTTCAAATACAACATGGTGAGTAGTGTACATGGTGATTTCGGCAACGAGTCCGGAATGATTCGGGCCAGTTTCCTATCGCGGCTAATGAGTTTTAGGATGGGTTGGTTAGAGAATAATTTGAGATGCTCGCAGCCTGCACCGACGGAATTGCGGCACCGCGCGTGGAGGAGTTGATTCGTCATCCGATTTTAAGCCTCTGAATATTCATTTCCAGAACACCAAACAACTGATGCATCCCATCACGGCGCAGTGCATAGATTGCGATCCTGGAAACCTGGAGATTTTCATGAATCCTTGTGATATCAACGTCAACACCCAGAAATGGCTGTTCGACCACGTGAACTCAACAGCGCTCCTCAATGACTGATATCGTCCCCACAAAATCCGACCGCCCACTGGTGAACGCCTCCCACAGAGCATTGGAGCGACTCGGTCGTAAAACACCACGGGGAGATATCATAACAAAACCAATCTGAGCGAGCGGTGGACGAAAGCACCGCTTAAGCCGATCGATAAAGCGCAGCGACAGGCGGAGGGCCTGTTTTTGTGTTCGACGAGAGCGTTAACTTCTTGAGATCGAACTTTTGTGGAGAGCGGAGTTTCGATATCAGAATTGGATATTTTTCACGGGCGGTGTTTTTCTTTTCCGCCCGAAACAAGAAGCCGGAGACGAAGCCGATGATCGCGCGGCCGTTTTCAAGCTTTCAGAATCTGTGATATTAGGATCGGCAGCCGACGTTTATTATCGTGAGTGTGAACTAGTGTGCCGGGATTTATGAGGCCGATGCCAAGTTCGATGTAATCACGAATCGAGTCAGTGAATCGCATCGGAATCGGAGAGGGAAACTATATTTTTCGAATAAACTTGGTACCTTTTTACTCAGGAATCATCCTCTGTTTTCTTTGCATGCTTATTGTCCATCTCTAACCGGTATGTATATGCTCTCGGTTAGGGCATTATAGGTGAATGTCTCAGGTGTTCCGGTTTTCAGTGAAATGAGAATTTTGCAGGACCACCGTCAGGTTTGTGGAATCTCGAACTGAATGGGTCAAGTGCTCCCATTGTGAATAACTCGGTTGGCTCGTCTCCGCTCTCGACGATGACGAGGATTCCTCATGAGAATATCTGTCACAGCGTTTCTGGGGTTCATCGAGAGAGTTTTTTTGGGCTGCGGCCAGGACAGCAGAAAAATTGAGCACCTCTCCTGATACAGGACGGGAACACACGAGGGAAATCAGTTTAATGTTGTTTGCGTCAAGTGATGTTGGATTAGTAATCGTCAGGTCCTGGTAACTATCGGGGAAACCCGTCGTTGCATCGCTTGGAGTTCGCTTGAGGAACAAAGAAACCTTTGTTTCAGGGGAGAACAACGACGGGGAATCTCGAACGGAACGTTTGCTTTCGCTACGACCAGATTCCGCAAATCGTCTCGATCAGCGGAGCCTCTATGTTTTGACAAAAATTCGAAGTGAAAGGAGCATCTGAGAAATCGCTTTGACGTTTATCCTCTCGGCTGGTCGAAGACGTTTGAGGAAATGGAACAAACTTGGCGAGGACGTGGATTTGCGAAGACCCGATGTGTCTACGCCTCATTACACTTCGCTCTCGCTCGAAACAACGGCTCGATTTGGCTGAAAGAGCTTTTGGCTCCATTTGTTATGGCTTCCGAAAAGTGTGAAAAAGGCACAGCACCTCTTTCTACTTCAGCAAAGTTTGTACTATGAGAAGGTTGCTCTACGTTTTTGCTTCGAATGCACAGCTTGGTGGCAACGGAAGCATCTGCGGTGAATATTTGCCGTCGTGCTCGTCTGTTTCTGATTGAGGAATGGAAAGGCGCTGAAAGAGGAGGGAGGAAGTGACGGATTGTGACCCGGGAACAAATTGAGGTAACAGTGGTTTCAGCATAAAAGTTTGTGTTCGCTGTGTTAGGTAGAATAGATGGAAACCCTCGTTCGCTGTAATCACGGGTTTGTGAGTTCTGCTGCAGCTGCCACTGCTCGCGCTCTTCCTACTGCGAGGAAAGGAGCGATGGGTAGATTTGCTGGTGGGTAGGTGGGTGATCTTTTTCCTAATGGATTCGTGTAATTAATGGAGCTGAAGATGAGAGCGCACAACCTCCATGAGTCCAAACAGCGCAACTATGATGGGGTTAAGAAACAATGGCACAGGGCGTATATCTTGCTACCCTTTGGCTTACGCTCCCTGCTGAATGGGAACTGTGTTAACTTCCCCGAGTTCATCTCCGGCGTCTGGGGTCTTGATTCCCTCAGGAACAGAGCATAGATGTGCGAGCTTGGAATGGAAGTGCGGAACAATCGCGGAATTCCGTCAAAATCTCGAGCGCACGACAGTCTTTCGAGGCGCCCCAAAGGCAGGCATTCATCTCCTTGTGCATTCATTCATTCATTCATTCGCGCGAGCCAGTGCTATAATCGAATATCGCACGATCCATGCTCGATGTAGACCGCGAAATCTGCATATAAAATTTTTGCCTCGGAATCAGAACGGACGCAACCCGTCAACACGTGTGGCCTTCGGAAACCTCTCGAATCGAGACCGCTGGCATGTCCGTTTATCGTGCGCTGAGTTGAACCGCTTCATGGGGGAAGACAGTGTACCGAGTTGCAGGACGATGGAAGACTAGCAAGAGGATTGAATGGCGGAAAGCGGACGAGCTGATGGCGAGCAAAAAGTCGTAAAAAAGAAACACTTTGGCTGCTGAATGCTCCCTCGAGACTCGTTAGTTATAGCAGTCAGACGAAAGTGATTCACCCTTGTTAAAAGTTTTTGTCCAATGCTCCATTCATCAAAGCTCGAATTCATTGAACAACACGCGAAAGATCTCGTCGGTGAGCGATGCCTTCTAGAAGAGCGATTTGCATTCTCCGCATATTACCATGAAGATCTATGAAGACGGTGCTCCTCTATGAGCAGACTTCGTTCAGCCGGGTTCCGTTGCTCCAGCGGTTGCGGGGCCTGTTATCGACATTGTAGAAAGCATCTACGGCCAGGTTCGGGCTTTGATACGTCGAGGGCAACAAGTGTGGGCAGCGAGGCAGAAACTCTACGCGGTGGTTTCTCTCTGTGCTATTCTGTAAACTTCAACTTCTATCACAATAATCACTCCGTGGTGATGAGTTTGACATGCAGTTCAAAACTGCTTTTATTTACAAAGTCAAATGTCGTCTGTTGTAAGAAGGCGGCAATATTCAAATCTACAAGTCTTCACACTCTCCACTAACAACCAGCTCTCACTCGTTTCCAGCGGAACGGTATGAGCTCGGTTTAACCGCTGGAAGTCGACGATGATAGGCTGTGTAAACTTCTCACCTTTTGCACATTGAATATTCGGTCGCGGAAGGTCGCCATAATACTAACGAGCTCAATGTCCGGTGTAGACCCTCATAAAGGAAAATAGGTTGCTAGATAACGCAGGCGGGAAGATAAATCTGCCAATATCGTACCGTGGGACGAGAACATTATTTTCTGGACCCAAACATGTGTCTTTTCTGAACGTAGTCTCCCCTTCGACGTCATCGACCGGTCAAGCTCGAACCTAGATTCGTTGTCGCGTCGTTGTGGCTCCGGAAACACGTGCAAATCTGCACGTATGTTGCATTCCGTCTAGTGCACTGTTAGGTTGCCTCTTCGGTTTGGAAGCGCGAACGTAGGATACGTCTTGACGGGATATTCCTGCTTGGCGCTGTTCTTCCGTGATTGAGTGAACAAATTATTTTCCTTGCTGCTGCGGTTGCTGTTTCTTAGTTTCCTTATTATTCGCTTGCGTGTTGTTGTCGGCGGTGCTTGTAGCGGCATGGGAGTTTCCGTGAGAGATGATGGCCTAATTGGTTTGTCGAGTTGCTCCACTCGAGCGCAAAATGTACTTAGCCCCTCTGTCTAATTTATTTGCTTGCTTGCCTTCTCGCCTGCCTACTTGAAAGCTGGCTGATGCAGCTCTTACTCTAGCGGCTGCCTGACTCTCTGGCTAGTTTCGCGAGTTGAGGCAATTAGGCGAAGGGCCGCATAAATTGCGAGGAACCGTTATAGTCCGCACAATCCACATTCGTGCATTTGAGGATCCGATAAGGTTTCTAAGACATCGATTCCCTCGCATTTATTGTCCAACAATTCAAGCGAACGATGGATGACTCTTGTGAGTTTAGAGGGACGCTGAAAGACGATCTTTAGGAGGAAAATAGCCTCGCAGGATGTACGGTATGAGAATGGAATTCCAAGAATTGCTTCGTTTCAACGAAAAAAGAACACATCATGCCGTTGAGTTGAAGCTTGCGCCCTCAACTCTCGTTCTGTCGGCCGTATGACTGTTGTTCTTCTTGCAACAGAGGGAACCTAACTGCCCCACTACAGCCGAGTGCGTAAAGAGGGAGACGAATCGAGCGAAAATGAATTCTATCGACGGGGGAAAAACTGCCTGATGGTTCCGACCATCTGTTGTCCGCGGTGGCGGTGGTGGTCAGCCTTGCGGGTAGCCGAGTAGTCGGTCGAAGGAACGGGCAAGAGTTCCGTCTGTTGGTCAGCCTACCGATTCGCAATACCTGCGCGGCTCGTTCCACTGCCTACGCTAATGCAACTTATCTCTCAAGGTGGTTACGCGAGAGAGGGAGTCGACGTGTTAATTCAATTTGTTCGATACACCGTTCCCTGCTATCGCCATTTGCAACTCTTCCGATAATCGGAAAACAGTTGACACGACCAGCTCCAAGGCCCGGCTCGGAACATGGTGTCGAGGTTCTCAGCGTGGTCATTCATCTTATCGTGTCCGACTCCGGGTGGAACTCAATATGTACGGAAAACGAATTCCACCAGAGTTCTCGATCTGGAGAAATGTAGTTCTTGATTACACTCGTGCAAACTGAAGCAAAAACATAAGCTACGAAGCAGCTCCACCTCTGAACATTGGAGATCGTCGCCGTAGAGGAGACCCACGAAAGTTAGTTGGATGCGAGTGAAACCAGCTCGAGTCCGGAGAGCTTCTCGCACCGGAACGAGGTAACATTAACGATTTCCAGCATTAACGACAGCGTGCAAACTTGGAATCGTATAAGAGACAGGACGGAGACCCCGAAGAAGAGAGGAAATGAAAAATGACACAGCAAGCTCATTCCACGAAAAGTTCGCTGGCAAAACGGTCTCCTCGCCTGCCTGCCTGCCAGCCAGCTACCCACCCAACCAGACATCCGGTAAATACTCTAATCATATTTTCTCTGTTGGAGTCGAGTTCATCCTGAGGCGACTGGTGGTAGTGACAGCCTCGGAGTCGCAACAGTTTCGGTGGAAGATGTCAAACCCCATAACTGAATTCGAGTTGTCTGCAAACCGTAGAACCAGGAATTATTCCGTCCTTCGTGCACGGCGCTTGCAAAAACCAGCAACAGTGGCAAAAAGCCGAACTTCATTAGTCTGGCGATGAGGCTCTCGGAAAAATGCCGGATTCGAGCTGGCGTCTGTCGCGTCCCCTGGACGACGACATGTGAATGGTTGCGACCGGATACTTTCGATATGAATTCGATCCCGAATTGTTCTTCGTGCGGGACAACGTTCAGCAAACCTTGACGCAGAGATATTTTCTTCAGGCATGCGATCTCTGTTTCGAAACGGAGCACCAACAGAATTTCCGCGAGAGTAGCTTGTCTGAAAACATTACCTGAGAGTAGCGCATCGCGTTGTTCCATTCTATGCGGAAGGAAAACAAATCATACGTTGCTGTTGTCAGCATCCATTTGTCTGTCAGCGAATCTTCCGGTTTGATAGATGATGCCGTGCTCAGCAGATGCAGTTGTGGAAACATGAAAAGCGCCTTCGTGCCGCCGAAGACTCCCTCATGCAAGTGAAACAACAACGATAATTCCAGAGCATCACTCTGAAATGGATAACGACGTCATCAACGGAATCATGAACTCAACCGACGTGAGCAACACCAGAAACGATTTCGAAAGCTTTCGCAAGGTTTTCAGTTTCAAACGCAGGCCTCGCGTTCAGAATCGGGCTCACGGAACTCAATGAAATCCGGAGTTCTATACGTCTGGCACGCTGGTACTGAAGTGCATGCACGATTTTCGAGTGTTTTTTTTTCGCAAACCTGCCAGCTTAGGGATGTGCATCCCATAAATCAATATTTTCCGTCTCCATTTGTCATTGCTGCAGGCTCACGTCGCTCGCATTCCCCCGGGAGTGTAATAGACTGAGTGAAGTAGGTCTGACCGTTCCGATTCGCAAGTGCACCATTCACCGCCGGCTTCGGTTTGAGTTTCACTCGGTTCGTTCTTCCCTTTGGTCGTTCTCTGGCGAACCCAGCGGCTAACTTTCGCACTCAAATTGTTATTTTATTCCCCCAATACAGCGTTGGGAACTCTGATTGCACCGATCCATAGAGTCCAGAATAGCCGACTGGATTCCCGGAGAACGACTACCATTAGCTTTTCCTCGGTCGTTCCTGAACGATTCGTTCGATGTTTTCCCTTGAGACGAAATTCCTCTATCTTTTCCCACTTTAAGCGTTCGGTTTCCTTTTCTCTTCCATCGAGTTAATGAGGGATGGCGACGGTCCTATTCGAGGGCCGCAAGAGCTCCATGGACGTTTGTGGTCGACCCCTGAGACGTCAGAAGTCGATGCTGATAACGGATACTCCCATGCGTGTACTATGCGCAAAAACATGCCGCTTGTCATTCTCAGAGGAACGCTTGGATGGCTTGGTAAAGATGCAAAGTCTAGCTGCTTTTGTTGTAGCCACGAGCTGTCGCTCGCAGCTGGCGAGTGTCGTCGTCGTCGGCCCTCAGCTCCTGACCCCCTCCTGTTACTCCGCTCAGCTCGTTCTCCTATCCTGTCAACGAGCAGCGGGCACATCCAATCAGCCGATGTCGATAGCCGAAGCCTTTGAAAGCGGAACACCCCAATACAAAAAGCACACCGTTATTCAGCACAGCCACTGGCAGGCCATATTCACGTCCATCATTCGGTGGATACGTGATGCATATAATCACCCCCATCGACGACGAATCGCGACGTGAGCAAATCGAGGGTCCCCTTCGGGAGCCGAAGAGTGGACCACTCGCACTCTAAGGCAGAAGCTGCCACGGAAGTAGTATCTCCAAACTTTTTCCCTCTTTCCCTTACGGAATCAAACGTTAGGTTTTATAGAGAAAAAGAAACACCTGAAGCTTCTTGGCTTCTTGAAACGACCATTCCGTCGCGGCGAACGAACGAGAGAGCAAGCAAGGGATGGTCACGTACGGAGTCGGACTCTCGAGGACGTGACACGAGGAAATCTTCAGTGGAACCCCTCCGGTCCGCAAGAGATCAACACAGTTCACCTCATGAGAGGCTTTCGTGGACTGAGTACGGCGGAAGTGTCGAGTCATTTAGTCAGCTAAATCGCTCTTTGCGTTTCGAGTTGGAGTTATTCCCACCTTCGAGATTCTATAAACTTCCTCCGGATGAGAATGAACGCGTCCGAACTTCGGGCTGTCTCCTAACAAAGAACATTGAAGGATGATCAATCCGTCTAATTATAAATGACCAATACGCTGAAAACTGGAAAGAATGCAATCGAGGGATTTCTCGGAATTCTTCTCCGTCGTCTCCAGATCGGGCACGGTCAGGTGAAGCCTATTCCTACCCTCCCGATACATCCGAGGCTGTCCGAAACTTTTCCGAACATTGATCCCCAGCATGACGAGGAGATAAAGATGAATGACCGTCCATAACATAATGGGTCGCTGAAAGCTTCATTACATTCCTTCCCTATTGGACGAACGGCGTGCGAGCGAGTCATCGCGGTGGTCAGCGGCGACCACCGGCGATAGCGCAAATCCATCATCCGCTTCCATCAGCATCGCGCTTTATACGTCGTAGCTCGTTCACGACACTATGCAAGACTCGCCACGACGGAACCAGTTTGTCGCGTCGTGCACGTTCGCCAAATTCGGCGGTCGTTCTGTTTTCCAGGAGTTAATCTCAATTTGCTGCTGTTTGCAACTGGGAGCTTGAACAGTAATGAACACTGCACCGGAGGAGCCCGCGCGCCGCCGTCGGCCACCTTCCCACGGCCACGGCTCACGGAGTTGCAATTCAATTATCTTCTAATGTGTCGTCGCGAGAAACAAAGTTCTCCCGAAACGGAGCTTCGATCCCAATACTCTCCGTGGACGCACCTTCTCCCGTAGTCTCATCATCAGGTCGTTCCCATTGATCGTGCGCGTTCCAAAGAACCCTCAGAAGTATGTAGACGCTGTTCGCGACAAACCCTGCAGAGCTCGAGTGAGTCCAGACTTCCGCGAATTCATTCCTCCATGAAATATTCTCGTCTGAGAGCTCGCGTCTCAGCGGACTCAACTTCGTGAACGAACAAGCCGGAGTGGTTATTAGAAAAGTAGAAAGTGTGTGACACCGTCAGCGGGGCGGGCCGTTCTGAGGCGATACAGTCAACCAAGAGCTGGAGAAGAGGACACCGTCCGGAAGCCGCCCGACTAAGCCCCGTAAATTTCTGTGCAGCTGTGAGAGACCTTATTAGATAGAGGATGGTGGCGGCTAGTACTCGTCGTCGTATAAGGCAAAGCCGGATTGACGGTTATAAGAGAGAAGGGTCTTCACGTCGCCTCAGGGCCCACAGATGGAAGATTTGAAAGGATTTCTCAGTTTGGCTTTTCAGGACATCTCGTAGAATGATATGCGTCTCGGAGAATCCTGAAACTCAAAAAGCTTCGTCGAGTCTTCGGGTGTTCCGGAATCCTCGTCCGAGCGAATTCCGAACCACGTCGCGTCGTCGAAATCGCGGCGATATCCTGTGAAAATATTCAAAAAGTGTAGCATCGCAAACCACATTGTTGGAATATTTCGATGCGGGACGAGGGTGCATTCTTTCTCAGTAGCAAACAACAAAATGGGCCTTCCGGTAGCATTGACGCAAGGAAAGTTTGTACCGAACTTCGATTATCTGGAGACTCTTTAGGTAGAGCGGAACAAATACCAAGGCAGTATTCGTCCAAGCCGCCGCGTCCAGTGACGGATGAGGGTCTGTCCATCATCTTGTAAATGCTGGCGTCCCACTTTGTCATGAAATATTTCATAACTTTTTTTCTTCGCGGATACCGGGGACCATGATATTACAAGAGAATGAACGTCCGTCGTCCTACTGCTGCCGGAAGCGGCGGGTGGGAACGGTGAAAGAGGAGAAGAACCCCCACGGAAATCTCGCGTCGTGCCGTTGTTGTCGTCGTCATGACGAACCGCAGGCTTCAGGTTCCGGACTTGTTTTCGCAAGGCGTCCTGATTGGGCGTCCGTCTCGTTAGGGAGCTCTGTTTCAGGTTCAGGAAGTACGCCGCGAATTCCGTGCTGTCCGAGCTTGAAATCCGAGAACGTTCTTGCTTACAAATTACGAGCAGGGACTTTACCATAAGCAGCTCATCCATAGGTTTTCGCCAGTGTCGTGTTCCAAATGAGTTGCGCGTATTCTTCACGATAATAGCTTGGTCTAGAATTTCGCCGACGTTGTTTTGTCGAAAAGGACGGAGTTACGGTGAACACGATCTCTTATTCAGCTAATGTGCGTTCGAGTCTTTTATTCGATTTCGCCGTGTTTTCGTTCGCCGCCGCACCCGTCGTCGCGATTGAATTGTAACTGCAGCCGGTGCTCGCGTGCCAAAAGCGTATTTTGTCCATACCGCCTATTTTCAGCAGCAAAACGCTGCAGCTCGAAATTACTATCATACATTGTAAAGTAGGCACTTCCATGAAATGCAGTTGCGCGCTTGGAGTGCCCAACGGAATGAGAGCTGTTGGCAACCGGGAAAGAAGGGGAGTGGATCCGGGACAAACGCGAGCGAAGGGAAGGCCCAAAGTGAGGTCTGGACGAGTGAAAAACCAGATGGTTGTGACGACTCTGGCAAAACGGATGGAGAAGTCAATATCGAAATTGCGTTTCGTCGTCTACTCGATAAGCCCGCGGCGGCCTCTTTTTTGCCTTTTCTCTTGACGTCATCTGATGACTACCTACTTCGAGAGAGCGTCCGCTCTTTTTGAGTTTTCCTCATTGTGTTTCCTCTCTTTGTTCCGTTTTTGATTCGAGAGGGAGATTCCATTATCCACCGATGTTCGAAACTCTGTGGCGGATCGACAGAAGTCGCTTCTGCAGAGCTCAGGCTCAACCGCAGAGAAGATCGCGGGATCCTTGAGGCGATCATCGAAGACAGGGAAGACTTTCGAGCGAGGTTCGAATACGATGGAGGATTCGCCCGTGCAGCAAAGCGCAGTGGTCCGACCTCGCTTTCGTTTCACAACTGCGACGTTCGTATTAGCGTCGTAATTGTGGCAATTTTTCTTATCAAAGAGTTCGTCGCGGGATTTTCTCCTTTCGTGCTCTCATTAGCAGATAGCGGCAGCTGCAGCGGCGTGGGTGTTGGCGGTGGCGGCAGCAAGATAGATAAGCGGAACTCGGAGCGACGACCGTGGATTGTTGGAGAAAGAAGAAGGATACAAGAATAAAGTGACAGTCGCGAGTCTGGCGTGCAGATACGAAACCGTGACGGTAAATCGAAGGTATCGCCGTGCGGTCAACGCGAGTAGTTGTTTTCGATGAATCCGGTACCTGTGGCCAACCTTCCCTACACCTGATATGCCACGCTGGCTCGAAGAAGATGCTTGCAAGTAGCCGGAGGTACGCAGCGAAGAGATAGCGTATGCTCTTCTCGAGTTTGAACGTAACCCAAGACTGAGCGAGTCAACCGTGGAGATGAGCCGTTTCAAAGACAAAATCGAATTTCGGAGACTTTCACGTTGTCTGATTCGCTCCCGGCGACACTTTTTTCGGCCACGATTCCTTCCTTTCCCCGGACTTATGTAGCAGCACTCATGGAAACTCTGTCGACAAGTTCTGTGGTGAAGTTGTTCGAAAATACGAAAATACTTCATCCGCAAGAACTTTCACATTCCGGCTGAGAGTACAGAGTGACATCCGGATCAAATCCGGACGATGATTTCAGTATTCACACCATTCATAGTCAGCAACCTTATGGAAGTTGAAAGCGTAGACAGATTTTTCGTTTCTAACATGATTTCAAGAGATTTCCGCACTGATTGCGATTGCTGCAGATTTTCTCCGAGACTTCATTATTCTTCGGGTTCTCCCTTCGTCGACCTCGTTTCAGAATCTAAACTCTCATTCTTTCTTCTTCTCTTTGTCGCTCCCTCTCGACGCAGTAACGTCTGTCAATATTCTTGATGATCGCTCGCTTGATTATCGATGAACTTCGGATCCAAACGAAGAAACGGAAGATTTTGCGGCGGATTCCAGCTTCCGTTAGATTACCATAATTGTCGTTCCTGAGTGAAACTTTGTTTCATTCTTTGTCGCATCCAAAAAGAAACTTCCTCTGTGGAAAGGGAGGATCAAAATACTCAGCTGAGTGAATCTCCCATTCTCACTCGAAGAGCCCTGCGCAGGTAGGATTTCAATGAAATCTTCTGAAAGAGATCCTCGCCGTCCTGTCGTCCTTTGAATTAGCTGCTGCTTGGAGTTCTTGACCCCGGACGAAAATAGCCAACCTAAGAAGGAGGTTCCTTTTTTTCCAAGTGCCTCCTTTATCAGGACAGACCGAGCAAGCCTGGCTCAGCTGACCGGATATGTGTGCGGACGTCCGATGTGCACGGTGGATCCTCAATAGAAACTGCCAGAGACAGCGACAACGAATGCACTTTGGCCTGAGAGACAATTGAAACAAAAGAAGCTGACCTTACAGACTACCTCAACACAATCCGTCAGGAAGACGATTAGTCAAAGCCGGTGACCTGGCTGAAACCCCGCAAAACTATGGTGAGAGTGATGCGAGATCTGCAACAGCAGTCTCTTGTACGGCTGCAACGACGGCAGGAGAAAGTAAAGGCAATGTTCGAAGGCGGCTTCATCAGCGGCAGGAAACGAAGAAGGTGGAGTACGCTGAGGGAGTGTTGTGTGAGATACAATCGCATCAAAGCAGAGATGGCGTGAGCATACTCCGTGCTGCAACATTACCCGAGCGCCTCGAAAGCATCTCTCTTGATAAGCCAGGATTTGGGCCGGAGATCTAATATATGAGAATATTGCCCTCGGAACCCGCCGCCGTGTTCTCAATCCTCAAGAGGATCTAGGATACATGTGAGGGATAGCTAGATTTTCGACGACAGTTCGTCGATCACCGTGAAGGTTTGAAAGTACGTGGTAATCGGTCATCCGGCAGCTAAAATTGATGGCGAGCTGCGATTGTTCTTCCAGGACGATCTAAAAATGAGAGTAGAAGTTATTATTCGGGCTCCCGGAGGCTGATTGGCCGATCGGTCGGTCGCGTGGCTGCCGAACCGGTCTGTCGGCAAGTTCTGAGCCTCGCGAACGGTGATTCGGCCTATACTCTCCTGTCACCTTCGACCGCTCGACTGGTCGTCCACTCGGCCGACTGCCATTTGAAGGACCAATGGACGAAGGAGACCCTCTGGGATTGCCTTAATCATACATCTCCATTAGGCAGAGATCACGAGACAGGGTCCCGGGATCAGAAACAGCTTCGAGGGATCAGAGGCCGGGACAGCGCTTCGGGATATTCGTTGATGAACGAATTGAGAGATGGACGGGCAGAATGAATGGAAATGTGTTCTTATAGACCTAAGATATTTTGATATTTTTTTTTTTGAGAGATAGAGAGTGAGCGAGAGGCCGTGTTCGACACGCGGTCAGCCGAGGACAGTCAGCCAAGTCTATTTTTAGTCCTCGAGCAGGGCGCTCCACCGAATTGCTGGTGGTCGTTGTGCGGCATCATCGTTGTCCAAATTAAGTAAACACTCCCCGATCACACCCATAGCAGGCGGACGTGTGCCTCCCTTAGTCGTTGCAGTTAATGGCTGTATTGACCTAAGCCGGCTTGTCCCGACTAACGGGCCGGTCGACCGATGGGCCAGCGACCACGCGGGCCTGGCAGTGGCGTCCGAGCGAAGGTTTCCAACTCTGCTAGCTGTCAAATACTTCGTTTGGGTCTCACATCCGGTGGGATGCAATCTCTGCCCGGAGCTGCAATATTCGTTCGGGTTTGCTCGTTCGCCTTTGGGCACAGGTTTGATTGCGTTCCAGCTTTGCGCGTTCAATGACGCTTTCTGCGAGTCGCTGTCCGCACATGTTGCGAATTTGAACTTTAAATTTTCCTTTTCTTCGAATGTTCGTTCTCGGTGGGAATAGTAAGGCGAACCCTCGCGGCTTCCGTAGAAACGCAATTCTAACAGAGCTGTGGTGAATTCGGATCGGGCTAGTTCAGCTGCAGCGATTGTGGTGATGATGGCGGCGGCAGCACTCGAGAACAGTCGTTTCGAGAACTGCGATACTTCCTCTTTTCATCTCGGGTGCTGTAGATGAACTACGTCATCATATTTTTTCGCCGTACGACTCGAGATTCTCGGAACGGTCGGCGTTTTCCTCCACGTCTACAAGCAGGAGTTATTCTTCAGGGAACGATTCCATTTCTTTCTCAGCAAAACGTAGCTGGCTCGAAGTTTTTGCGATCTGCTGCATCTGCGATTCGTGGTTGCCAGCTCACTTGCTTACGTTACGCCCAACCATATGCATCCGGTCGAAGCGAGCACATTGTGTGTATCTCTGATAGCATGCATTCAAATGGCAAGACAATGGTTTCTGCACGATTGCACGTGTGTTTATGCACGTACGATTGTAGGCGTTGAAGTTCGGCGGAGTTGATTCGCTTCACAGCGGAATACGTTCTGCCAAATCAAAGGAACGCATAACGAACTCAAACGCAGAGATTCTTCCAAGATCCATTGAGGACCGTGGAATTCCCATCGAGCCATGGCGGAGTTTCTTCAAATTCTGTTCATGCCAAAGAAATACTTTGAGAAATGTCGACTCCTGCCTAGCACTTTACATCGATCGATGTAGTCTGGAGGGTGTCCGCAGGCGAGTTCGAGGTCGTTGGAAAACAACGAGAGCTCTATCCGCCGAGAAAACGATCGATCGACGTGCATGTAGTCCACAACAGTGGAGCCATGAAGAGACAGATCCTCATATAATGCACAGCCCTGGGTTCTATTCGCTTATAGTCAAAAATCGGTGAGCACGCTCAAAGCTCCCATTTAGAATCTGGATTGGGGGGTAGATTGTACATAAAGTAGAACCGGCTCAGTCAGCCATTCCGGATACCGTGGGCCGATTGAGAGGGTTCCACTCTACTCATTTGTCGGTACGCGCGTCAACATTACACGGATTCATTCAGTGAAATTCACCGGGCTGCTCATGTTTCCTCCATCCACCCTCATCTCTCAAAAACGGTCAACAGGGATCGGACCGCTCTCACGAATCTCGATGAGAACAAGGAAAACCTCTTGACTCATGGGTAGCGGAACAGGGAGCTTTTCTGGAATGCATTCGAAGTAGGACTGACGCCTAGAGTGCAGTCCCAGCAAAGGATTGCGGTTTATTCAATTAACGCAAACTCATTTCACTCTGACAATGAGGCTCGAGACTCTGCGTTGCGAATTCGTGGGGAGGAAATTGCTTGATTGTCTAGTTGTCAATGTTCTCAACAAGATTCTCACGGAATCTGCTCCCTTCAGGAATGATTCTTCCAGAAACACTATTAGTTCTCCATTTCCAACAAGATGCAATGAGCTCCATGGCGTCGCGAACTTTGTGATCATCGGATGAAGGGACCGCATTCTCGTTTTTTCCCAGTTCCTAGATCGAAAAGTTGTTGACAAGTTCCTCTCTGACATCAGGCAAATCCATCGCCTCCAGAACTCCGCGTCGAGATCTCGTTCATTCCTGGGCCGAAGATTTCCCATTTTGGGACCCTACGAGGGATAGGGATGACAGCTGATGTTCCCGGCCGTGATCGATGCCAACGATGAGCGGAGTTTTGATTCTTAGATAATCGCTTTGCGGATCCGATGGTCGTGGATTCTTCGGATCCGAATTTCCGCTGAGAGCAGCATTTCTGAACGAAGCTGGGTCTCGACAGCGGAACCATTCGTCCCGCCTCAAACTAAAACACCGCTCTAACTAGCTGCAATGTTCCTCGAGGGCGATGCCATCGTCAACATTGTTTTTGTCACAATGTCAACAAGATAAACAAAGCAAATGTGATTCCAATCACCATAATCAGAAACGTTGCCAAGACACCATGCGTTGCCGAGATCGATACTCAGCGTAGCCTCGGGGGAAAAGAAGTTGGCGAGGCGGCAACTCATTCGATATGTAGCTTACCTGAATAGTTAGCTAGATGGTTATTCCAGCCTTCGCTTTGCGGGAGTCGTTCTGCTATCAATTGCATTGCCTATGCATTCGCTAGCTGCAAGTCTCGTTCTCCGGGGAACGCATCGAAAGCTCACCTGAGGTCGTTATCTGAGATGTAGGACTTTGAGGTTGAGTGCTCCGGGCAGCGGTCCTTGGTCGGAACATTGACATGTAATAACTTTTAATGAGGGGAATAGGAGTCGAATTTCCTCCTGCTTTTCTCGGACCCACCGAACCGGAGCAAGCGGGAAGCAGCGATGCCATCGACGCAAATTCCTCCCGAGAAAGAAGCCAAGTTGAATAACGGCCATCAACGGATCGTCTCTGCCGGCTCTCTGCGACGCTCGAGGTCCCGTATCAATTAGAAATGAAATTAAACTCAAGGAAGCGTGGAGAAAAAGTTGTACTGCGCCCTCTTCGAACCAAACTTCCCCCCTGACAAGGATCGGAGAAATACGAGAAGAATTCGACAAAATGAAAATTCTCATGGAACACCCGGCTTGAACTCGACGCTAAAAATTCCTTCGTTCAATTCAGAAATTTGTAATGACGAATTCTTCAAACTTTGGAAGGATCCGCTCCGATGTCCGAGTCCGAGACGTTCCGCGAGTTCTGAGATCGTTGTCGATTCATGGAGGTCAAGTGCTTCGAATTCCAACTAATAGTTGAGAGCTCGATTCCTTCGTCGGTTCGCCGCGCATCGTCCTCGGATCGAACGTGAGTCTCCGAACCTTGTCCTCCAAGGCTTACATTGGATGAAATCGAAACTCAAAATGGCGTCTCGAATCCTCAGTTGGAACACACGCTGACCTCAGCCAGATTCCTCCCCAATCATCGGAACTGTATCGCTCTCGAAGTTCAGAAAATGTATTCGGGAACGCCAGAAAGTAGATCTTGATCGCGGACGGGTTTTTGAGAATGAATCCCGTTGGCACAACTCTCGGTTTCGAAGCTCGTTCGCGGTGGAGCAGACAACAGCCGCGACGGAGAGAACAGCTGGCGCGAGATCCGAGTCAGCGTCGCAAAGAACTTCAGAAAGGCGACCGAGAGACGCGAGTGTCCTGCTCCTCTCGCGAGCTGTTACTCCTCGGGTAACCTCGGATGAGAGGGGTTTGACGAATTCGTTGCTTCGGAAGACGGTTTCCGCAATCACTGAGTGAATCGCTGACGAGTCGTCACTGTTTCGCGAACGGTTGGCTCGGATTGAAGAGAGTTTCTCCAAGATGCGCATTTGCGGTGTTGGAGAAACGAAGTGCAGTCTGGAGAAATCTTAGCGGGTCGTATCATCATTCAAAAGCCAAGTTTTTCCTCCTCTCTTCGCGAGTTTTCTTGACGCTAAAAGCATTTGCGGTCGGTCGGTTGAATCCGTAAAAGTTTTGCCAAGGACGGCGACAAATGTCTTTGGTTTCGACTCCGGCACAGAAGGCCAAACCATTGTAAGATACAAATGGAACGGACGTTTTTTTTCTTCAGTTGAAGGCTCGGTCCGGCTCCTTTACTCAACGCTTACCCCAACTCTCGCCTTCGAGCGGCTGAAATACATCTAGAGGCCACTCTTTGTTGCTCCGAAGCGAAATTGCCACGAAACGAACAAAATAGAGACCTCATTTTTTACATCGACGAGGGAACGCAGCAAAAAATTCCCGCATGGCCACTACCGGCTATCCGGCGTCGTTATCGGTATTCTTCTTAGTTCTCTCTTTTTCGGCTCTCAAGAACGGAATGTAGAGGCTCTCGTCGTCTCTTATTGGGAGCAGATCGGCAAAGGATTTGTTCGGAACGTTTCCGGTAGAGTGATAGCGTGGGGTGCTGATTGGCAGTTTCTCGAATTTCAAATACTAAAAACAACAGAACCTCTGTAGGAATCGACTCTTGAGCTTTTCCTTTCTCCGAACTAGCCCGAGGAATCTCCGTTTCCTCTGGCTCCGGGTGAGTTGAGGTTCTCCGAGAATTCGAATTTCGATCACTGCTGCACATCCTTGTATTCGCCTAGCAGCGCGACATCTGGCGATATTGTGAACGAGATGAAAGCTCGACCTTCAACCCATCCCAGAAAGCTTCGCTTTCCTGCGGCGACAAGCGGTGAAGCGACACCAGTCTAATTAAACTCTTTCGGGAAGATTGTCACCGTTTTCGTTCGGAGAAACACACACTGAACCTGCGACGCCTTGGGTCAAATCGAATGCGAGAACGCCAACTCACGCCTACCTGGGATACCTTGGGAAGAATGGGACGAGTGATCCGTACCTAAGCGTCAGGTAAACAGGACATCACAGCGTGAGCGGTCGTTTAGATCCTTACGCTCTCTTCTCGAGATTTCTCTCCATTTCTTCCCGAGTATCTGTCCAGAGTGGATCTGTCAAGCCGACCCACCTCCGGTGCCTAAACACCGCGCCGGAGAAGAGAGGTGGAGCTTGACGTCACGAGCTTCCGATCTATTTGTCTCCCTCAACTGCATTACGTCCAATCATCCCTCTGAGATTCGAGGTGCGAGTTCGCGCCAACCCTCGACTTGCATGCCTCGATCTGATATTCACCTTCATTGACTTCGTTCTTTGAGTCCGTGCGGTGCCTATCGCCTCGTTCCAAACAAAAGGAAACGGCGTACAAGAAGAACTTCTTCTCGCGGAAGACCGGATACCTGGATTCGGCCGAAACCAATGCGCGATGGGTGCTGGAAGGTTGGAAAAAGTTTTGGGCGAAGCCGTAACAGATGCCCGACGCGGAAAGAACCGCTCGCTGGCGGCTTCCCAATTGCAGTCGGTGGGTAGGTGGATGTGGGCCATCAAAAAGTCATTCAACACAACCTTAATGTTGTTTAATGAGGCCTTAATGGGGGTAGGCCACGGTTTCCTATACGCCTGTAGGCTGAATTTCCGACTGGCTGCGACTCGTCGGAGTGCCGGCGACGCTCCAAGGACACGACGATACTCGAGCCAAGACTAAACCAGCAAAAATTAACTACTTCTTGCGGATCTCTCATCCGGTTCGTTGTGGAAGACTGGATTTCCAAAGCTTTCCTAGACAGAGGAAAGAGTCGAGAGTTGTTCCACTTGCGGAAGGCACTTTGATTCGTCTCCGGAAAAGAGCTCTTGCCCCCATGAATTACGGTTGGCTCTAACCTTTGTTGGTATTCAGATGACGCGCTCCACGTGGAGTGCCTCTCTTCGTTGAACGGTCCTAGGAGTCGCTTTTTTTTTATGGTGCGGCGTATGCTACGTCTGCTTTCACTAAACGACGTCATTTATCCGACACTTCCGTCCGCTCGCTCACCACCGAAAGCTCACAGCCAGCTCAGCAGGCCCCGACAGCTATGGTCAAGCGTCGCTGCAGGGACGAAAAGTTCGAAAGTTTCTCGATGAGCGCTTTCAGCTATTTTTTCTAAGGACCAGCGGAGCGAGGAACAAATTGAACGTTCCAAAACGCAGGCTAGTTCCCTCGTCTCGGTCGGAAACTAGGTTTCGCCGGATGTAGCGAGCACAGAACAAGTGCTCCGAGGAACAGGAGCAGATGAATCCTATCGGGTCCTCGTTGAGCTCTTAGCATAAGGGTTTCGATATCGGCTGGGCTACTGATTTCCGTTAAACTCGCTGTGCACCCCATCCTAGAGGATTCTATGGTCAGTTTTCACCTTTCCGAAAGACACATGTGAAACCATGACCTTTCCTCCGGAATCAGGATGCAGAGCGGCACGGTTCCAACAAAATACATGGACTTTTCTAAGCAATGTGAGGTCAACAGCAGACCTTGCTCTCGTAAGAGAGTCCTTGAGCATGAAAAAAATAAACTAAATCAACGGTTCCCTCGTCGGGTCGAAACCAGAGCTTAAAATCCAACGTTTTCCCTACGCAGGGACGTCTCTCGCCCACCATCTATTCACGGTTTTCGAGCCCGGATTCTTCTTTCAGCGAAGCCGTGCCGTAATCACCGATCGGAGCCTCATCTCCATCACGCCATACTCGAACATAGCAGACAGCAAACTCTGCGAACAAAGTCAGTTTGTTAACGAAAGTTGTTAACAACAGCAGCGGCATCAACGACAGCCACGAGCGTAGTTAGAAGAATCATGATGTGGCATTACTCTACTCCTAAAAGGAGCTCAACGTCACTCGAAACCCTAGATTAAGGGATTTAGCACTTATGACCTTCTCTTGGAAGCGTGAGGAATTCTCTCATGGGATCGATCCAAGAAATGCAATGATTGAGTTTGTCTCACCGTATTTATGTATATAGAGCTACATACAAAATGTCTGCCGCAGATATCGACTTGAACGAAGTTATGTGTTCTCGGAAATTAAGCGACCTCGGAAATGGCTGAAAGTTCACGGTGGTTCGTACTTCACTCGCAGATTTGTGTAGGCAGCTAACATCGACGCGTCGATCCCAGTAGTGGGCCATATCTACAACATTTTCGAAAGTTCAGTGTTCGGCTCATCAATTTCGCTCGAAGTTATTCCGGCGTATAACCTGTTCGCAACTGATGATAGCGTAGTATAGGTTTACTAGACGAAGTTTATGCATACACTCACATGCCTTTGGATCGGCTTTGACCATCCCTGCTAGAAAAATAGCCGCCTACGCCAGTGTATGCATGCACCATCCTATCTAGATAGCGAAAACGAAATGCTAAAAATGCATACCGAAGAATCTCTTGGAAGAGCCATAACATCCAACAGCGCAACTCGCTGGAGTGGCGTCGAATTTCAACTCTGAAGATTGCTTCGACCAACATGGGCGTAATCTGCAGCCATCAGTATAAGCTAAATTCGGTGCCAGTGGAGACGTCGTCCGTGTTGACGCGTGAAGGCGAAAGGGAGAGACAGTCTTGTCATCCGAACTTTTTTGTCTATGCACAGCAGACGGCGGAAGTTGAGGAGGTTCAACAAGTCCGGTGAAATATGACGTCGCTGAGCAACGTTCCAACGACTGGCTAGTGCGTAGTGCACCATGGTATGGTGTTTCGTACTCCCTGTCGCCCCGAATGCCGTCAACGGCCGGGCGAGAAAGATGGAAGCTTCACTCAAGAGCGTCCAAGTTTTCGACCGGCACAACGGCTGTTCTTCCCATGAATATACTATACGTGGAGGCCTGCTGCTCGGTCACACAATAAGTATAGCTTTGTCGCCTTGACAAGCGCTTTCAGACGTCTGAAATCAAGGCACGCTTCGACTGTGACGGTCGTAACAGCTGTAAATTGAGCAATCAATCAATTGTTAGACATGATATCCATATAAATGTCATCGGCTGGGTAGGGTCCTAGTTGCGGCAGCAAAGGGCCACTGCCTGTGTAGCGGCACCCCCTCTTCCATCCGTCCTCGCTGTACTACGCAGTCTGCCGCGCCCAATCACGTTGATAAGCTCCCAACTCTAATTACTCACAGCTCTTACCAGCCCCGCGAATCCTACTGATGTCGCTGCAGCATGACATCAGTCAGCAGTTCCCGCTTGTCTTCTGTCTCATCTCGTGTTGCCCAAAAGCCTCTGCGTCCTCCTCCCCGGCGACAGCTCACCATAACGTCCTCTGGAAGAAGCCTACGCAGCCGGATAACGAAGAAAAAACCAAAACGACAGAGTTTCGGTCGCAGAGTTTTTGCGTTTGTCGAATCGCCAGCCGTACCACGATGACAACAACGAACACAGCGGGCCGTCGACGCCGCCGACAGACGACACAGAGTTTTTCTGCCAGTTACTACGGTCGAGTTGCTCCGTTCATGGAAAGTCGCGCTCAGTCTGGGGTCATCATGCTCTTTACCCCACTCGTCCTCTGCTCCTGTCGCTTCCCTCCCGCCGTCCGCCATATGTATGTATGTATGTAAAAAGAAGTCCAGATGCAAGCCGTCAGCCCGACGACCAGTCGGTCTCCGAGTCGGAAGGGAAAAGTAAAACTTTTAGGAAACTCTGCCCCCCTCAACTGTCAGTCGAGCTAAAAATTTCCATTGGTTTACGGTCGCGCTTCGATGATCGTTGCGCCCGTTTCCGAAGCCTGATGCTCTCCGTTAGAGAAGATGAGCTCCGACGCCATTTGCCAGCCTTTCGCGTTTCGAGAGTGGCTCAGTTCTCTTGCTCATAAAAGTTGAGTCCTCAATCGCCGGCACCGATGGTTGTTGACTCTCGATCCTGAAAGAACTTTTGGCCTTCATCGGAACTTGTCAAGGTGATATGCCCGTTCCGCTTGTTCCGGTCCCACTCTTCATGTTTGCTGTTTCCTCTCAGTCAGACCCGAGAAGTGGAGCTTGGTCTGGGGTTCCGTGAGGTCGGAGTTCTTGAAGGTCAACAGAAAAAAAATTCGTGCCGAGAGGGCGGTGGAAGAGCTCAATAGCTTTCAACATTGTGTTCACACGGAGGTGACCATCCGTTTCCAATTTTTCATTTCCTTCTCGCCGTATGGCCCCGATGAGGATGCGGCCGCGGTGCAGCAACCGCCGAAGGGGCCGCTGCTGGGCTCTTGTTGTTGTTGTTGTTGTGAAATAAATAAGAACTCTCCATCTGCTACATCGTTGAGCTGATGGGCTTCGTGGGCTTCCGGTCGTGTATCAAGTAATCACAAACCCCGAGAATACACGTACAGAAACGTGCTTAAGATAGCATGTCTCGCGTTCGCGACGTGCTCCCACGGAGGATAGCCGTGAAACGGAGCGTTCTTTTCTGATGTTCGCTCAGTGGCTGTTGATAGCGGCTATCGGATGCCCTCCTTGCACGATTCGTCGCCTCTTACTGCAGTCTACTTACCTCGCGACTTCCATGTCACATCGTATGGCGCGACACAAAAACCGAGACTGCGAGCGTGGTGAACATAATGTATTTCGTGCAGCAGAGCGGTGGGGCGTGAATTCCGCTCTCGATATCCGTTACGATCCGTCTGATTCAGACTCTCAAATGACAAAAGTTGAAATTCGAGCTTCTCGCGAAAAGGAGCGTGTGTGGCGGACGCTCCATCAACCGACGGCAACCTCGAGGTTAGGTTGAGGAAGCGAGACTCCTGACTCCGCATCGCGAGGGATCATGATGTGGCTTCCTGGGCGATCGAAGAACATTCACACACTTTGGTAACATACGATCTTCCAGGTTCTTGAGTCGCCTGTTTTGCGGGAGATGATCGAACAGCTTAAAGCTGACTGCGTCTTGTGGAGTCGTCGGTGGGTTTGGAGGTTGAAAGCCAAGCTCAAGGTCAGTCATCAACGTGGAGGATCGCGATCCGTTACAAAGCTTGGTCTGCACACGTATCTCGACATCGAGGCGATTCCACAGGCGGATTACATGCTGAGCGACTCGCTCGATGCGTCTTCCGCAATTCTTCTCGCCGTCTTTCTATTCTTGTTCTCTCTGTCTCTCTGAATCTCTTCCCGCTCGTGTCCCTCATGTCTCTCTTCCAAAAACTGGAATATCTAGTTCTCAGACAAAAGGTTTCACTGCACCCCACTTTCCAAACGCTGAGCCGTTCTTGCCTCGGTGTTCAACGGCGGCACCAGCCGCAGTGGCAGCAAGCAAGCAAGAGGAGTTTTTCCCTTTTGCCCACACTGAATGGATGACGGACCAGTATTGTTCTTATGCGTGTTTTTCCACTAAAGGCTTCTTCCATCTTCAGATCCATTAGGGCCTGATTGTCTGCGTCCGTGGCCGCCACCCACGCCTTTTGTTTTGCCGGACCGTTCAGCAGGGAAGAAAGATGAATAAACTGCTGCCGAGAAGCTGCGCGAGCAGCGCTTCATCGAGTCAATCAGCTGCAGCTTGCCTCGCAAGTGATGACGTTCATAATATTCTCCTCGATAGCTCAGCCGAATCGTTCTGTATGCGAGACTCAGGTCCATAAGCGCCATTCGAATTCGCATTCGTTGCGCCCCGAGCGCACGATCACTCCCGGGCAGGGTCCGCACAATGTGAGTTTTCATCTTCGGAAGAGAAACAACATTGAATTTAGCAGATTTCCCCAGAGCCACTCCCTCGACTCACGTTTGCTCGAAGCGCCTCTATCTGTCGGCGAGTAACTCTTTTCCGAAGTTTCCCCGAGACGCAGCTTCTCTCGAAGGTGAGTCAGTTCCCAACAATAGAGCGAAGCACAAAAAACCTGAAAGGATTGCGAGACTTGAACGCAGAAGTTCCTGGGCACAAGCTTCATTTCAGGAGCGAGTGAATTTCGAAAGTTTTCAAGCTCTTTGGAACCCCATGGCAACGCAAGTTTCCTCGAGACGAAGGCTGGAAGAAGCAGCCGAAGCGTCCGCGACCTTGATTGTTGTGTTTGAGAAGCAGTTTTTTTTTTCAGGGACCACCGCAATTTTCGTGGCAACATGCTGTCAACGTTGATTCGAAGCTTTTTCCTTGCGTCTTACTTTCCCTCACGTCATTCTTCGCCATCTGTTCCCGTTTTCTGTGTTCTGACCTGACCCGACTCGACCCCAGCTCCACCCGAGTCGGCCGAGGCCAGCTTCCTATTTTCCCACTTTTACCGATTCCCGATTCCTTGCTGTCTCTTGTCGGTCCCTGTTGCAGCTTGACGTCAGTCGGTTCGGCCATCGAACAGCAGGCCAGGGAGGCAAGAAAGCACCGGGCCAGCAGTCAGTCAGTGCTCGGACGGCTGCGTTTTTGTTAAAACGGCTTCCTCCTGAGAAAGAGGAAACTCAACACATGGCCTCGTTCTCTGGACCTGTCAGCCCTCAGTTCTATTAGTGACAGCGGCCGCGTCTCGAAGCAGACGGCTCTATAACAAAAACCATCGCAAGTTTCACCGACCGCGCTGTGGAGCTCGAGATTCTTGATCAGCATGACGATTGCTCGATACTCGTTTGCAAAGTTCGTTACCTCCGCACTTTCTTCAGGGAGCCCTATTAGTATGCCTATCGACTCTCCCCAACGATGCAGGCGACAGACTTCGGAATTTGCTCAGTCGTTACGGAAGAAGTGAAATATTCGACCGAAAACGTTGAGTGGTTCGGTTCGAGTCAGTCAACCTCAATTGCTGAGAATACTCCTGGGAAATTCAGTTGCCTCTCGACGTTCGGTCGGATGCTCTAACGAGGGGCGAGCTCATTCGGTGCAAGAGCAGCGGTCGACTAATGACTTCAGCTCACAGGGTAACAAGAAAAGTTCTTCTCTTTCTTATACTGTAGCTACAGCTTGAAACAAAGACGGAACCAACGACAGTGACGAGCAAAAGTAAAACTCGAAATAGAGTGCTAGGCATGAGAGCATCAAAGAGCAATGCGTAACAGCTCGGTTTTTGTCAGGGAGCTCAGTTAGTGCTGGGTATGAGGGTAGTTGTCGTCATCATTGTAGTCGACTTTGATGCGCTCGCGATGGCACGACCATTGTGGCAAACCGAAGGTCCACTGCTTGTGTGTGAGTCGGCTCTGGCGAACACTCGGTGGAGGCGACGGTTTCAGCCNGTGAAACAAAAGAAGCTGACCTTACAGACTACCTCAACACAATCCGTCAGGAAGACGAGTAGTCAAAGCCGGTGACCTGGCTGAAACCCCGCAAAACTATGGTGAGAGTGATGCGAGATCTGCAACAGCAGTCTCTTGTACGGCTGCAACGACGGCAGGAGAAAGTAAAGGCAATGTTCGAAGGCGGCTTCATCAGCGGCAGGAAACGAAGAAGGTGGAGTACGCTGAGGGAGTGTTGTGTGAGATACAATCGCATCAAAGCAGAGATGGCGTGAGCATACTCCGTGCTGCAACATTACCCGAGCGCCTCGAAAGCATCTCTCTTGATAAGCCAGGATTTGGGCCGGAGATCTAATATATGAGAATATTGCCCTCGGAACCCGCCGCCGTGTTCTCAATCCTCAAGAGGATCTAGGACACATGTGAGGGATAGCTAGATTTTCGACGACAGTTCGTCGATCACCGTGAAGGTTTGAAAGTACGTGGTAATCGGTCATCCGGCAGCTAAAATTGATGGCGAGCTGCGATTGTTCTTCCAGGACGATCTAAAAATGAGAGTAGAAGTTATTATTCGGGCTCCCGGAGGCTGATTGGCCGATCGGTCGGTCGCGTGGCTGCCGAACCGGTCTGTCGGCAAGTTCTGAGCCTCGCGAACGGTCATTCGGCCTATACTCTCCTGTCACCTTCGACCGCTCGACTGGTCGTCCACTCGGCCGACTGCCATTTGAAGGACCAATGGACGAAGGAGACCCTCTGGGATTGCCTTAATCATACATCTCCATTAGGCAGAGATCACGAGACAGGGCCCCGGGATCAGAAACAGCTTCGAGGGATCAGAGGCCGGGACAGCGCTTCGGGATATTCGTTGATGAACGAATTGAGAGATGGACGGGCAGAATGAATGGAAATGTGTTCTTATAGACCTAAGATATTTTGATATTTTTTTTTTTGAGAGATAGAGAGTGAGCGAGAGGCCGTGTTCGACACGCGGTCAGCCGAGGACAGTCAGCCAAGTCTATTTTTAGTCCTCGAGCAGGGCGCTCCACCGAATTGCTGGTGGTCGTTGTGCGGCATCATCGTTGTCCAAATTAAGTAAACACTCCCCGATCACACCCATAGCAGGCGGACGTGTGCCTCCCTTAGTCGTTGCAGTTAATGGCTGTATTGACCTAAGCCGGCTTGTCCCGACTAACGGGCCGGTCGACCGATGGGCCAGCGACCACGCGGGCCTGGCAGTGGCGTCCGAGCGAAGGTTTCCAACTCTGCTAGCTGTCAAATACTTCGTTTGGGTCTCACATCCGGTGGGATGCAATCTCTGCCCGGAGCTGCAATATTCGTTCGGGTTTGCTCGTTCGCCTTTGGGCACAGGTTTGATTGCGTTCCAGCTTTGCGCGTTCAATGACGCTTTCTGCGAGTCGCTGTCCGCACATGTTGCGAATTTGAACTTTAAATTTTCCTTTTCTTCGAATGTTCGTTCTCGGTGGGAATAGTAAGGCGAACCCTCGCGGCTTCCGTAGAAACGCAATTCTAACAGAGCTGTGGTGAATTCGGATCGGGCTAGTTCAGCTGCAGCGATTGTGGTGATGATGGCGGCGGCAGCACTCGAGAACAGTCGTTTCGAGAACTGCGATACTTCCTCTTTTCATCTCGGGTGCTGTAGATGAACTACGTCATCATATTTTTTCGCCGTACGACTCGAGATTCTCGGAACGGTCGGCGTTTTCCTCCACGTCTACAAGCAGGAGTTATTCTTCAGGGAACGATTCCATTTCTTTCTCAGCAAAACGTAGCTGGCTCGAAGTTTTTGCGATCTGCTGCATCTGCGATTCGTGGTTGCCAGCTCACTTGCTTACGTTACGCCCAACCATATGCATCCGGTCGAAGCGAGCACATTGTGTGTATCTCTGATAGCATGCATTCAAATGGCAAGACAATGGTTTCTGCACGATTGCACGTGTGTTTATGCACGTACGATTGTAGGCGTTGAAGTTCGGCGGAGTTGATTCGCTTCACAGCGGAATACGTTCTGCCAAATCAAAGGAACGCATAACGAACTCAAACGCAGAGATTCTTCCAAGATCCATTGAGGACCGTGGAATTCCCATCGAGCCATGGCGGAGTTTCTTCAAATTCTGTTCATGCCAAAGAAATACTTTGAGAAATGTCGACTCCTGCCTAGCACTTTACATCGATCGATGTAGTCTGGAGGGTGTCCGCAGGCGAGTTCGAGGTCGTTGGAAAACAACGAGAGCTCTATCCGCCGAGAAAACGATCGATCGACGTGCATGTAGTCCACAACAGTGGAGCCATGAAGAGACAGATCCTCATATAATGCACAGCCCTGGGTTCTATTCGCTTATAGTCAAAAATCGGTGAGCACGCTCAAAGCTCCCATTTAGAATCTGGATTGGGGGGTAGATTGTACATAAAGTAGAACCGGCTCAGTCAGCCATTCCGGATACCGTGGGCCGATTGAGAGGGTTCCACTCTACTCATTTGTCGGTACGCGCGTCAACATTACACGGATTCATTCAGTGAAATTCACCGGGCTGCTCATGTTTCCTCCATCCACCCTCATCTCTCAAAAACGGTCAACAGGGATCGGACCGCTCTCACGAATCTCGATGAGAACAAGGAAAACCTCTTGACTCATGGGTAGCGGAACAGGGAGCTTTTCTGGAATGCATTCGAAGTAGGACTGACGCCTAGAGTGCAGTCCCAGCAAAGGATTGCGGTTTATTCAATTAACGCAAACTCATTTCACTCTGACAATGAGGCTCGAGACTCTGCGTTGCGAATTCGTGGGGAGGAAATTGCTTGATTGTCTAGTTGTCAATGTTCTCAACAAGATTCTCACGGAATCTGCTCCCTTCAGGAATGATTCTTCCAGAAACACTATTAGTTCTCCATTTCCAACAAGATGCAATGAGTTCCATGGCGTCGCGAACTTTGTGATCATCGGATGAAGGGACCGCATTCTCGTTTTTTCCCAGTTCCTAGATCGAAAAGTTGTTGACAAGTTCCTCTCTGACATCAGGCAAATCCATCGCCTCCAGAACTCCGCGTCGAGATCTCGTTCATTCCTGGGCCGAAGATTTCCCATTTTGGGACCCTACGAGGGATAGGGATGACAGCTGATGTTCCCGGCCGTGATCGATGCCAACGATGAGCGGAGTTTTGATTCTTAGATAATCGCTTTGCGGATCCGATGGTCGTGGATTCTTCGGATCCGAATTTCCGCTGAGAGCAGCATTTCTGAACGAAGCTGGGTCTCGACTGCGGAACCATTCGTTCCGCCTCAAACTTAAACACCGCTCTAACTAGCTGCAATGTTCCTCGAGGGCGTTGCCATCGTCAACATTGTTTTTGTCACAATGTCAACAAGATAAACAAAGCAAATGTGATTCCAATCACCATAATCAGAAACGTTGCCAAGACACCATGCGTTGCCGAGATCGATACTCAGCGTAGCCTCGGGGGAAAAGAAGTTGGCGAGGCGGCAACTCATTCGATATGTAGCTTACCTGAATAGTTAGCTAGATGGTTATTCCAGCCTTCGCTTTGCGGGAGTCGTTCTGCTATCAATTGCATTGCCTATGCATTCGCTAGCTGCAAGTCTCGTTCTCCGGGGAACGCATCGAAAGCTCACCTGAGGTCGTTATCTGAGATGTAGGACTTTGAGGTTGAGTGCTCCGGGCAGCGGTCCTTGGTCGGAACATTGACATGTAATAACTTTTAATGAGGGGAATAGGAGTCGAATTTCCTCCTGCTTTTCTCGGACCCACCGAACCGGAGCAAGCGGGAAGCAGCGATGCCATCGACGCAAATTCCTCCCGAGAAAGAAGCCAAGTTGAATAACGGCCATCAACGGATCGTCTCTGCCGGCTCTCTGCGACGCTCGAGGTCCCGTATCAATTAGAAATGAAATTAAACTCAAGGAAGCGTGGAGAAAAAGTTGTACTGCGCCCTCTTCGAACCAAACTTCCCCCCTGACAAGGATCGGAGAAATACGAGAAGAATTCGACAAAATGAAAATTCTCATGGAACACCCGGCTTGAACTCGACGCTAAAAATTCCTTCGTTCAATTCAGAAATTTGTAATGACGAATTCTTCAAACTTTGGAAGGATCCGCTCCGATGTCCGAGTCCGAGACGTTCCGCGAGTTCTGAGATCGTTGTCGATTCATGGAGGTCAAGTGCTTCGAATTCCAACTAATAGTTGAGAGCTCGATTCCTTCGTCGGTTCGCCGCGCATCGTCCTCGGATCGAACGTGAGTCTCCGAACCTTGTCCTCCAAGGCTTACATTGGATGAAATCGAAACTCAAAATGGCGTCTCGAATCCTCAGTTGGAACACACGCTGACCTCAGCCAGATTCCTCCCTAATCATCGGAACTGTATCGCTCTCGAAGTTCAGAAAATGTATTCGGGAACGCCAGAAAGTAGATCTTGATCGCGGACGGGTTTTTGAGAATGAATTCCGTTGGCACAACTCTCGGTTTCGAAGCTCGTTCGCGGTGGAGCAGACAACAGCCGCGACGGAGAGAACAGCTGGCGCGAGATCCGAGTCAGCGTCG
The DNA here is from genome assembly GCA_021527715.1 of Neoseiulus cucumeris. Taxonomy (NCBI): domain Eukaryota; kingdom Metazoa; phylum Arthropoda; class Arachnida; order Mesostigmata; family Phytoseiidae; genus Neoseiulus; species Neoseiulus cucumeris. Next base: position 355,905 of record JAJSRV010000076.1, on the reverse strand, counting down.
CAAAGAACTTCAGAAAGGCTACCGAGAGACGCGAGTGTCCTGCTCCTCTCGCGAGCTGTTACTCCTCGGGTAACCTCGGATGAGAGGGGTTTGACGAATTCGTTGCTTCGGAAGACGGTTTCCGCAATCACTGAGTGAATCGCTGACGAGTCGTCACTGTTTCGCGAACGGTTGGCTCGGATTGAAGAGAGTTTCTCCAAGATGCGCATTTGCGGTGTTGGAGAAACGAAGTGCAGTCTGGAGAAATCTTAGCGGGTCGTATCATCATTCAAAAGCCAAGTTTTTCCTCCTCTCTTCGCGAGTTTTCTTGACGCTAAAAGCATTTGCGGTCGGTCGGTTGAATCCGTAAAAGTTTTGCCAAGGACGGCGACAAATGTCTTTGGTTTCGACTCCGGCACAGAAGGCCAAACCATTGTAAGATACAAATGGAACGGACGTTTTTTTTCTTCAGTTGAAGGCTCGGTCCGGCTCCTTTACTCAACGCTTACCCCAACTCTCGCCTTCGAGCGGCTGAAATACATCTAGAGGCCACTCTTTGTTGCTCCGAAGCGAAATTGCCACGAAACGAACAAAATAGAGACCTCATTTTTTACATCGACGAGGGAACGCAGCAAAAAATTCCCGCATGGCCACTACCGGCTATCCGGCGTCGTTATCGGTATTCTTCTTAGTTCTCTCTTTTTCGGCTCTCAAGAACGGAATGTAGAGGCTCTCGTCGTCTCTTATTGGGAGCAGATCGGCAAAGGATTTGTTCGGAACGTTTCCGGTAGAGTGATAGCGTGGGGTGCTGATTGGCAGTTTCTCGAATTTCAAATATTAAAAACAACAGAACCTCTGTAGGAATCGACTCTTGAGCTTTTCCTTTCTCCGAACTAGCCCGAGGAATCTCCGTTTCCTCTGGCTCCGGGTGAGTTGAGGTTCTCCGAGAATTCGAATTTCGATCACTGCTGCACATCCTTGTATTCGCCTAGCAGCGCGACATCTGGCGATATTGTGAACGAGATGAAAGCTCGACCTTCAACCCATCCCAGAAAGCTTCGCTTTCCTGCGGCGACAAGCGGTGAAGCGACACCAGTCTAATTAAACTCTTTCGGGAAGATTGTCACCGTTTTCGTTCGGAGAAACACACACTGAACCTGCGACGCCTTGGGTCAAATCGAATGCGAGAACGCCAACTCACGCCTACCTGGGATACCTTGGGAAGAATGGGACGAGTGATCCGTACCTAAGCGTCAGGTAAACAGGACATCACAGCGTGAGCGGTCGTTTAGATCCTTACGCTCTCTTCTCGAGATTTCTCTCCATTTCTTCCCGAGTATCTGTCCAGAGTGGATCTGTCAAGCCGACCCACCTCCGGTGCCTAAACACCGCGCCGGAGAAGAGAGGTGGAGCTTGACGTCACGAGCTTCCGATCTATTTGTCTCCCTCAACTGCATTACGTCCAATCATCCCTCTGAGATTCGAGGTGCGAGTTCGCGCCAACCCTCGACTTGCATGCCTCGATCTGATATTCACCTTCATTGACTTCGTTCTTTGAGTCCGTGCGGTGCCTATCGCCTCGTTCCAAACAAAAGGAAACGGCGTACTAGAAGAACTTCTTCTCGCGGAAGACCGGATACCTGGATTCGGCCGAAACCAATGCGCGATGGGTGCTGGAAGGTTGGAAAAAGTTTTGGGCGAAGCCGTAACAGATGCCCGACGCGGAAAGAACCGCTCGCTGGCGGCTTCCCAATTGCAGTCGGTGGGTAGGTGGATGTGGGCCATCAAAAAGTCATTCAACACAACCTTAATGTTGTTTAATGAGGCCTTAATGGGGGTAGGCCACGGTTTCCTATACGCCTGTAGGCTGAATTTCCGACTGGCTGCGACTCGTCGGAGTGCCGGCGACGCTCCAAGGACACGACGATACTCGAGCCAAGACTAAACCAGCAAAAATTAACTACTTCTTGCGGATCTCTCATCCGGTTCGTTGTGGAAGACTGGATTTCCAAAGCTTTCCTAGACAGAGGAAAGAGTCGAGAGTAGTTCCACTTGCGGAAGGCACTTTGATTCGTCTCCGGAAAAGAGCTCTTGCCCCCATGAATTACGGTTGGCTCTAACCTTTGTTGGTATTCAGATGACGCGCTCCACGTGGAGTGCCTCTCTTCGTTGAACGGTCCTAGGAGTCGCTTTTTTTTTATGGTGCGGCGTATGCTACGTCTGCTTTCACTAAACGACGTCATTTATCCGACACTTCCGTCCGCTCGCTCACCACCGAAAGCTCACAGCCAGCTCAGCAGGCCCCGACAGCTATGGTCAAGCGTCGCTGCAGGGACGAAAAGTTCGAAAGTTTCTCGATGAGCGCTTTCAGCTATTTTTTCTAAGGACCAGCGGAGCGAGGAACAAATTGAACGTTCCAAAACGCAGGCTAGTTCCCTCGTCTCGGTCGGAAACTAGGATTCGCCGGATGTAGCGAGCACAGAACAAGTGCTCCGAGGAACAGGAGCAGATGAATCCTATCGGGTCCTCGTTGAGCTCTTAGCATAAGGGTTTCGATATCGGCTGGGCTACTGATTTCCGTTAAACTCGCTGTGCACCCCATCCTAGAGGATTCTATGGTCAGTTTTCACCTTTCCGAAAGACACATGTGAAACCATGACCTTTCCTCCGGAATCAGGATGCAGAGCGGCACGGTTCCAACAAAATACATGGACTTTTCTAAGCAATGTGAGGTCAACAGCAGACCTTGCTCTCGGAAGAGAGTCCTTGAGCATGAAAAAAATAAACTAAATCAACGGTTCCCTCGTCGGGTCGAAACCAGAGCTTAAAATCCAACGTTTTCCCTACGCAGGGACGTCTCTCGCCCACCATCTATTCACGGTTTTCGAGCCCGGATTCTTCTTTCAGCGAAGCCGTGCCGTAATCACCGATCGGAGCCTCATCTCCATCACGCCATACTCGAACATAGCAGACAGCAAACTCTGCGAACAAAGTCAGTTTGTTAACGAAAGTTGTTAACAACAGCAGCGGCATCAACGACAGCCACGAGCGTAGTTAGAAGAATCATGATGTGGCATTACTCTACTCCTAAAAGGAGCTCAACGTCACTCGAAACCCTAGATTAAGGGATTTAGCACTTATGACCTTCTCTTGGAAGCGTGAGGAATTCTCTCATGGGATCGATCCAAGAAATGCAATGATTGAGTTTGTCTCACCGTATTTATGTATATAGAGCTACATACAAAATGTCTGCCGCAGATATCGACTTGAACGAAGTTATGTGTTCTCGGAAATTAAGCGACCTCGGAAATGGCTGAAAGGTCACGGTGGTTCGTACTTCACTCGCAGATTTGTGTAGGCAGCTAACATCGACGCGTCGATCCCAGTAGTGGGCCATATCTACAACATTTTCGAAAGTTCAGTGGTCGGCTCATCAATTTCGCTCGAAGTTATTCCGGCGTATAACCTGTTCGCAACTGATGATAGCGTAGTATAGGTTTACTAGACGAAGTTTATGCATACACTCACATGCCTTTGGAGCGGCTTTGACCATCCCTGCTAGAAAAATAGCCGCCTACGCCAGTGTATGCATGCACCATCCTATCTAGATAGCGAAAACGAAATGCTAAAAATGCATACCGAAGAATCTCTTGGAAGAGCCATAACATCCAACAGCGCAACTCGCTGGAGTGGCGTCGAATTTCAACTCTGAAGATTGCTTCGACCAACATGGGCGTAATCTGCAGCCATCAGTATAAGCTAAATTCGGTGCCAGTGGAGACGTCGACCGTGTTGACGCGTGAAGGCGAAAGGGAGAGACAGTCTTGTCATCCGAACTTTTTTGTCTATGCACAGCAGACGGCGGAAGTTGAGGAGGTTCAACAAGTCCGGTGAAATATGACGTCGCTGAGCAACGTTCCAACGACTGGCTAGTGCGTAGTGCACCATGGTATGGTGTTTCGTACTCCCTGTCGCCCCGAATTCCGTCAACGGCCGGGCGAGAAAGATGGAAGCTTCACTCAAGAGCGTCCAAGTTTTCGACCGGCACAACGGCTGTTCTTCCCATGAATATACTATACGTGGAGGCCTGCTGCTCGGTCACACAATAAGTATAGCTTTGTCGCCTTGACAAGCGCTTTCAGACGTCTGAAATCAAGGCACGCTTCGACTGTGACGGTCGTAACAGCTGTAAATTGAGCAATCAATCAATTGTTAGACATGATATCCATATAAATGTCATCGGCTGGGTAGGGTCCTAGTTGCGGCAGCAAAGGGCCACTGCCTGTGTAGCGGCACCCCCTCTTCCATCCGTCCTCGCTGTACTACGCAGTCTGCCGCGCCCAATCACGTTGATAAGCTCCCAACTCTAATTACTCACAGCTCTTACCAGCCCCGCGATTCCTACTGATGTCGCTGCAGCATGACATCAGTCAGCAGTTCCCGCTTGTCTTCTGTCTCATCTCGTGTTGCCCAAAAGCCTCTGCGTCCTCCTCCCCGGCGACAGCTCACCATAACGTCCTCTGGAAGAAGCCTACGCAGCCGGATAACGAAGAAAAAACCAAAACGACAGAGTTTCGGTCGCAGAGTTTTTGCGTTTGTCGAATCGCCAGCCGTACCACGATGACAACAACGAACACAGCGGGCCGTCGACGCCGCCGACAGACGACACAGAGTTTTTCTGCCAGTTACTACGGTCGAGTTGCTCCGTTCATGGAAAGTCGCGCTCAGTCTGGGGTCATCATGCTCTTTACCCCACTCGTCCTCTGCTCCTGTCGCTTCCCTCCCGCCGTCCGCCATATGTATGTATGTATGTAAAAAGAAGTCCAGATGCAAGCCGTCAGCCCGACGACCAGTCGGTCTCCGAGTCGGAAGGGAAAAGTAAAACTTTTAGGAAACTCTGCCCCCCTCAACTGTCAGTCGAGCTAAAAATTTCCATTGGTTTACGGTCGCGCTTCGATGATCGTTGCGCCCGTTTCCGAAGCCTGATGCTCTCCGTTAGAGAAGAGGAGCTCCGACGCCATTTGCCAGCCTTTCGCGTTTCGAGAGTGGCTCAGTTCTCTTGCTCATAAAAGTTGAGTCCTCAATCGCCGGCACCGATGGTTGTTGACTCTCGATCCTGAAAGAACTTTTGGCCTTCATCGGAACTTGTCAAGGTGATATGCCCGTTCCGCTTGTTCCGGTCCCACTCTTCATGTTTGCTGTTTCCTCTCAGTCAGACCCGAGAAGTGGAGCTTGGTCTGGGGTTCCGTGAGGTCGGAGTTCTTAAAGGTCAACAGAAAAAAAATTCGTGCCGAGAGGGCGGTGGAAGAGCTCAATAGCTTTCAACATTGTGTTCACACGGAGGTGACCATCCGTTTCCAATTTTTCATTTCCTTCTCGCCGTATGGCCCCGATGAGGATGCGGCCGCGGTGCAGCAGCCGCCGAAGGGGCCGCTGCTGGGCTCTTGTTGTTGTTGTTGTGAAATAAATAAGAACTCTCCATCTGCTACATCGTTGAGCTGATGGGCTTCGTGGGCTTCCGGTCGTGTATCAAGTAATCACAAACCCCGAGAATACACGTACAGAAACGTGCTTAAGATAGCATGTCTCGCGTTCGCGACGTGCTCCCACGGAGGATAGCCGTGAAACGGAGCGTTCTTTTCTGATGTTCGCTCAGTGGCTGTTGATAGCGGCTATCGGATGCCCTCCTAGCACGATTCGTCGCCTCTTACTGCAGTCTACTTACCTCGCGACTTCCATGTCACATCGTATGGCGCGACACAAAAACCGAGACTGCGAGCGTGGTGAACATAATGTATTTCGTGCAGCAGAGCGGTGGGGCGTGAATTCCGCTCTCGATATCCGTTACGATCCGTCTGATTCAGACTCTCAAATGACAAAAGTTGAAATTCGAGCTTCTCGCGAAAAGGAGCGTGTGTGGCGGACGCTCCATCAACCAACGGCAAGCTCGAGATAGAGGAAGCGGGACTCCGGACTCCGCATCGCGAGGGATCATGATGTGGCTTCCTGGGCGATCGAAGAACATTCACACACTTTGGTAACATACGATCTTCCAGGTTCTTGAGTCGCCTGTTTTGCGGGAGATGATCGAACAGCTTAAAGCTGACTGCGTCTTGTGGAGTCGTCGGTGGGTTTGGAGGTTGAAAGCCAAGCTCAAGGTCAGTCATCAACGTGGAGGATCGCGATCCGTTACAAAGCTTGGTCTGCACACGTATCTCGACATCGAGGCGATTCCACAGGCGGATTACATGCTGAGCGACTCGCTCGATGCGTCTTCCGCAATTCTTCTCGCCGTCTTTCTATTCTTGTTCTCTCTGTCTCTCTGAATCTCTTCCCGCTCGTGTCCCTCATGTCTCTCTTCCAAAAACTGGAATATCTAGTTCTCAGACAAAAGGTTTCACTGCACCCCACTTTCCAAACGCTGAGCCGTTCTTGCCTCGGTGTTCAACGGCGGCACCAGCCGCAGTGGCAGCAAGCAAGCAAGAGGAGTTTTTCCCTTTTGCCCACACTGAATGGATGACGGACCAGTATTGTTCTTATGCGTGTTTTTCCACTAAAGGCTTCTTCCATCTTCAGATCCATTAGGGCCTGATTGTCTGCGTCCGTGGCCGCCACCCACGCCTTTTGTTTTGCCGGACCGTTCAGCAGGGAAGAAAGATGAATAAACTGCTGCCGAGAAGCTGCGCGAGCAGCGCTTCATCGAGTCAATCAGCTGCAGCTTGCCTCGCAAGTGATGACGTTCATAATATTCTCCTCGATAGCTCAGCCGAATCGTTCTGTATGCGAGACTCAGGTCCATAAGCGCCATTCGAATTCGCATTCGTTGCGCCCCGAGCGCACGATCACTCCCGGGCAGGGTCCGCACAATGTGAGTTTTCATCTTCGGAAGAGAAACAACATTGAATTTAGCAGATTTCCCCAGAGCCACTCCCTCGACTCACGTTTGCTCGAAGCGCCTCTATCTGTCGGCGAGTAACTCTTTTCCGAAGTTTCCCCGAGACGCAGCTTCTCTCGAAGGTGAGTCAGTTCCCAACAATAGAGCGAAGCACAAAAAACCTGAAAGGATTGCGAGACTTGAACGCAGAAGTTCCTGGGCACAAGCTTCATTTCAGTAGCGAGTGAATTTCGAAAGTTTTCAAGCTCTTTGGAACCCCATGGCAACGCAAGTTTCCTCGAGACGAAGGCTGGAAGAAGCAGCCGAAGCGTCCGCGACCTTGATTGTTGTGTTTGAGAAGCAGTTTTTTTTTCAGGGACCACCGCAATTTTCGTGGCAACATGCTGTCAACGTTGATTCGAAGCTTTTTCCTTGCGTCTTACTTTCCCTCACGTCATTCTTCGCCATCTGTTCCCGTTTTCTGTGTTCTGACCTGACCCGACTCGACCCCAGCTCCACCCGAGTCGGCCGAGGCCAGCTTCCTATTTTCCCACTTTTACCGATTCCCGATTCCTTGCTGTCTCTTGTCGGTCCCTGTTGCAGCTTGACGTCAGTCGGTTCGGCCATCGAACAGCAGGCCAGGGAGGCAAGAAAGCACCGGGCCAGCAGTCAGTCAGTGCTCGGACGGCTGCGTTTTTGTTAAAACGGCTTCCTCCTGAGAAAGAGGAAACTCAACACATGGCCTCGTTCTCTGGACCTGTCAGCCCTCAGTTCTATTAGTGACAGCGGCCGCGTCTCGAAGCAGACGGCTCTATAACAAAAACCATCGCAAGTTTCACCGACCGCGCTGTGGAGCTCGAGATTCTTGATCAGCATGACGATTGCTCGATACTCGTTTGCAAAGTTCGTTACCTCCGCACTTTCTTCAGGGAGCCCTATTAGTATGCCTATCGACTCTCCCCAACGATGCAGGCGACAGACTTCGGAATTTGCTCAGTCGTTACGGAAGAAGTGAAATATTCGACCGAAAACGTTGAGTGGTTCGGTTCGAGTCAGTCAACCTCAATTGCTGAGAATACTCCTGGGAAATTCAGTTGCCTCTCGACGTTCGGTCGGATGCTCTAACGAGGGGCGAGCTCATTCGGTGCAAGAGCAGCGGTCGACTAATGACTTCAGCTCACAGGGTAACAAGAAAAGTTCTTCTCTTTCTTATACTGTAGCTACAGCTTGAAACAAAGACGGAACCAACGACAGTGACGAGCAAAAGTAAAACTCGAAATAGAGTGCTAGGCATGAGAGCATCAAAGAGCAATGCGTAACAGCTCGGTTTTTGTCAGGGAGCTCAGTTAGTGCTGGGTATGAGGGTAGTTGTCGTCATCATTGTAGTCGACTTTGATGCGCTCGCGATGGCACGACCATTGTGGCAAACCGAAGGTCCACTGCTTGTGTGTGAGTCGGCTCTGGCGAACACTCGGTGGAGGCGACGGTTTCAGCCTGGGCTGTGGTGGTGGTCGAGAGCATTCCAAGTGAATTCGGAAGCTTAGGAGGTTATTCTCGCTCGGCTACCGCAGCAGCCATCTCATGTAAGTAAGCGTGGGCCGTTGAGGAAGGGAGACGAGGGTGAGAAGGAGCTGATTCCTGCTTCCCTGCGTGGCATGAACGGAGACAGGCGGGGAGAGAATACTCCGCAAGGGAAGATTGGGCAAGCTACGGGAAACGAGGGAGTAATCAAGCTCGGCATCAGATTCTTTGCTCCTTGAACCTCTGGAGATTCGCCTCCAACCCACCGAGCACCGAACAGGCAACCGACCGACCGACCGACCCACCCACCAAGCTCCAGCCTAACCACACAACTTGGTTCGATCAAAAGACTGACGACCACGCGGCCGGCTAGGCAAGCAGTCGTCGGGCGAATAGGCGTGGGCGACCAACACTGTCGTTGAGGCCAACCGACGAAACCGCTGTCGCCGCAAGTGCGAATGGATGACGATGACGACGCAATGTCTAAATGAAGAGCTGTCTGACTTGCGCGTCGCCCGTTTGCTCGCAAATTGCTGCGTTAGTCGTCATTAGAAGTCACTTCTGTGAGCTGCGGAGGTAGGAATCGGAGTTTCGCTAAACGCAATTCGAGCACCAACTGCCAGAGTTAGAGGAATGCGCGCTACACTCGCTGCCGCCGTGCACACCGTGCGGACGGAGAGAGATAAAGAGACTCAAAGCTTGGAACTTGAATGTTTTCCAGCGGCGTGGAAAGGATCGTAGAAAGCTATTTTTGGTTCTTTCCTGTTATTTCCCTATTTTTATCCCTATTCCCCTTATTATTAGATATTATTAGTTTTTTTCCCTTATTATTAGTTATTTCCCTATTTTTTTCCTTGGAGGAAGCAGACAGCTAACTTTTTTGTCTCTGAACAAGAGATCTGATGGGTGCGGAGGAGAATTAGTTGGATTTCAAGAACTTGGCTTGTTTGTTGCGGTTGCCTTTTAATTGAGTTGGTAAAACGAGAGGGTGATGCGGTCCTGAGAGAACAAAGGTTTAGTTCTTCGTTCACCTCCTCTGGGGATTGGCTTCGTTGTTCTCGGCGCTGTTCTGCGTCGAGTCACCTGCGCTCTTGGCCAAGTTCGGGAAGGACCCGTCGCGCCAACGCACCCGGCTCACTTGTGGTTGATCTCCGGAATTCAGCTTCTGTTTTGCTTCGTTTAACGCTTTGAACCTATGCGCCAATCGATTGAGTTTCTCAAGCTCCTTCCTTCGATTTCCTAGCCTCATCCTACGCTCGGCTGCTTCCACCGATGAATCGCGTTTCTTAGATGAGTAATCAGCGCGAGGTTGAGATTTTCTCTCACACAGTTCGCACACCACTGAATCGGCAAAGAAATTTCGCTGGGACGCTCTAGATGCGATGGCGAGGAGTGTAAACCATGGGAGTAGAACTTATGGACTCCCCGAAACACTTCCCTCAAATGTGAAGCGTCAGAAGCTTCAAAGGAAGCATGGGAGCTAAACAATTAAAGCGCTCATTCCAATCAGTGCCCAACGATCCGCTGGTATCCGAAGTTCTTTGGAGCAGTCGCCGGGCGGAAAATTGGAAAAATATTCCCCCTCACACCCAAAACGCTTTGTGCAAGGACTCAAAAGCCTCTGCGTCGATCACGCCCCTTATAAGAATTCCTCCTTTGTGAACTTTGAACACCTCTCTTATACCTCCTTCCTCCAGTCTGCTGGTTTCTGCTGCTGTTCTGTTAGCCACTCCTAGGGGAGTGCTTCATTCTATTCTAGTGATCTTCAGTGGGAAATTCTCTCGAAGGCCTCAGCATCAAATTTCTGTCGGTGACGGAGTGGGATTTATTTTTTGTTTGGAGAAGACTTCGAGCCGGACTGTGTGCTTTGTCATTCAAAACTATCATATTGAAGAAGAGCCGCTCGAGGTTTGGCTGATTCTTTGTTCTGGGAAGACGTTCGCTCGGATAGAGAAGATTGCCTGAAGCTGCATTGAAAAATGAATTGCGACGACGGCGCGATCGTTTCCAGACCTACAACTTCGTTGGAATTGCGCAGACGCGTTCCTTGTGCGTCAAATTCGCATGCAATAATCGATTCCTATCTCGTTCGAGCCTTTACCGGCTTTCCGCAGGAATGATTTTTCGAAGGATTTCATCACTGGTTGGGGGATCTGATTTCAACGAAGTCTTGTGCTCCGTTTCGTAGACTTTGCTTTGTGATTATATGTTGATGTGTGATAAATGTATATCAGGAATTATCAATCAATCGAGCTTTTATTCGTCGGTTATCGACAGTGTTAAAATCTCTGCGTGCGTGCTCGTGAGGACTTCCACGGTTTCTCGGAGCGAAGATTTTGAAATGCTCTGGCACAATTCTATGTGATATCTACTTATTTCATTTTCACCACAGAATTTACATATGCATTCGTTCGGTTCAAAACAGTTCGGAATCATACAAAGCAAACGGTGATATACGTGCCAGGTAGTGCGGCATATCACCTTCCTGTTGTTTTGATGGCTTCTCTTCCATCTGTCCGTTGTGAACGCCGGGCCCTCCGTGTAGTTGCTCGCGACGAACTTCCAATCTTTGTCTTCACAATTTTCTCTATAAGTTGAGAGAACCCCTTCTGGGAATGCCGTTCCATTGAGCATGAGGTCTTCCACAAACCGACGTTCGTTCACCAAGCGATGGGCGAGGGTTGAAGGAGCGTTCTTCGGTAGGCCTAGTACCTTTTTCACGAAGTTTGCTTTTATCTGGTCTAACTGTCTCAGGTTCTCCATCGTGAAGTCTTCTGCTATAGCTCCCAGGCAGTAGGTTGCGATGGGCGCTAATTTTATCTTGAAAATGTTCATCGCTTGTTTGATGTCAATGTCTTTCAATTCACCGATTAGAGCTGTTGCTGCTGCGGTTTTCGCTTTCTTGATTTCCATGTGCTGTGTGAAGCTGAGTTTTGGGGTGAGCGTGACCCCCAAGTAGTTGAAACTGTTGACTAGTTCGATCCTCGTTCCCCTCAGTCTCACATTCTTGTCTTGTTTGGCGTACGAGCCTCCTATGTCAGGAATTATGACCCATGATATCAGAACATGCGTCGTAGGCTCTCGCGCGGCGTTGTAACGATGGTCTGTGCCCGCGACCATCAGTTGAATGCTGCTCGCGGGAGAGAACTTGAAACCTGTAATAAGGATCCATATAATTTGCAAGGCGCATTAGCTACTCCAACATTTTTAGAGGGTCGGTTCTTGTATCCGCCTGTTCTCTCGAGAGCACATGAAGAAATAATACGTGGGAACATTATTCAGGCTTTGGTCAGTTTGAGGCCAGCCATGCGTTTGCGGAAAAAACTTCCAATTCGTCTCTAGTCATCGGTTGCCGGACAATTCAGGGAAAAAGAAACTGGAAATCGATCGATCTGACCGCACAGTGGTAAGCCCGAAGCGCTTCATCATCTGAGCATGAAAGAGGAAGCGACAGGTGTGACCTGTTGCCTGGACATCTTTCTTCATGTCCCCTCAGAACGCAGTGTCACCTTTGGCGCTCCTCATATCCGTATGAGGAAACGATGTATGCCGTCTTTTGTGCGCTTCACCTCTGTTCGATCAACAAGACCACCTGCCCGTCCAGACCACGTAACACCTGAACAATGAGTCGGGAATCGAATCCTGCGACTCAACTTCCGCCTCATTTTGGAACGGGGTTCCAGTTTAGAATTCAGCTGTTCCCTGATCTTCGCGGAAGGTCGACCGCAGTAATCGAATTATCGAGGACTATGATCCCCTGTTCCTGAAGAGCCCGTGGTCTCAATTCCGTGGATCCTTTCAGGAAGTTTTGAACGCGTCGACAACTGAACTCTCGAAAGTTCGCCGCCTCATCGATTCATGCTCTCTTTATCGCGTGCTGATGTGAACTCTCTGGAGACATGCCTCGATGATTCACGATTCGCAGAGTCCTCAAACTAAGACACTTGCGGACAGCGAAACATCAGCATTCCAGTGTACATATCAGGGACTTGACGGAGAGAACATCATCATCAAATATTATACACTTGGCTCCCACACTTCTCGTTTTTACGTTCCGCTTAGCGGTTTGAACAGTCGGGGCAGACTTTTTTCCCTTTCGAGCGGTCTTCATTCAGAAGTATGGGCGTACAGTCGAGGAATAAGAGTCGCCGAGATCAGATATATACAGAGCTCGCAAAAATCAGAGAAATCCCGGATAGGAAGAATGCTCCGAACTCGCCCATGAGAGCAAGAGCAAGTCCGCGCTAAACGAGTGCGCTTTGTATCTATTTATGAAAAAAATTGTCCTTGCACGGTCCACGGAGCGAATGAGACGAGTTCCATCTCACGGACTGCTGATTTTTGAACCCATTTTAATTCATACCAGGATATCAAGAGTTCCGCCGAACACTGACGGTCCTAATAACTTTTGCGGGGTCACATACCGTCTTCTTTGAAGTCTCATCCTTTTGTTTTTTGAGACCTCAGTTTTACTGATCGAAGAATCTTGGAGCTTTCGTTCTAATTTAGAGTTCATCAACTTTCCCTAAATCTTTGCTCTCGTCGAACGGAATAAATAGATGATACAGGAGAATCGTAGAAAAGAAACGAAGAGAAACTTTATTTAAGGGAAGGTGCAAGCAACGCTCCGACTCTCAACTGGTCGACCGGCTCGTCAGTCTGTCTGGTGGTCGGTCTGAGCTGGTCGGCCAAGCGGGAGGCTTTAGCTTTCCTTTTGTGATATAAATGGGAAGCTTTCCTTTTCGGTGAGAAATAGCGACTGCTTTGTTCGACTTACCGTTGGGACGGGAGTTGCGGCAACGGCAGTTTCAGGAGGGACCGTTGACGGCCTTCTTTAGAACGTCTTACAGTCAGTTTCGCTCAACGCAACGCTTTCTACTTCTTGCTTGAACTTTTCTTGTTTATGTTTCTGTTTGCTAGAGACTGTCGGGCAACAAACAGACAGACTCGAACTGAAGAAGCCATTCCCACTTTGAGCGTTGGGAACCTTCCCTTGAGATCTCCCTCTTTCCTCGATAATTGTCCAGCGAGTCGGTGTTCCTATCATCCAGCTGCTTCTATGTTTAACACCTGAATGGACTTATTATCGGAAGAACAAAAGCAGAAACAATGAGACACCGCCGAAAATAAAGTGGAGCTATCGATTCCTAGCAGACGTTCGATATCAGCTCTCTCGTTCTTGAAAGAAGGCAGGGGCGCGCTTTGCGAACTCTCCCCCAGAAGAGCTTACAGCCCGGTTCTGGATTTTGTCCAATGGGAGCACAGGGTGTCTTCCTTGGAAAGTTGGAGCTCTTCGTGGGACGATTCATTGATAAACTCTGTTTGCAAAACTATGTGCGCACTCATATTCCCGCGGTAACTTTCGATCTGAATACCCGATCGAGTACGGGGTGGTAAATCTTTGAACTCCGGATGACTCCATGATTGGTGTCGGCGATCTCCATCAAAGTGGAGAGGTACGAGCCCTGACACACCTGATTCCACCGCTTTCCATGCGCGGGGAAATCGCGTACGAACTCGCCCTCAAAGCAGAAGAGAGAACGTTAAATTCACGTGACGGCGAATTCTCGTCCACCGAAGCGGGAATCAGGATCATCAACGATGGAATCATGTTCCGCGGCTCGAGAACCCACTCCATAGCAGCTCATACTAGTTTAGATCGTGACCTGGAGTTTCAGCTCGATCGAGCGTTTCGTGCAAAAGTCATGGCGAAAAACAGAGGAACGTGAATAATTTTGGGACAGGGTGTATACCTTTCGTCTCACCCGCTCGATGGACTCATGTGCTGTTTTGTGGTTGGGTTCGCCGTGGAATCAAACGAAATCCGAGATCATTCTTGGCGACGTCGATAATATCTACGCTTTCCTGAGCCTCGTTGTCTGCTGCAATGCCTAAAAGCTCAGGCCACCGTTTCCATGGTCTGTGGTGAGCCTTGCAAGCTATCAAGATTTCAGTAATGCCCTTAGCGCGGGTATTGGCGCTCGAAAACAGCTCGGACGGAATCGAAAACCATTGTTCAGCAACTACGGAGTGAGTTGTCGACTTCGAGTTGGCAGAGAAGGTTGTTTCCAATAGGAGAGCTGCAACTGAAGTCTGCGACCTATAACGATCCCCCGATACACGGGTCTTCGTGAGGTGAACGATGGGGTTCGGTGGAAAGATTGAACGTTGAATGACGAGAAGCTAGTGTTTTCCATAGGTTGTCTTTTCCGACACCTGCATCATTTTCCCATGACGCCGTCGCGACGTGCAAGCTGATCAGATCTGCAATATTGACAGCTGTCGGAGCAACATGCCTCACGAGCCCTTCTTGAAGATGAGGAGAGAGGTGACATGGAGAACCGCGAGGAGTAATCTTTCGCTTAGCGAAGACGTCTGTCTGAGCCTGATAGCAGGCTTGCAAACCAAGTTATTAGCTCTATGTACTTCTATCTACCTATGGTATTCGCATTTCAACAGAGTCGGACACGGTTCCAGCATCTTGAGGGCTCATTATACAATACATATAGATGTCCGGGGCAGCACGGTGGCGTATGCTGTCACGACTTTTTTTTCAAAAGTCGAATCATGTGAGTGGCTTGAGTTCGACTCCAAGAACGACATGGGTTCACCAAGTTGGATGGACTTTACGAATTCATCTTTCTTTCGCTTTTCGGAATTCATGACCGACACTGTTGCCGAACGAGTTCCTGGACTGAGTCGTTGACAGGCCTGGAATCACGTGAGCTTTCCCAGAATGCGAAGTGTCATCTGATCATCTCGTCGTGACTATTCGTGAACCACCGATACATCGGACATTATATTTGATCGTCTCTCATATTGATTCTCGAGTGAGACATTCCAGAGAGTATTTCTTGGGGTACGTTATTGGATCGAATCGTTCTCCTGAAAAACTTTCCTCGACGTTTCGACTGGAACGGTTACCGTGGACCCGAACACCCATCAGGTAGCAGGATCGACTGCATGTGACTCGGAGACTGGAAGAACTCGCATGTGAAGTCAACTTCTCGAGGATCGTTTACATCAAAAATGATAAGGGGAAAAGGTGTACCTCTTCATCGGGCATCGAAGCAAGGTGACGTTGACCCTGTCAAGTCCTTGCTACAGAGGGGAGGAATCGATGTGAACAAAACTTATCCCAAGGACAGTCGAAACGCTCGCGAGCAACGAAAATGTCCTCGTGAATACGAAAGATGCGGGAAAGGGGAACACAGCTCTCCATTTGGCATCAAGCAGAGGACACGCGGAAGATTCTTTGTTAATATGAAAGATACTGTTGACGGTATGGCCGCACTTCACTTGGCCTCGATCGGAGGTCACGTGGAGGTTCTCAAATAGCTACTACAGACACAAGGGCTCGATATCAACAGGAAGGATACTGAAGAAGGTCAAACTGCTCTCCATTGAGCAATCCTAAGAAATTTGGAGATTGGTGAACTGTTGCTTCAGTCAGATGGAATCGAAGTGAATGAGAGGAATCGTATGCACAGCTCTTCATTGAGCACCGAGCGAGGGTCACGCAAAGGTTGTCGAGTTGTTGTTTCAGAGAGAAAAAATCGATGTGAACGCGAAGGATCGTAAATACCGTCGCTCTTCTCTTCATTAGACCTTGATAGCAAGCCATGAGAATGTTGTTGAAGTGTTGCTATAGAGAGAAGATACTGATGTGAGAATTCAAGATGATGATCACGGTTGAAGTGCTCTCCATTGGTCATCGAGCAAGGGTGATGTAGGAGTGGTCAGATTGCTGCCGCAGGACAATAGAATCGATGTAAACGCTAGGAACGCTTTGAATGATCGCACTGCACTTCATTGGGCAATAATCGAAGATCACAATGAGGTCTTTGCATTGTTACTGCAGAGAGAAGTCATCGATGTGAATCTGAAAGACACAGAGTGGGGTCGCATTGCTCTCCTTGTCGAATTCCTGTTACAGAAAGAAGGGATCCATTTGCGCGTGAAGTCAACAGTTTCACTGCTCTTCACCGCGCATCTTAGGAAGGCCACCTGGAGGTCGTTGAATCGTTACTACGAACAGAACGAATCGATGTAAACATGGAAGGCTCTGTGAATGCTCTCACTGGTCTTCAGTGGGCGACGACCCAAGGTCACGCGGAGGTCGTTGAATTGTTGCGCCCGTGAGAAGAGACAGCCACGTGGCAGCTGAAGGCGATTCTGTCTGACGATAATGTCGATGTACGAATAGTTCGTTGCCAGGCAAGGATTGATGAAGGTTTCTCGGAGCTCTCAAGGAGTCTGCGGGAGAACGGGTTGAAACGCACGGTCCCCTGGCTGCAAGATGAGCTCAGAGCTGTATTTCTTTCTCCCGACATCGGATTCTTATCTGGCAGACCACGAGCAAGTGGAAGATTCTAGTAAAAGATTGTGTGTGCGCAGATTTGCCGAAATGTGCCTCGACTCTGGCACGACTGGAGAGAACTCGGAATCGGGTGAAAGATCGATCTGACCATGAGTGTTGCGAGGATGGATTCGGGACTGAAACTGTATGGAACGTTGTACAGAGCCCGATATTTTCAGTCCCCGAAAAATTCCGAGTTTTTCATTAGGGTGGGTTCGAGCCATTCACGAATCACGCTCAGATTGGCAAAGACGCGGTTCCGGAGGGACGGCTCGCGGTTCTAGAGACGATTTCAGCGAAGCTTCTGCGGTAGTCGGCGATCCTCGTACTGGACATTTCGGGACCAAAAGGATGAACCGGGTTCCGAAAAGAGAAGAAAACACTCAACAAAACGGTCTCGATGATGACGCCCAGCGAGCCAGCGAGACATCCAATCTGTCCAGGGGCAGCGAGATCGCGAGCCCAGACACGATCGAAGGGGGACAGAGCCAGGAACAGCTCAGTCCTTATCGCGCTCTGTCTGTTTGGATAGATACGATGCAGACAGAGGGAGCGCAAACCCTCGAACACGCGAATACTTGTTCATTCCTGTTCTTGCTCCGGCCACTCGTGCGCACGCGGAGAGTCGGTTGCCTCTTTGGTATCATGGAAACGAAGATTCGATTTTTGCATGCGTGTCTGGAAAATTTCGAGCGGATATCGCTTCAGTGGCGGAATTGAAACTGGAGGAATCACTTGAGATTCCGGGACAAGCGTACAGTACACCCCATTCCTCTGACGTCAGAAAAGCAACGAAGGAGCCGTGTTTTTGGCAAGCAGTCAAGAAAAAAGGTTATGTTGTCAGACAGCGTCGTACATGCACGTCCTTGGAGCACTTGCATCCGATGATTCCGGATGCGAACAGCCGATTTATGCATGCTTGTGTAGCAACCTGAGGTTTGTCACTGTCAAACGCGCAAGCCGCCTCGAACGAATTCTGCTCCCAGGATTCGCATCTCCTTGGAACACTCTTCAACGATTCAACTCTACGAGAGGATGAAGTTCGCGCTTCGTTCCATGATAAGATATTCGATCCAGCCCGTGGCGGGAACCGAAGACGCACTTAGCGTGCCAAACTTCGAGAGAATTCAGAATCAAAGGAATCTTCAATTTTGATCTTTTTTATAGCTCCAGAGATTCGAATCCAGGTCGAGGCTTAGGCGGTCAACCATTGATCTAAATTTATGACCGTAGTACGTGAGGTGCCTGTTCACGTCTGTGTGCCCCGCGTAAGCTATGACCGATGCGAGGCTACGACTGTCGCAAAACCTTCGAGAACACGACTGCTGAAGTTCCGATTTCCGTATAATGACCCTCGGATTCATCGCAATTCGTTGGTTGAAGTAGATCGTCGATGCGATCGGAGGACAGGTCGATGTTTCAGATGAAACGGTTCCGTTTCTGTGCAAACACGACCTCATTCCGCCCTACGAGCGGAGCGCATTTGAATGTGATGCGGCTTCGTTCCTCCACTGCTGCTATTCGCTTTTATGGCTTTACTGGCTCGCTGGCTTCTTCGTCTGCTATCGCTATCTGCCTGGATGGCTGAATAAATGAACGAATCCACATTTCTCATCTGCTGACGTCCGCGCCGCTCCCCCTGTCGTCCTGTCGTCGACTGCATACGACTTTTGTGGCAATAAAAAGCTATACGAGTCTCGAAATCTCTCTCTCTGTTAAGATTACGATCCTACCGCGGGCACATTTGAGAATGCCCCTCCGAGAGCCAGGATATTTCCTTCGATCGGGTACTGAAACCAGGACTATCAAGGACGGGAAGGAAGACTCTGACCAATTCAAAAGGTTCAGGATCGGGTTTAGTACACTCGCATGGGTTGGTAAGGATTCCAGCTCGAGGGAGTCCACTTCATTTTGTTTCCAAAGTTGACGGTACACATACGGGGCCGTAGGTGGATTTCGGGCAGACTGAATGCAGGAGAGGTGATTCAGACGTTCAATGGACGTGAGGTGAATTCGTGTTAGCGAGTCTCTTATGCTAATGAAGCTGCGGTGTGAGTGGCAGGCAACGACATTTACGACCGAGTCTGGTATTTGAGCTCACTCTGTTGCCAGTTGATTAGCCGCTCCGGCTCCAGGCTTTGGCCACATCGTTCCTTATCGACTCTTCTCGAATCTCTTAATTCGTCCGACGTTTGAGCTCTCTTTCCTAGATGGGATCCTCGATCGGCTCCATCGGTTCAGGGAAATCTACTTCGAAATTCGTTCGCTCCGCTGTAGAAATCGAGCCGCTCGTCGATTATTTCAAAGAAGTTCCGCTCCCGCTCACTGATTTTCCCTCCTCGAAGGAACGACGATCTCTCGTGTTGAGCTGCCGAAGTATGCGAACAGCGGTTCCGCCTCACTGCCTCAGCTTGTTCCAAAATACGTGTATCGAGCCCCGCGCGGATCCCTCCGAGCGCTAACAAGCGTTGCTACTTCGAGGGAAGGATGTTGAATGACTTCCTCGGAGCTCGAAAACTTCTCTTTCAGAAATACGCGGGTCCGAGCTCTGGGCTTTTGTTCCTGGAAACATTCTCCGAGCCAGCGATGCGAACACTGTCCTGGTAATACATGTTGCAGCGAACACAGGTGCGTGGGGAGATACGAATTTATAGCGAGATTCGAGTTTCATTTTTCAACAGTGTTCCTGGATTCTGTTCCTTCCAGGGAGAACTTCCTTTCAGCGGCAGTGTGGGATGCCGAGAGTCATGCTCGACGCTATCTGACCAAACTTACCCACTGTCACCGGAACTGCGCGTAACTATGAGCCAGCTGCATGTTATGGCTCGTTCCCTGAAGTACTATAAAGGCACTGCGCCATGTGCCCCGACATATTCGAAGACGCCGATTACCATGGGGAATGAACGTCGCCTTACGTCCATTAATGTCCCTTTCCAGAGAGAGTCTTACCTCAGAGTTCTTCTGTATCATCGGCGGCTGTGTCTCCATTTTTCTTTCCTGGATGAGTTCTGCGAATTTCAGAGGAATTTCTCGAGGATCGTCGAGATGATTTCCTTCCCAAAAGTTCAATAGATGTGCCTCGAATAAATATCAGCGTTAGGAGGATGTTGATTCAAGCAATGCAGTTTATTTTTGTTCGTCGGCAGCCTTCACGGCGACTCGGGAAGCAATCCAGTCAATGTTGTTGTTGGCGACGACGAGGAGGACGTCTGACGTTGACGTCCCTCTCGAGGGAAACCAACGACGGAGAAGAATTTCTCTTGGATGCCGCAGCAAGATCGTGTATCGTTGTTGTGGCGGGAACTCTCGGGGATGTTATTAGGATATCTCTCGGAGCCCTGTCTACTCTCAGTCAGTTCCTCTTGATTTCCCATCTGCCCCGCCTCACTCGACTCCGCAAGAATTCCTTGAATCTCCTGATATTGCAAGCCCGAAGTCTTGGAAGGAATCCCATTGTCTGGATGTTTCGAGGTAACTACGCCGCCTGTTCGACGTCTGCAGACCTTCATAATACTTTAAGAATTGATTCAAGATGAGAATGCCGCTCCGAGACTCTCCAAGCTTCTAAGGATTCCTCTGTTGAGTGGGCGCGCCCGGATCGGAAGAGCTCCGTCTTTCATTGCTGCAGAGACAACTTCCTCGAAGGTCGAACAGAAAAGTATTCCACCTCTCACTCAGAAGATTGACAACAACATCCGAGGACGAGTCAATGGCAAGACCAATAGTCCCCAGAAATCTCATCCAGTCCCCGCATTGGGTGTCTCTGATGTCACGACCCGAACTCCGAATTCGCGGAGAAACCTTGCAGTTTCAGTGCAGCTGGGATACTTGGTCTTCGTTGTAAACATTGTTCCCCATCGCAGTAAATATCAACAGACTATGAGTACTTAAACAGTCGTTAAACTCTCGCCACCCTCGGAATAACAGGTGGAGTGGCTGGAGGCATGAACACAATCGAAATGGTTCAGGCTCATTGAGTTTCGTCTTGTGAATTGTCAACGTTTTTCGCCGCTCACAAAAAAGGAGCCAAAGTACTCGGCTCGGTTTTTTTTTGTCTGGTCGTTGGCGCACTGGCTTCATTCATCTCTAGGGAAAGATGGATTTAGAGTGACGATTTTCGAAGAGGTTCGACTTCAGCCAGCGCCGAATCGAGACGAGCCTCTGTAGAGAGTCAGAAGTAATGAGGCGTGGACGTCCCATCTCTGCTGAGTGTATCCAGCAAGGCGACCGAGCATCCGACCGACCAGTCAGCTATCCAAGTCAAGCCATCGGAGTCGAGTTGGTGTTTCATCCAGTTTATGCTCCATTTGAGCGCCTATGGCCGAAGCAATAGACCGACAGCGCGACCGAGGGACGAAAAGTCAGTCAGGACAGGCCAGTAGACGGGCGCTCCCTCAGCAGCGAGCATCCTGACCAGGCCCTGAGCTGAGCGAACGTCGTCGACGACTCGCACCTGTGAGCCGCTTTGAATGGCAGTCCCGAGGGACGGATCTTTCAGACGAGGTATTAGACGTCAACACCTCGTATGCACAGATTCCGTGTCGCAAGCCCAGCCTTTAATAGTCTAGGGGTGATTTTATGAGTTGCAGATCTCCCGCAGAGAACTATCGGATCGCTATGGCGGAACTTTCGGCCGTGTTGTGAGTCCCACCGGAGCTTGAAGATGCGCAGAACGAATACACAAGAGCTGCGAGAACATGCGTACCTCGGAACGCTCGTTGATCAGGGAACTGGGGGGCAAAGACACAGAACAGTCGACGACATTTGCTCACGGGATTTGACGCTGGAGGAAGGGGGGGGGGGGGGGGGAGGAGCTGCTGACAAAAGGCAAAGTTCACACACTCGTTCGTCGTTTCTCAAGTCTAAGGAAGGCCGGCCCGCGCTCTTCATTCTCTGCGAGGCCAACGAGGTGAACGGCCGATTTTTAGAACAGTCGGGAGGGAAAGCCCGCGAAGATCTGCTTCCTGAAAGAGAAGCAAAAATTTCTGCATTATTTATGAGGCTGAACGAAGACGTCGAAGATGAAACGAGAGAGAGCTCCAAGAAACCCGAGGATTGAGGATAGATGGTCCGAAGAGAAGAGGTTTCGAGGGAACGATAAAGTGGCAGAACGGCCAACGAGAACAAATGAACTTAGCATACCTCAAATCCCTTGGGAAGATTCCACTGTGAAATACCCGCGGCGAATCGCAACGGTTCCTCACAACCGAAATGGGAACATCCACCGCGTAGAAACAGACAGACAGGGAAATCCGAGAAACTTTGATGCAGGAGGGCGTTGCGTCAACTTTAAAACTATCGTGGCCGCGAGAAGCCGCCGCAGCCTGAAAGGCTTTCGCGCACTGTTCGTGTTCTGTTCGCAGATACGATTCGATTGTATGAACAGTTCCAGATCATACACCATCTATATTCATTGGAGCGGTTAATGATCCGAATCGACTGGAAGGGAGATTTGCGAGTCGGGACACGGATCGACAATGATCCAAATGAAATTAAACACAACTGAAAGCGGGAGCAGGGGTCCATTATTCGTCGACAGGGTTTGGCACGGAGTCGCTTTGTTTCCTCTGAGAGAGAGAGACTCTGTGTAATCTCGTTTGTATAATCAAATTATTCGTCGGTACCGGAAGAGGAGGTCCAGCTCAAGCGCGACCGAAGTTGTCAACTCGAGCCCTCCACTCATCGTTGAGGAACTGGTAGTCGCGTCGAATCTCTGGAAGAGCTCCCACGGCACTTCCTATCATGCATTTGTAATGTCAGATCACCGCATGTTCTCATGTCGACAATAAGTGGTTTTCGTGGAAATGCCACAAATATTTCATTCTTTGGAGAAGTATCCAAGATTTCTGCTCATAGTTTCAGGAACGTCGTTCTTCCGCCGTCGTTCGCCGGCTCCAGAATCAGTCGAGAGGAGCAGCTTAGATTCCCAAGGAGTTTTATGGAGATCCTGATGAATGGCTCTCTGTTGGACAAACGCAATCGGATGAACTCGGAGACGGA
Source organism: Neoseiulus cucumeris (assembly GCA_021527715.1). Classification (NCBI taxonomy): domain Eukaryota; kingdom Metazoa; phylum Arthropoda; class Arachnida; order Mesostigmata; family Phytoseiidae; genus Neoseiulus; species Neoseiulus cucumeris. The sequence continues at coordinate 333,172 of JAJSRV010000076.1, read as the reverse complement.
GACATCGACAGAAACGAACAAACTTCGGGACGATTCAGTTAGCAGCGGAAACAGTTCGGTGGATGACTGACTGAATCGATCCATTGCGCAGACGTTCTGTCCCGCGTTGTTTCCCGAAGGCACTGGCTTGGCCAGTCTTCTCTCACAGCTTACTGGTTTCCATTCACGTCCCAGCCCCCGTTTCCATCCTGAGATCCTCGCACGTCCCCATCACCTCCCGTCCGTGATGCCCGACTTCCGGTGGTGTTTCCTGTTCGATTCAACGAATCGCCGCCGGAGCGTCAGACAGTGTGCCAATGAATCATTCCATGAAAGATAAAGCTCATCTCTTCCGCTTCCTTTTTATGCTGAATAAAACAAAGCTTTGCTGAAACGAAAATACTCCGTTTCCCGTTCCAGGGGTCCGCGAACCGGAATCGCAGGCGATTTTTCGCTCAAACTCATCAGACGCTGCTCCGACATCGAATCATTTTTCGGTTGTGTTTGGGAACGGAAATTCAAGCGGAAGTTGGAACGATCTCCGAGACGTTTCGGAGAGAGAATCCGAACTATTTTCGTTTCGATCTCCTAGGAGGAGCAGTCGGCCGGAGATTTTCTTATGTCGGTCCCCGACGTGAAAACTGAGCCGAGTACGACTGATCGGTAAGCGATGTATGAATTATGCTCATATTTCATGAGGATCATGAAAGCTTTTGTTGACGCCGTCGTTCCCTTCTCTGTACAAGTCAATAATAATCCACCAGAGACTCAAGCTCGAGGCTCCTTTTCGCGTAGATCTCCTGCCATTGGAAGTAGAAACATTGAACGACCGTCCTGATAGTTCAGCCACCTCCTCCGCCGCCGCCATCGAAGAAGAACCACTGGAGCAGCAGATTGGATGTGATACCTCGACGTGACTATAAGAACCAGCCGGAGGAATTTGTGTCCGTTCACCTTTCGTCATTATTGCTATAGCCAGCTAGCTTCGGCCGTCAAGCTACTACTATATTGGATTCTTCCGTTGCCGTTCATGCACGAAGCGGAATAAATTAGTTTTTCCATTTCTGCGGCACCGTCGGCCTCCAACGTATAGTTTCAATGTGGCCGCAGGAGGGAAAAAAGCGGAGCATTGCCAAACTTGTCCTCATCTCAGGTTGCGCGCGGAAGCCACTTTTGGACATTTTCTAGATTCCTCAGGAATCGTCGAGAGCCTTGAGTACGCGCGCACGAGATTCAAGTCTGAGAAAGCTTTCACGGTATCTTTCGAGCTAGATTCCATCACCTCCATTAAGCTGAAGCTTTGTGATTCTGGTGGCCTGGTTCTTTTGTTAGCTCGCGTGTGATATACATTCTACGAGACTGAGAACCCGGTCCGGCAGCCGAGAAAGCGGAGAGACAGACAGGGAACGAATGAAGATATGAACGACGACGAAGACACGCATTCACAACGGAGCGAGTTTCCTCGTCTGTGGTTAAGTGCAGCCTTGAACGTCCGGCGCTTCGTGTAAAGACAGAACTCAAAACGCCCAGTCCACTGACTGGCCGACAAACCGAGCTCTTACATTTCTCCGCTGTATTCGGCAGAGAGTCTGCTCCGAAGGGGGAAAAACAGGAAAACCTTCCTTTTCTGCTCGGCCGCTCGTCTGCCCGTCCGCTTTTTGAAGGCATCGCAGCCTTGAGTAAGTTTGCGTGCTTTGTTCCGGGTGCTTCGATTGCGAGGGTGCACATTTGTTCGAACCGTACAATTTAGACTCTCTTTGAACTCGTCTCCTTGCGTAACGTCCACAATGACTATAGAGTGAGTCCCAGCATCAGGGTCAACAACCCGGATGAACGGCTTGCAAGACAATATTTCATCGCTTGATTCCCTTGTACTCGATGTGTTCAAATGTATTATTGTTTTCCACAAGTGAATGGACTTCTGAAAGAGTGAACACAAACGCATGGAGCAGGTTTCAAAAAGATGATTCCACGTCGGGTTTGAATGACATCTATGAAGTGTTCCTCTCTCGAAGGGATTAAGGGATGATATGAACATGGCTACTGCATGATGTGCCACATTCCAGAAACTGTGAAGACTTGTCTAACGCTGACCGATTTTCTCCTGATATCTGTCTTCGCTGGCTTGAATTCAGTGAAGAGCGTAACAACAAGTGGCTTACATTGATCCCGGAGCGCCTGATCATCGCGGAATGGGCTCAGGATTAGCCCGGGTTAGCTCGGATCCATATCACGGAAAATCGGAATGGGAAGTTCATGAAATATTCATGCTTCGCTGCAAATCTCGGAGACATCCCTGCGGCTCCGAATATTCTTCTAATGTAGTGTCGTTGTTCATCCGGTAGACTGGGTTTTGTGGAGTTCCGTCGATCATCTGTCCATGTGAGTGATTTGATTCTCAGCCATAAATAGAATGACGTTATGATTCAATAGACGAAATAAGTTCACTTGACGAAGACTTCGGGCCGGGAATTCGTTCCTGATTTGCAGCAAGTTCATCATGGCTGGCGCGTGTTTCAGACATGAAGATACTCTAAGGATCATTGTTCCGTGGATTTTCTTCCCGACGAGTATTCGTCCGGTCGCCATTGTTGGTCGGAGCGCCTTTGGCCTTCAAGGAGAATATCTTTATGGGGACAGCGAAGTCTTATCACCTCAAAGTTTGGGCCATATTCGGCGCCTGTTCACGTGCTCCTTCGACTTCCTCCTTCCCTCGACGAAACGACGGAACTGCTCTTATCTGCCAGTTCTTCCTAGGAAAGTTCCCCATGGGAAAAGACGACGGAAACCTTGGACAGAGTTTAGGCACAAGGCACAGACTTCCCCACCGGCAGATCATCTCGGTGGAGCATATGACCGCGTCCGTGCTCCGAACTTTGCTTTGCTGCTGTTGGTATTCGAAAGCTTGCTTTTATCGGTCATTCTTGGAGTTTGACGCTCCCTAGTTCACTTACGGACAGAGTTCTTCGTATCGGTCCGACGAGAATCAAGCTGAGAACATTGAATTTCTATTGACGCCCAACAGACGACGACTGTTGCTTTGATCTTCCTTAAGAACCGGAAAGCGGGATAATACGAAGCGGAGGAGGAGCTTTTGATGGAGAAAACGTCGCCGAATTTATCTCCTTGTTCGAGGAGATCGAAATCCTCCTCTCGAAGGAATGGAACGACATGGACTCAAGGCGACTTTGACAAGCTTCGATCGAACTTCAAACGCGATCTTCGCGGAAAAGAAAAACGCTTCGATAATCTTGGAAACGTTCGAATTCTCCCCCGCTTTCCCCTGGATATCGTCTCAAACGTTTGCTTTTGCAACGGGATCAAAGTCGACACATCCCGAAACGATGTGGAATTCCTCTGAACGTCCTCATCAGCGGGAGAGGAAAACATTTTAGTTTTGAAACATCTCGAAGAAGACGATCGACGCAAATTCGTTCCTAGATTCGCGGACATGAAGTTGCTCTAGCGGCGGTAAAGTTGCTCTTTGAATGCAGGCAAATGTATAAAAAGGGCCGGAGGCTCCGCCGATGAAATCCCGCTGGTAAAAGCCGGCGATGTTACGACCCGAGCCGCCATTCTTTTAAATCTCCATGCCCCAAACTCAGAGAAATTGCCCCGGGTTCTTTCTTTGTGATGAAAGTTCTCGATCGACTTTTATGAGGTTGCCACAACTGTCCAGACTCCAGTGCTGGACACGCAAAGTTTGAACGGGGCTGTTGCTGTCATATCTGTTCCGTCATCTGGTGCTGCAGTGCCATAACTGCAGCGGTGCTGGATCCGACTAGTCGAGATTCCTTGATTCACAACGCTACGTGTTGTCGGAGTCCTCGGACATTCTTCGTGGATTCAGTTCCACGAGAAATTCTCTTGATATCGATCTCATTTCATACGCCGAGGATCCAATTCTTCGGCTGCTGGATCGATGTGAACACACTCACCGGACTAGAGTTGTTTCCTATCCCCTGAAACCATCTAATGATGAAACTTCCCGGAAACTGATGGCACGGATGACAACAATGTCTCGGAAACAGCCGATCGCACTCCGTGACAACTGCCGATGTCATTTGCCTACTTTTTCCGCGCTGTGCTAAACTTTTGGTGTAATCCATCATCGCCTAATCCTTCTCGCAGGCGGCAAGCGCGGTGCATGTTCCAGCTCACAATCAGACAGTTTCGCGCTTGATCGTCCTCATTGTTTGTGACGCACATTGAAGAACCGCGAGCATTTGTTGAAGCTGACTCTTTCTCACTCAGGATGAGTGACAACAATTTGACCTTGGAGAGAGAGTCCAAAGGCTCAACTTTGACATCTCGCAGGGGTCAAAGTCCTGCACTGTAGTTGTCCTCAAAAATACCAAATGGAGGATATCGTTACGCTCTCTAAGCCTCGAGAGAAAGAACGGAGGCGATAGGGGAGAAATATTGATCCGTTCGCTTCCGGCACTTTTTCCAACGACTTCAGAGTGGCCGAAGTTGGCTCGGGCTCGATCCAGGATGAAAGTCTACCCGACGATTCGTGGTTGAACTCTGCTCCGCTCAGAGCGAGATATTGCTCCAATGTTGTACAAATCGTACGTCCTTGGAAATATATTCACCCTAATCATAATCAGCGCACGTGATAACTCTCGACCAAAACGGATCAGCCTCGTTTTACAGCAAACCAATCCGAAGATCGTTCCGAATCAGAGAAAAAACGATGACGGTCAGGGCTATGACGACATTTCGGTCGAAATTGAGATTAAATTCTCCAGTGACTTTTTCCCGGACATCGCCCATTCGATGGGAAACATGCGATATCGGTTCGGTGTGCTTGCTCGACGGAGGAATGCAGCTTTCGAATGTTTCATAGGGAGGGAGTCAACAACATCCAGGGCGGTTCGTGTCTTGTTGGCTGCGTGACGGCTTGCCTGGCACGGTCGCTTATCGGACTCGCTTCGTCGACCCCAGTCAAATGCAGATCACATATCCGGATTTTCCCTCCTACTCCTCTTCTCCTGGATCCTTTTCGAGCAGCTCCCACTCACTCAGACTCCTGCGGCTTCTTGCGGCTCACATTCGTTTGCTTTGAAAGAAATTCAGAGCAAGAGAGCCGACTCCGGGAAAAACGTCATCGCGAACCTTTGCGTTTGCCGATCGGCTGTCAGAGATCCTAGCGCGGATCCACAACTTGTAGTCCTACCTTTCAAATGTCGCCTTTGCTGTTGACATGAGAATTCCGCAACCGCAATAGAGCCATGCAGATCAACGTTCTCTCGCTTATGAAGGAATGTCGACGAACTGACCATGGAAGAAGTTGACGACATCAACGTTGATCGTCACGAGGCGAAAGTAGTTGTCGGTCCCGTAACGGGCTTTTATTGGTTGAAAGATACAGGCCTGGAGAAAACATCGAAGGAAAGACTCGGAGTTTCCCTTGGATGCGGAGGCTTAGTCCTTCCCACTCGATGCGAGAGCTGAGTGAAACGATGATTCCGCAAGACAGCTGCGTGGTTTCCCTCGAGGATTGGAGCTCTCTTCGTTGTTTCCTCCTCCCGGACACTCAGTGGAACGATTCTCGCCGAATTCGTATACACTTGGTTCAATGCCGTTTCCGAAGATGTGTATAACCTTCAATGAGAGATTGACTCACGACAGCTTTCGAAAAAACTATTGAGTGCGTCTTTCCATCCATCGAAAATTCACCATGATTCGTGTTTTCTCACCGTCAGGAGCTAACGGGCAGTGAGAAAACGAGATTCATTCAGAGTTTGTTCGGAGTTCGTCGCTGGGGATTGAATTAGTCGAGCGTTTAGTTTGAGCGTCCAGAGGAGAAAACTTTCAGTGTTGATCCCACAACGTCGTTCATAAACTTGGAGTGGGTGTGAGCAAGCAAGTAAGCAAGCGCTAGATTCGTTCATCTGCATACAGACGAGAACGGAATTATGCAACAGCAGAAATTCTCTCCGGCTCGATGTGGAAGTTTCGACCAAACTTACCGCCGGACACACAGCGGGGATTCAGGAGAGCCTGCAGGCCGCTCGAATGACTTTGATTGGTGGAAGAGATTGGAAAACTGGCTGGTGAACTTCTCCGGAGTCCGATCGAGGAACGAGAGACTCAGAGTTTGATACCGATGCGATCTCAACATGGTTTTCGAGGTGGTTTCTCTTCGCGAGCTCAAGCTCTGATCTCTGTCTGACTGTGATCGATGACCGCCATCGCCTCGGGTGGACAGAAATCACGGAGACCGAAACGCCTGACGTCTGAAAACTCGAAGAGCCTCCATTCTTGAGTTTTTTCCTTTTTTCGCTTGAAATGCGTGCTGCCGCGATTCCTCAAGCTCGAAGCACGGCAGGAATCAACGCGAAGGAAGATACGATTCGAAGCGTCGAACATTCTCCGGCGCGGTGAGTGATTAAGCTGCTTTTCGCCACGCTGAGAAATCTCTGCTGGCTCGAGCAGAGTTGTTTACTCGTTGAGAAACTTTGAGAGACACTTTGAGAATTTGAGTTGGAAAAAAAAGTTAAACTCTGGAAGCTGTGAGCGATGATGAATTATTCATGAGAAGAAGACTAGAGGAACTCCGGTTCAAACAAATGAAGCTTTCAAAAGTTGTTCACACGAGACCGAGCTCCTCCAAGTCCCCTGTAAATCAAACGAGAACGTCTCCACGCTCCGTCGGTAGACGATTCAATGAGGAAAAAATTGAGTGTCGACGAACGCCTGGCTTTACGCCGAACAGCTCGTAGCGCCGTTGCCAGTTTGGTTACATTTGATGGAGAACCCGAGCTCCAGGTGTCCAATGTCACATCCAATGATTCGGAAAAACGTCTTCCGAACGTTGGAGACGGGAAGCCAGCGAATCCCGTGGAGACGACGCGTTCAAGAGGAGACTTCAAACAATGAACCTTCGTCTTTGATTCGTTCGCGGCTCAAGTCAATCAGAAATTCCGAAATTGAATCTCTAGGGAACATCTAGCTGTTCACTTCCACGTCTGGTGTGTGAGCTTGCAAGATAATCTGACCTCGGAAACAAGTGGGGAATGTCAGCAGCGGCTTGGGGAACTCCTCGTTGAGGGCGAAACGAAAAATATCAAATCCGCTCGAGCAGCGATTCCACTCTTTTTTTCTAGGACGAAAACTTTTTCGCGGGAACGTTGTTTTCCAGGTTACTCGAAGCTATATTAAGCTGCGGAAATGCAAAGTTGAGCCTCATTGCCGGGGTAAACAAGTCGCTTGTTCCGAGGCACAGCTTTCTGTGCGCGAGCAAAATGAAAACTCGCTCATTAACGATTTCGCAAACATCGCGGAGCTTCGAAGGGAGCAGGTGGATTCCTCGTTAGATATGATGCAACACCTCTCACAGCCGTATTCCAATGTTTACAGATATGATTCCAACCGGATTGTTGAAATCTTCCAGCTAACAAACTCTCTCGCTCTCATTCGGTTCCAGATAGAGAGTTCCCCGAGGAGTCTGGAACGTTTCACAATTTTCCCTGAATTCAGAAACTATTTGAGCTACGATCGAAGAAGCAGCGGCTGTCATATCACGGTCGAATTTCCGGCGAAGCGAAGGTATTGCCCGGGAGCCATTCAGTGTTTTCAAACATAATCCACCTTGCGAGGAGGCCTGCAGGACTCCGATAGCCTCGTAAGTAAACACATTTCTCCTGGCTTAGTTCCCAGGCGCTGTTTACCTTCCTGGCCGTCAGCTAACTCTGTTAGATGATGACCACCCTCGAGAGTCGACGTTTATTTCGCCCATGAACACTGTCGTATCTCGTCTCCTCGAAGGAGTTGGCAAACCCCTCAAAGTCTCCTTTCCTACTGCGGCATTCCACAGCGTGGTGGCCACGTATTTCAATCTGTCGGAAAGCATCAGAGGAATCCGAGAAAACGAAATCGAATCGAAGCGCAACACAGCGCACAGAATCGTTCGCGACGTTTTTCGATACTCGTTGTCACCGACGCACCACCACAGACCTAGAGCCTTATTTTGCACCCCCGAAAGTGTCCACTTTACGAGATTGCCTTTCGCATCTGATTGATCCGCGATCCAAGTCCAAACCAAATGTGCGTTTCTCCCTATTACAGGATGAGAAGCCACCTAATGGCAAAGTTGACATGTGCATAATCTCGGCTCCTGCTCTTGTCGAGAGATTTGCCACGGTTTCGTCTCCTGAATTCACGGAAGGAGACGTTTCACCATGACGGTGAACGTTGCATCAACCGAAGTGGAGATACGAATCGTGCGAGGTCGTAATCGCGCTGGCGTAAGCTCCGAACAAAAGCCTCTTTTTATCTATGGACTATCTGTTTCGTCTTTATTGCGACCGTCATTCCGTTAATCAAGGGACATTTTTCCGAGATTAGGCCGTTCCCATTCTGGTGTTACACAGACAGCTCCTTGTTGTTTGTTCCCGATTCCTTTCTTCAGCCGGGACAGCAACCAGCGGAAACATCAACCATCATCCCTTCATCAGCCGCACAGTCTTTCCTTCCAGCACTACTCAACGGGGTTGTCAACGGGATGGAACCAAAATTATGTCGATGTGAAACAATGACATGAGTTCTGCTGTTCTGCGAATCGCAAATGGGGTGGCTGTTTCCTGCTCCATCAGATCCAAGGCGATAGGCAGTACATAACTCGGAAAAAAAAGCACATCATACTCGGGTCATCTTGGGAAATCTTTCATAAGAGCTCCGTGCCTTTATCAATCACCTCGTAAGGAGACTGCAACGGGTCTTTTTTTTCCTCTCGGTGTGCATCTGTTTCTCGCGATGCATCGGTTTGCCCTTTCCCTGAATGTTCCTTCCGTTAGATGGGAGCTGCTCTTCCTCGGCTCAGTGCAGCATCGTTTTTCCACCTCATCCGGTGATGCAAGACATGCTCTCTGACGGGATCTGTTTTCTCGCTCCAATGAACAGCCATCATACACCTTTATCAACGTCACCGCGAGGCGAACGAAAGGAACAAAAGATCCCTGGGAATCAGATCAGCTTCGCCGAGAATGTACGGAGTCAGAACGAGAGTTTCTCGATCCGGTCGTGGTAGATAGGCTTCAAGGATTCCGGCATTCGGAAAAGTATGTTGTGCGTATAGAGCAAACTCTAATTCCGAACTCGAATCGCGAGCGTATGATTGGACCCTATTCCTATGGAAGTTAGACCTCACACCAGCGTGATCGGATTAGTTGAAGCGTTAAAGTCGGTCGTAGACAATTTCGCGATTGAATGGACTGTGACGCGGGCATTTCGGACCAGAAGGGAAGGGAAGGGAACGTCGCTCGTCCCGTCACCCGGAATCTCCTCCGAGCCAAGATGTAATTTGCTATACAAAAGCTGTAATTTTCCTCAGGCTTAGAGCTTACTTTTGAAAGAGACTGACACGTCACAGAAAACTTTGAAGCGACAAAACTCGCTCGTTCGCCGGCTCACTCGGGCTTAAGGAGTTTTCTTTCTTCCTTGTTGGTCGGATGGCAAGCTGACCGTCTCCGCAGGCTTTCGAGCAGCTCACCTGCCGAGAATTCTTTCGCAGCTCAGCCTCCAGAGCCAACTTTGAGGCCGAAGAACTTTTGTCCGCGTTCCTCCGGACTAGTACTCAAAGGTCTCGATTCGCGAGGCGAATTTCATCGTGGGACGCGAGATAATTGCTTGGCAGTCGGTAACTCCTGGCAGTTGATGAGGTCCTTGGGCCATGGAGGGAACTGTGAAACATTTTTACGACATTCTTTTAGCTACTTCGAACGAATTGGAGCCGAACGGCCCGCGTCGGAGCGACGAATTCACGTCGAGTGCTCGTCACCTGTCGTGCGTATATTTATCGCTCGCTGTAGCGGAGTTGCAGCCACTCCATCACTGGTTATGGATGGCACAGAGAAGCGAAAACTTCAGCAGTTCTTCTTTCGCAATAGTCGAACATCCAACCGTGGACGCCATCTCCTCCCGACGATTGCAAGACCGTGCCCTGAACACAAGGGAATCGCTCATTCCGATGGTCTTGTGGTTATACTTTACTTTGTTGTGTTCTTCCTGTAAACGCGGTCTCAGGCCAGAGTTCTAGGGGAGTAGCTCAGTCAAGTACAGCACGGGGCTCCGTTTGTGTGAGTGAAAACCGGGTCAATACCGAACCTGACGGAGGCTGCTGCTCATTCTTATATTGGCGGAACTACGGCGGGCGGTCGTAGGCGAAAACTGAAGTTTAGAGCGGTCGAGCTGGCGACAGCATTCTCGTGTGGCGTTGGCTCAATTTTAAAATCCAACTTTGTGGATCTGACCGATTGCGGCCGGAGCGACGACGTGGTCACGTCGGCTGAGTTTATAGCTGCCGCGGCAGCAGCTGCAGAAGCCCCACTGACCACACCCTAATTCTGTTTAATAATTCATTGACATGAAGCACAAATTATACTGCGCTCGAAACTATTGCCGTTTTGAACTAAATGCTCAACCAGTCGTCCATGAAATTGATGGAGCCGGGCCGGTATCGGTGTTCATGTGAAAAATCTAAGATCCCGTCGAACGGAAATTACCTGAAGCATAACGTCACGTTCAGCGTCACCTACTTTCGTCCGAAACTCTTGGGAGCTTCGAGCTGCGGAGCCGAGAGCGAAAGATAGAACCGCCGCGATGAGTAGTGCACCGCGTGTTAAGATGTGTCTAGTTGAACGTAAACGCTACATGGCGTGACCAAGAGGTCGATGTCGTTGGGGAGCAAGAACCGCCGCGCCGCCGCCATGGAGCAATTATCTGAAAGCGTACAGCACTTTAAGGGACCTCTGTGATGACTGCGAAGAGCCGAAAGTCTGCCGAGAACTCGACTGGTACAGTCTTCATAACTTTCGCTGTCACTCTAGCGATTCTTTTTCACGCAGGCCATTAGACCTCTCCGCCTCGTTTGATCTGAGGATCGTTGATCGTTTGCTCTCTTGGAAAAGATACGATTGAGCGATCAGGGGGAGCAGAAACGAAGCTGAAGGGGGAGTTTCAGGTCATCTCAGGACGGCATCATGCGGTCGAGGATCCCTCAGGATTCGAAAGTGGATTAGGATCGCTTCCCGTACTGTTTGCCTGGCCGATCATTTGGTCGGTAGGCCGTCCCTCTTGATCGAAGGACCGTCTGTCTTCGGTGAAATGGACGGCACTGACCAGCCTCAAACGCATTACGACAGCGTAGAACGAATGCTATGGGGGAACGAATGTTTTTTTTTTACTTTGCTCCCTCTCCCTGTTCGACCATTCCTCCTCCAACTCATATCCCTCCCAATGTGCCCACGTTGTGTCAATTATTTACGCAGCAACGATCGCGCTTGAACGAAAGCGTGGGATTCTGGGTCTGGAGCTTTTTTTGCCCCTCTGACCTCGCTGAATATTCCGCACCAGCTCAATCAGTAACTACAGATTAGAGATACAGAGACACGGGCACATCGGTTTCCATCTGCACAGCCCCAACTTCGAAAAGAGAACCGCTTGCCCTTCACATTTGACTTCATTGCGTACTCTTCGACCACTGGTATGGAATGCCGCCTAAATCTCTAATCAATTTAGGCACGAACGTCCGCATTCGGGAACTTGGCGTACACCTTACCGATTTTGCCCTCTTACACTGTGCCTTTCTTTCGGAAGTTGAGAAATTGCTTCAGCGTCGCCTCTTTTCGGCCGCTTCAAGATACTACGAGTTGTCAGCTCAGAGAGCAATACTCCATTTGTTCTCCGACGGTCTCGACTACACTTCCGCCAGATTTCCCCAGACGGAAACAGGCTCGGCTCCAAACCTTGGAGAGTTTATGAAATGCCAACATTCGGAGTAGGATTTCCTCAGGGAGGTCATGAAAGATGGAAACAGCACAGAAACGACTCGAACTCCGTAAATTGAACGGTGGCCAATCGGATGCGTTGTTTTCTTCTGCCGAGATTTCAATCTACTTGTAAAGCTTGGAAGATTTCAGAGGACAGAGTGAAAGAGCCACATCAAGAATAGAAATCGGAGTGTTTCATCACCGCCCAGCAACGAGAAAGCCATCCGGGCGTCCGTCTCGTCTGAGTTCACTTTGAAAGGATCGATCTCCGGTTATAAACTATTTCCAGACGAACGTTTCAATCGTTCCGATGGAAAGAAGAAGTGAAAGACTTCACCCCTGCCGGGTGCTGTTTTTGCTTCGAAGAGTGGGCGAGGGAAGACTGAAGTCGGCGATTCCTTTGTAGGGACTCGTGAAAGCCATCCTGAAAGAGAAGAGATGCCGGAGGAGGTTGAACCGAGAACAAAGCTTCGTATGGCGCCTTGTGAGAGGAATTTTCAACGACAAGGGACGGTTTTTTCTTCGACGCCCACTCGATCCTGACTGAAATTTTTTTGGCGAACGAGTTTCTTTCGTTTTACCCGAGTGTGTGAAGCGTCCAACATCGTCAGCTGGTTGGCGTTGTCGTCACTTCGAGTTCATGAATCCGAAACACGGTCGACATATTCGACAGCGAACGCTACCTATGAGACAATCGAATGAATACTCAATGTTTTAACTTAGGTAACATGTCATTCATTACTTTCGCTTTCGCTCTATCTCCATCAACGGCACTGGAGAAACTTCATAAGACACATCGATATTCTCACGAGCGACTTGATCTCGTGATGTATCCGGAATCTAGGCACCTAGTCCGGCTGGAGGACGCGAGAAAACGCAGCGATGTCACAGAACGGTGAGTTCAACTCTCGGCCTCATTTCCTAAACTTAAGATATCGCATTGACTCGTTCAACATTTCATTCTATGGCTTGCGAGTATTCTTCGCGATGGCACCATAATGTAGTTTCTCACTTTTCGAGGAACGAGCTACGAAAACGGCCGCGAGATACTTTTGAAATCTCCATCTCCTCAAGTCGGCTCAAGAATTGACTGAGAATGCTCTCCGGGGAGCCGATATCAAGTGGGTCAAGTTTATGTGGGCACTCGATTTCTTCACGCGCCCAGGGTGAAGAAAACATTTTTGTGGAACAGATATATCTACAATCACAGGAAAACTCTGATTTTCTTCGCGGATTTGTGATCTCGTCAGTTTCGGGATTCGAAGTTTCCATCAGGCTCTTTGCCCTTGCCCTGCGAGCGAGTCTCTCGGGTCGTGGCTATCGCGACATGCTGGTACTCGATGCGCTCGATAAACCTGTAGAAGAATGCAGCGCTCGTTTGCCTCCGCTTTGACTAAATGCCAGTCCACTGTTCTGTGGATGGCTCTCTGGGATAACTTTCGAATTTCCGAACGACGTTCCCAGTGGATCAATGAGACCCCGATTTGGTCCTCCGGCGACTTCACTGGAGGGGGCAACGATCTGTAGTAAGGGAGAAGTCCCCAACACGATGTCTGCCGCGTCTCCCCGACCGAGTTCAATCAGGGCTGTGGCCAGGGCTCCAATGCTGCTTTGGGAGACCTGGGGAGAAGATGAGGGTTCAGATCGAAGAATCCAGAAGTTCACCAAGACATACGAAGGCGGGTCGTGACATAGCGCGAAAACCGTCTTCACTCACCCTCGACCACTGGTGAAGTACGTTGGCGATTGGAGAAAACTGTTTGGAAGCATTTGTCGATTTGGGATCTGGGAAGGTGAATCAATAGTGAGTCTTCTGTAGGAAAGAATCAGAAAGGGAACGAGACTGACATAAAATTCAGAAGAGCCGGGTTCTCACCACAATTTTTCTGTTGCTTTTCGAACTCGTCGTCAAACTCCTCCAACGTAGCTGAATCGATCCTGAAGAAACAACGAACTCATGTTCCACATTCTCATCGCAGGTAATAAATTTAAATTGAAGAAAGTCACAACATCGCTAACCGTGGCAAGATGTCGGCGCAGCCCAGCTGAACAGAAAGTAAACACCAATCTCGACCAAGCTTCTCTGGCGGATCCAAGGCAGCTCCCAGTTTCTGCCGAGTTAGCACCGAGAGTTGCGATGCGTGAACCGAGGGGCCTTAAGCGAGAGTCAAGTGAGAATTAATTGATGGGAAACTTCGTTTGATAGCTAAAATGCGATCAACTCTTAACGGCCCTCACCAGGCACGAAAGCAGTTCCCACGCGGGAACAACCCAGAAGGTTCGTCACCAATTCCTTCGTTTTTCTCACAGGATGCTCAACCGTCGCTTTGAGACCGTCAGCTAGCATCGCTCTCATCACCTGCGTAATATAAATGAGCGTCATTTTTCCTGTTTCTCACTTCGTCCTCATGTTGGTCACGAATTGCGACATTCAGAGCGCGGGAAAATACCGACCTGGGTTGCTGGGTAGGCGTGCACTTGACCACATGGACTCTTGAGATCTTCGGTCGAGAGAAGATTTCTGACGAAGGCGATCCCGGGACAAACCTTTGCGGAAAAGAATCGTTGAAATGTTGCCTATGATCGGATGCTTGAATTCGCCGCACAACAATCTCATCTTCATCGACAAATGAACTTACCTCCAAGAGAACGTCATCGACGACAGCGAGCAGTTCCTCCATGAAGTAAAAACTGCAGAGAAGGAGACAAAGTTAACACTCGTAGCAGGCTGTCGATCGAAGGAAACTTAAAAGACAACCCTCTATCCTTGAACTCACCAGTTCGTATGACTATCTGCAGGTCCTCGAACTTGCAGCTCGATGGCGTCTCTCGAACGTTCAAGGAAAACAACTCCTTCTAGGCCTTCGTGCAAATACCTGACGAGGACATCGCTCTCGTGTTAGAGAGTGAAAAGTTGGAGAAAAAGTTTTGGGAGCATCATCATTGACCCGAGAATTAGATGAGGTTTGATGTACAATGTTCTCACCGGCTGCCGAGGTGCCACTGTGTCAACTCGTCTTCACTCCCTGCTGACAGGAGGGCCATGCGCCGCAAGTGTACCTGTTGACATTAGTGAAGAGATTCAGTGATCATAATCGTCGTGACAATTCAAGAACAACAGAACAGGATGCCGCAAAAAGGATCGAACTATCGGAATGTTTGGCGGATGAGCTTACCTGGATGCGGGGAAACAACACCGAAAGTATCCGAGGGAAGGAGTCGAATGGCGAAACGTTAACTCCTAGATGAACTTGAAAGTGATTCTTGTCTTTCGGACTCTCAGAATTCGATCTGAACAAGCTCCAAACGGTTTCACCAGAATTGTCCGATATGGGACGGAAGTAACATGGGAACTCGTATTCCACCTGAAAACACGAAACGACTTCGTATCAGCATGGATCGCGTCGAAAAAACGTCAAACGTCGGCGTTCTCCACTGGCAAGAATGATTCTTCTCGTAAATGAATCAGTTAAGGAAGTTGAGTGATTCGAACTAACCTCTCCCGCGTTGTCGTATTGTGTACAAAGTTTGAGATTCTCGAGAACCTGCGATACAAAGACCGAATTAGAGCGAACTTTCTCGATGAATTCGTTCCTCCCTACGAATACAATGGAAACGCAACTGACCTGCAGTAAGTCAACGGCATCGACCTCGGGGAAAATTTGCTGGAACGCTTCCGGTGAGTAGCAGCCGGACGACCTTGCTCTCTCGACCTCTTCATGTGCCAGGACGTCCCCTACAAAAGGAATTTCATATTGGGTGCACGTCAATAGTAGTTCCGATGACAGTAAAGTTTTCGACGTAAGAGAGTTGAGTGACGGAATATTCTTTCGCATCAAACTTACCGATTACTTCCGAGCCTAGCCACTGTGGTGTCAGCACGACCATGTCCTCAGTGTCCGACCGGCTGTAGACGACCTGCGACGAGCAAATATATTCCAGCTTCAAACACTTTCTCATTTTTCGGGACTGTCGCCTCCACACAAGCTAACGAATGAATAGCACAGTTACTGTGTACATATGTATTTCGACTTACCTCTCCGATAAGCATTAGCTGCATCACCAATTCCTTTAGATGCTCCTCTCCAACCAGCGGGTTGATTTGCAATCGTACCTGAAATGAGGATAATGAGACGATGCACTTCTGCGTCATCGACCAATCCGAACAATCAAACAGATTCCATTTTCGCAATATGTTCAACATACCATATCTCGGAACTGGTCCCATGTGAGAACGGGGAAGGTGGGAGAAGCACTTCTCCATTTGGCGAGTTGACTCAGCATCGCTTCTAGGAGTCCTGCAAGAAGTGAGATCATTGTTTATCGTTTTCCAGGGAAGAATATGACAAGGCCTCATATACATTCTTCCAGCAGCCAACCTGTTGATCGCGGCAACTGTTGCAGAATTGAGGTGCGCATTGAGCTCAGATAAGCCTTGAGGTTCTTCAACGCCGGGGACGACACCGATTGCGCGTCAAGTACAAAGAACTGTAACAAACCACTCAATCGTAATTAGAGCCTCCTCGAACTCGTTGACGAAGTAGTCGAGCTACTCGGATACGGTACATATGTACAAACCTGGTCGTGGAGACCGAAGGTGTGGCGGAACTTGATTTGCAGTTGGTCGAACACTTGCTGCGCTATGGCTTCGGCATCTTTCGGGGAGCTATAGTGGTCTGCATGCGTTGCCACATAGGCCACCTGCAGTGCTTGACTTGATTTCCCTTCAAGGATAGAGAATGAAGAAAGCGAAACGTAAGACAAGATTCTCTTTGCAGACCACGGAAAGCTTCTGATTTCTTCAAACGCAACATCTTATCACAGCAAGAAGTATCTGTAGGTATATTCTCAACGAGGTCAGGAAGTTGACGAACCTCCCATGCCCAATGGTTCCACCGGAGGCGCTTGGCCTATGAGCCACGTCAGCCAAAATGAGATCTGCCGCACTTGGACATCGACCGGGTCGATCAACCGAGAACAAACAAGATGAACGCAGTACGGGTTGCCTGTCGGAATCGGGTTGGGAAGATCGAATCAGAAATGTGATCAGGATGAGCTCATCGGGATGGAGTGATCTCCACGGCAAACACAATCAGCGCAAGGCAGAAGCAAGTGGATTCTATCTATACGGATGTGTTTGATGATTTCTCTTCAATCAGTAATTGGCACTGACCTACGAAGTGGTCGAATGTTAAGAGGTATCCTTCATATCCCGAAAAATCCCAGAGGCTCACGTCCCCGACACCTGAGACGGCAGTCTGCGGAAGAACGTGCTCCGATGAGCGATGAGGCAGAAGATTCCAATCGCGGATAGCATCTCGTATTTACCGAACTGATACGAAGCTTTTCCTCAACGAGAGGACCCACCTGATGAATTTCAATTCCTCGCGTATAAACGTGACTCGTCCCATTCTCAAAAACGTCGGTTTCCGAACATCCTTTGGCGAGTTGGTTGTTTCGAGTTTGAGCCCATTCGGCTCCCATGGCAGCCGAGAGGCCGACATTTTTCAGATTGTTCTCCGAATCCACTTCGCATAACATGTCTTCTGGCGTCGAGGATCGCGACGAGTTTCCTCCTGACACCACTGGGAAGAGGAGAAGCAACATTGGTCGGCGATTACGATGAAATCCTCATCCAGAATATTCTTATCCGAGATCTGAGAGAACACTCTTCGAGTGGTTTAACTTACAGCTGCTCTTCGACTTGCTGTTTATGCTGCTGCCAACGCTGCCGCCCGCGTGAACGTTGCTGGGGGACACCTTTGGAGAAAATTATACATTGAAGAAGCTCACGTCTTTATCGGACATAACCCCAGTTAATGAAGTCGATGACCTTTGTAGGTCAGAGGTGAAGAGTTACTTTGTACCATGTTCAACGAGAATCGCTTCCGGATAATTGCTCGCATACATGTTTTTTCCTTTTTTAATCGACGTGACTTACCTGTTGCTGGACGTTGTTGGGTTTTGCGGCTGCTGATGTGCGATTACCTCTGAACCAACTGCTGAAGTACCCGCACTTCAATGTCTCGACAAAGGTAGACTTTCCGCAGCCCGAGTGACCGAGGATTTTTATCTGTGGGCAAAAGAATGAAATGTGAAAAAATATGATTTGTGAGCCTCTAATGGTGCTTTGGATTGGAAGATCGTCAAATATTGTTGAAAACAGACTGCTCTTCCAAGCGTACCTTTATTTTGGCAAGTTGTTGATTGTTCGTCTTCATTTGGCTGACGAAGTCTTGTCGTAAGGAATCGTTCTTCAGGCGCGCCAAAAGCTCTCCTGTAAAGGAGAAGAACATTCTTCCGTTCATTTCACGGTGCTCCTCGCGTACTATGCGTATTCGAACACTTTTGAAAGTTATTGGAATTATATCGCAAATCATTCGATCACGAAAGGCTGATGGCTCGCGCATTAGATCGATTCGATCAATTATCCGACGGCTATCAGCAACTCACCGATTTGAGTATGTCCTTGGGCTAATGAAATGATTTCGGCTGGAACACCGTCACGGTTTTTTGTGTCCACCGCACAGCCGGCGAGTAGTAAACATCTGATAATTTCATCGTGCCCGTTTTTCGCTGCTAAATGTATGGGGTACAAACCCACCTGCAAAACACCATCTATCAGTCAGAAATCGGCGATCGCTTTCTCTCGAGACGGCGTGGAACGATCAATGAAGATGACTGACGCTCTTTCCTCACCTTGTTTGGCACATCGATATTGCATCCGAGGGCACATAGAGACTCGACTAGATTCAAGAGACCGTCACGACAGGCTACGTGTATCGGTGCGTCGCCGTGCTGGAACGCAAAGCGAGTTAATTCGATTTGCATCGGCTTCGAACACCTCGATCCAAGCGCTCGCCCATCAGACCATTAGCGATTCAGCCTCTTGGATCGTCTACATAGGCTGATACTCAAACATTCAAAGAGCTGTAACAAAGTTGCTCCGTCGTCGCCTCTCATCTTCAATTTGTCATCGTTCGGATCCGGAACTCACGTTATCAACTTCATCACTGGGACAACCAGCTTCAAGAAGAACGAGCGCCACGGGAACATGATGTCGCCGCAGGGCAAGGTGAAGAGCTGAACAGCCGTGTTTGTCGAGCAGTTCCAGCTCCGCTCCAGCTTCCAAAAGACATCGGACCGATTCTGTGTGGCCCCGAGAGGCGGCAGCGTGCAGTGCGGTTTCGCCTTCCTGTGCATCGCAGAGAACGAGTTCTTCGGTTATTAAAGTTGGAGAGCAAACTCGTCACATCAATTATTATTCATCGTTCGGCGGATGTCGTCCGTCGTCAATGCATTGTCCATGTTGTTGTATTGACGGAAATTAATCGATAATATTTCAGGACCACACTGGCCAGTTCGCGCGACTAGCCGAGCTGCTCTACGTCGATGACGTGACAACGAGGGAATTCGGTTTATTTCAGCATATCCAAGTTGTCAAAAAGAGCACACTGATCGATCGCAATCGATCGATGAACGCGAGCGCTACGGACCGAGTTTTGCTCACAAAATGTATTTACGGACATTTCGCATCTCGAAACCATATCCCTCAGACGCTTCGAGTTCTACAAGAGTAGCAGAAGCAAAAATCGAGAGCTATCGAATAGAACCCCGTACTTTCGTAGCTTCAGAGATCGAGGTAGATAGTTTTCGCATTTCATTGTTGGATACAACTCTCTGAATCGAGTGACTTCGAAATCATACGGCTCTCTTCGATTCTAACTCACTTTGTTGCGTAGGTGGGTCAACGCCCCAGCTTGGCATAAAACGTGCATGATGGCTGGAAAGTCGTGCCAGGCTGCGATATGCAGGGCCGTGTCTCCGTGCTGCAAGTTTTGTTCGTTGGGTTAGCTCGATATTCAGAGTCAGGATATCTGAGAATATGTCGTTGAACGAGAGAGACGCTTTCTCACTTCATCGACGTTGTTGATATTTGCGCCAAGCGAACACAGAAGCTTGACGGCGGCTCTGTGTCCGTAACGGGCAGCGACGTGCAACGGGAACTCTCCTTGCTGAAAGATTCATCGTTGAGTCATCGTCGTCGGTTTAATAATCACGACGCGGTAGTTCTTTTCAACACAGTGACGTGTTCCCGTAGTTTATTGAACACTTGAACAAAGGCTCACCTTGTTGTGGGTGTTCACTTTGGCCTTCTGCTCCCACAAATACTGGATCGCATCGGTGTGACCCTGTCGTGCTGCCCAGTACATTGTGCTGTCGCCATGCTGCAACATGGAGAACTCACAATGATCGCCCGACATTCATGCACCGCTATGGCAGCTATGGTATTTTTCATTTTCAGAATCACTTCGAAATATTGCCTCTGGAAAAATCGATCAAACTCACCGAATCAGAGACGTCGAAGTTCGCGCCCCTCTCCTTCAAGAACCGCAGCACGTCAAGTCTGCCTGCCCCCGCCGCTATGTGGGCCACGGTTTCGCCGTGCTGATAAACAAAAATGGTCATTTCTTCGAACGCTACGGTGTTTGAACATTCTTAAACTTCCGTCAATTCATTTTTTCCTCATCAAGAAAGATTTCGGATGAAAGAATCACACCGCGTCTTGAGATTTATTCCACAAACCTTGTTGCTCATGTTGGGATCGACACCAGGCTCGCTGAACAAGTCCTCCAGTTCCGAGAGATTGCCTTCTTCCACTGCCGCGAAGAGTTCGGCCAAGATGAACGCTTCATCCCGCTGGACGGTGACGGAAAAGAAACAAAAGACCGAGGATTAGGCACAAAATATCTTTTTCCTGCAACGGCTCTAGCTACGATTCCATATCGTTATTCAGTGGTGTTCTCCCTCGTTCCAGAGCAGCGATATCTGGAGTTCGGGGTGCTTGACTCTTGCCGTGTCATCATACCGTAGCCGAGCACTGCTTCCAAAATTTTCATTTCAAACAAACAAAGCCCGGAGCCAGCGACTCATGTCCTACTGGCATCGGCAACACCCGATGTGTGTTTTACAATTCCATTGTCAGAAACTCCAAAATGGGAACACACGTCCCCGCGCATCTTGCCCTCTAAGGTGAGCGCTCAGCGCCCGACCTCAGTTTGGACCTTGAATGGTCGAGG
Source organism: Neoseiulus cucumeris (assembly GCA_021527715.1). Taxonomy (NCBI): domain Eukaryota; kingdom Metazoa; phylum Arthropoda; class Arachnida; order Mesostigmata; family Phytoseiidae; genus Neoseiulus; species Neoseiulus cucumeris. The sequence goes on along the minus strand of JAJSRV010000076.1, from coordinate 312,339 downwards.
AACTCACAATGCTGGGGTAAGGGTAGCTCACGGGACTGCGAACTGTATTCATCTTGATCACAAGCTTCCGCTGCCACAACTCCTGCAGAGGACGCCGCGCGTACTCGGCCGCCCGTTGTTCCTCCTCTTCCTCCTCCGAAGTGATCTGCATGATGAGAGCTTCGACATCGACCTCGTTCGCCGGATCGATGTCCTCATCGTGTCCGACAGAAACCATGATTCGACTAGAAACTGGCACACCGTTGATCTCGCTACTCGCTCGAACACAACAGGAACAGCGCAGGCTTTTCGCACAAGTCTCACATTGAATTGTGGGACGATTCACATGATCAATCGATGGCCCGGCACAGGGCACCCGCAATCCTTCGGCAGTGAAGCGGGGCAGAGAAGGAGAGTCGGTGCTTGCATCTGAACCAATCACAGGTGATGCCTCGACGATACATGGAGCCACTTAATGACAACGGCACTGTCGGTAACAGTCGACGTGTGCTTCATCAATAGCCTGCGAATGCGTACGCTGATGCCTCTCCAGTCAGTCAGTCAGTCAGTCAGTCAGCCATTCCTCCCGAAAGCCGGAATTTCTCCGAGGTCTAAAGATGGTCTTCAGAGAGAGACCAACTCTCGCATCCACTTGCAAGTTGTGCACGAACTCGGTGTTCGAAGCCGGGAGCACGGAGCACACACGCACGAACACGAGATGACCAAGTCAGAAACAGCTGTTTGACCACTCGTGGTGGCGATACAAGTTGCGGCGTTATTATTTCGTTGCCTGGTGTTGCCGGTGCTGCGGCAGGCTATGTTGTTCTGTTCGGCGACGCTCGTTCAGTGCTCCCTTTCCCAGGAGAAGAAGCGTCTTGAAAATGTTCGAACCGAAGACGTTGACTGCTTCGAGGGAACGAGACGCGAATCAACCCGGCTTAGAATCGTAGTTGAAGAACGTCTTCCTGCCGAAGTGAGAGCTTGATGACGAATGTGAACGGATCAGCAGCACCGATGGAACAAATTCAAAGCCAAAGCTTAAGTTCCCCAACGCCAGAATTGAATCATTGCCACGAAACGCTCGTTCGCCCGCTCGGCTGGCTGGACTAGAGAACTGCCGAAGAGCTGTGTCCAAAAGACAGCGACAAATAAATGTTTCACTTTCGCGAGAAAACCGAGTAACGCTCGGTGACAACATTCGATATTCGGGAACTCCTCCATAAAATTTACCATTCCGGACTTCCAGTTCCTCCTCAGCCACTCTGTTATTCGAAGAGGAACCAAAAGCAGGTCTGAACCAAACGTAGTGTTGAGCGAAAGTGGAAAACTGACGTAAACCAACAACTTTCGGTTCCGTCACGGTAGGATTCAAAAACGAAATCTTAAAGAGACGAAAGTAGTGCATGCTTTGACGGCGGATGCTTGAGGAGGTCACGGAGGGACATTGAAAACGAAGAGGGAAAGAGAATCTTCGTACTTTCAACGGGTTATCGTACACGGTGGACATGCCGGCCGCAGCGCTGCTCGCAAAACAAATTTCGGTTCATCAGAAAGCTTCGTCAACGCGCGTTCAGGGAAAGATGCACAAATTGACCGTAATTACGATAAGAAAAGCGGAGAATATGTGCCGAGCGACGAGCCGTTCTGCCAAGAGCCTTGGCTCAAACTTGAAGTGAGGTAGTTCCCCGACTCGCCGTCAGGGGGCGCCACATCGAACCAATGCTCGTGAACGACACGTAGTAAGTCGCCTCAGAAACGTTAACGTCCGCCTGTATCGTCCGAACACTTTCTAATCGACGCGATACCATCATTGAATTCCTAGCAATGCTGTCCGTTCAGACGACAATCGGATTTGTTGAAAGTATTGTTGATCGCGTTCCGATAGCATTAAACACAGACGATATTTACGCATGTGGAAGTTCCTCCTCCGGCGCAAAACTATCATGGAATCGTGGTATCGCATCAATCCATCTATTCTGGGCCGGTTGAAGTGGCTGAAGCAAGGAACGCAGACAACCGGGGACTAATGTCACGCCCGGATTGAGGCGTAGTCGTCCTACCGCCCGCCAAGCTGGCTACCAGTCAGCAAACCAAGCTTCCTACCATCCAACCAGTCTGTCAGCCACTCAGTCAGTCATTCAGTCAACCAACCGGTCCGCCAAACAGTTCATCGCTTTGTGCGTTCGAGCCACTGTACCCACAAGTCAAATGAGGATATATTACGCTCCGAGCAAAAAGGTCACGATGCATCCTACGAGCTTTACGATTCCAGTTTCCACGACTGCCCTCGTCGATCCCGTTGAGGGAGGAGTCTCACTCAGAATGAGTTAATTCTGGAGGGATGATTGACAATTGATCTCTGGACGTCATTTTGGACAGGCTAAACGGAGCTTTCGCAATTGGTCGTCCCATTATGGAGAAAAACTTCAAAGATTTCCGATCGTTCCAATCTAGAATCGAATGGCAGTTAGAGATGTCGAAATGCCGAACAAATGCCGCTTGCATATTTCGGATTAGCAAAAATGTCGCGCATCGTGAGCGCTAGCCGCGGGGTCATCGTCGTCTGACAAAACTTCCAAATCATCCGCCGGGCGTCGGACGGTTACATGGATGGCGACTACACAGCTTCGCGGTGGAGTTTTCTGCCCACGGCCCGTGTTGTTCGCTTCGACGTTCTCAGTTCTGACTGTTTTGCCGAGTGCTGAAGCGTTCGCCTATTTCACTTTTCTCATTGCCTACCCTGAGGCCCCTAGAAATCGAAAGCATTTCGTACAATAACCCAAGGCGAGCCCTGATTGCCTTCGGGTTTTTCGTTCAATGAAACTGCCGCAGCAGCTCCGCTCTGATAGTGCTCCGTTACTCGGTCGCGCGTTCGTACAGACAAAAACACGAGACGTCTCGCCTTCAGTGAGCACTTGCATTAATCGGCCCAGAAGGATGGAACTCCCAATCGACGGCCTCTGCTCGGTGCTAAGGTGTTGCGAAATAGCCAAACCATGTCATTTCCAGATGAAGTCTTCTCGTTTCGGGTAGCGGAGGCTTGACACTTTTCTGACCGTTCCGAAACTGAATTGAGCTCGGTTCTTATTTATGACGGCGCTCCCGAGCCTTGAAGAACCATTCTGCGCCGGCGTTTTTTGTCTCCAATTGTCTAACAAACAAAGAGATTAGCTGCTCGCTCCAGAATGAAGTTTGCTCTTTTCGTCGCTGTCGAAGTCTTGATGCTGTGCCACTGTTCCACTCAGTTCCGGAGGGTTTCCCTAAGAAATGCGACGTAACCTCGCAAATTTAATGGAACGCGTTCAAGGAAAGCGACGCAGCCGGCTTTCTTTTTCAAGTTATTAAACTTTCTCTCGTCTGATGAATCAAAGTTCCCGAGGCAACGGACCAGGAGGCTGGAATTCAAATATATATTCAGGACGATCCAAGAACACGGATCGCGTCTTTCCGGGCGTGTTTTTTTCTCTCGCTAAATAAATGCTACCGGTCGGTGACATTCGCACAGGAATAAAAAAAAAAACGGGCGGATTGGGAACATCGACGACAATAAGGACGAGGATAAGATTCAAGCGGTAGTTGATCCGATAGTTGACGGTCGTACGGATCGCCGGCATCTTATGATAACGTTGTCGTTACTGCCTAGTTGGGACACTGCCAAACAACGCAATCCGTTTCCTGTCCTCCGTAACCTATTTATCGGATGGGGGACAGCTCTTACGGCCACGGCGGCAGCAGATGCACATCTGCATTCAAATTGAATTTTCTCTCACCCGTCGACGCCATCGCGGGTTTCAAAGTGGCAGCAGACGACGCGACGTCGCTGCCCAACTGCGGGTCATGGTTACCGGCAGCGTTGCATGTTCAGATCTTCGGCGTCTTGGACTTCGCCACCGACGACTGCCGCTACCGTCCGCTCTGGAGTCGTTGTAGTAGCCGACTTCTGCGTCGTTGTCGACATCATCATAATCATCATCATCATCATCAGCTGCTGCCGCATCACTATCATCATCGTCGTCGTTGTCGGAGTCAACATCATGATTGTCGTCGCACACTTTGCAAATCCCTCGTTGCCTTCAAGGGTTCCTGCCTCTTCTTCGACTCCGTTCTCTTCTGGCGGCTCAATGGAAAAGCTTTCTTTGCTTTAGGAGAGCCACGCCAAGCTGACTTCTTGGACGCGAGCAACCACGTGCGGAGGGCTGCCCTCATGACTCTCATTTTCCACCTTTCGTTCGGGAGAAATCAACGTTCCACGAAATTTCGGATAGAGCCGAATATTTGGACACTTGCTCGCTATGTCGGAACTTGACAAGAAGCTATCGGGCAAAACAAGTCAGAAATATGACACAACTCACCATGGTCTGGACCACGACGAAATCCTTGCCCCCCTTTTCGAAATCATCGTCTTCGGGGGGATCGAAGTAAAGCGTCTGGCTTTCCGCGGCGCTCCTCGCCGCCGGAAAACCCGCCATGATCTCGGGTGTTAACCGTGAAGCTTACAGAAGTGAGATCTGCAGCTCAAGATGTCGTCTCCGAACCGCCGGCATCGATTCACTTAACGCCATCACTTCACACACAAAATCCGCTCCTCGATCCGTCTTCATTACTCGACTGATGAAGCGGCGAAGATCCTTCTTTGCTGGAACGGATGACGGGGGAAGCACCTGTAAGATTGGCATCGCTGTTATCATCATGTTTAATAATAAAAAGATCAAGAAATAGAATAGCTGTGCTGTTAACGACGCTCAATTAAGAATCACTTTCACGCTTCTGCCAACATCAGACAGCGTCTGTTTTCCGCCGAATCGATTCGTCTTTTTGTTCGACTGTCGAATGTCGGACCGATATTCGGATTGGTTGTATCAGGGAGCAATTTGATGGAGACGCGAGCTGCCGCGGTTTTTCTTTTTCCAACAGAAGTGACTGCGGCTGAGCTGGGCGTCCGAAGTGTGCCAAAAGTCGCGTTTCCTCGTTGAATAAAAAAAAAAAACGAGAGGAAATTCAAAAATATTTACTCCTTAAAATATTCCTGATATCGGTGTCTTTCGGCACGATTCCAGGGAATCCCTTACGCCATCATTGAAACAAGCAAACATTCCAGAGCCAGCGGTGCGTCACCAAGTTTCGTCTAGTTTCTCGGACCGGTCCCTATCCACACGCGAACGTTCATTCGTGTCAACCACAGTCTGCCGTTCGGATCGATTCTTAATTTGCAATATACTTTCAACTTGGACCCATTTGAGTACATCATCATCAACTATCTCGGAAGCTGCCGGAAGAAGGAACACTCTTGTATCGAGCGAGTCTCTTGGAGTCTCTTCAGTTCCTTTCGAACTCGAGAGAATGGCAAAGGAGAACTGTTCTGCAGGGCTCAGCTATACTCCGCAGATCCGTGGAAGCGAATGCATCGACGGTTTCGAAGCAGAGCGGCCAATAAACTAGAAGTTCCATTCTCACGAAAATCCCTCCTGATACCGACTTTTGTGCCGATTCACTTTAGATTCTTTCTCACGGTATTTCTAATGTCAACGCGGTGGCCATATTATCCGACTCCCTTCGAAGCAGAGTTGCCGGCAACGACGGCGACGGTGTCGCTCGAAATCATTCGTTTGACTACATTCTATAAACATTGGCGAAATATTTCTCGTTCCGTTAGTTCAGCGGGACAGCTCGCGAAATCCAGTGTAGCTGTTGTGTTGTGAGAGCAATGAGCATCTAGGTCGGAAGTTGACGAATTTTTGATGTTTCTCGGTCCTTTTGATCTGAAGTTCGTGTGCTTCTTTAAACTGAACTAAATCATACCCTGGCTCCTCAGCTCTGCTAACATAGAATGGCAGCGAAAGCGCATGCCAGAAATTACTCCGCGCATTCCTCAGGGTGTAGCCGCCGATACGCTACGGGCTTGTTTACGATCATCGAAATCCAGGGAAGAGCTGAAATACGGTTCCCGCTCTAAAACTACCCGAACGATACTGATCTTAGCTGGAGCCAAATCGTTCCGGGGTTTCTGGAAACGGATGAACAATGCAGCGGAGTCCTGGTGAGCCGATTTGATGATTTTCACGCTCTTCAACGATATTGAAACAGATCATTCCAGCAATGGACATTTTTATGGCTTTTAAACTTCGCTGTCGACAATGCCCGAAGGCGCGGACCGCTGCCGGAACATCTATCTCTTTCTTCTTTCCCTTTCGAATCGCATTATCATTCACTTCAATCGATTCCAAAGCACCTGTCGACGAGCAGTGATCTTCACAGTTATTCCAATTACCAACCTATGTCCGAAAGATGTTGCTGAAGGCGGTGCCAGGACAAGCAGCGCGTCGAAGCGCGGCCTAATTTTCAGGGTGTTCCGTAATAGCTTCGCGAGCCATCAGCAAGCGATATTCGAAGCGACATTATTGAATTGGACAGCAGACAGAGCCTGAGCGGCCTTGGACGACCGAGATAAAACTCAGAACACATCATACAAAGCGACCTTGCCAATAGAAAGAGAACTGGTGGATGGAGAAGACGAACTACTGTCGGCAGAAGGAAACGCAATTCGAACAATAGAACACGAATTACAAGGAAGACAATTCGTTCACGCAGAGTGCTCGAAACTGTGGTTAGAAACTTCAGCTCTGCTTTGAATTTTCGTCAGAAGCTGATGTTGACTGCAAAAGGGGAAGCAGGGGGGAAACGAGAGAAAAAATCCTAATTCTCTTCAGATGGCGTTTTCCTCATGACACCTTTTTTCTTCTCGGATTCATTTCCTCTTCCAGATGTCAAAACGAGGTGATCCGCAAGAAAAACTCGAAGCAGCTACCTGTTCTCTACATTTGGAGTTGAACGGACGGAGAAAATCATCAAAAGCTGAAGCCGATCAGCTGATCAAATGATACATCCATTTACCCAATATCAAAATCATGTAGGCGCTCGAAGCATGCAGATATTGGAAGCTTGACATGAAATTCTCGGCTTGAAAGTCACAAGTTCCGCGACAGTTCCTGCTGAAAGATGTGGGGATGTATCGCGGGCCGGTGATCTTCACGACACAGAATTCTGTCCGGAAAACAGAACGAAACAGGAATATCAAACTTCCAGATCAGCGCGGTTATCCAAAGCAATACAGAGTGTCCATGCACTAAAAACCAAGTTACCTGTGGATCCAGATGTGTTGTCGGCGTAGCATTAACCAAGTCGCGAGCGATGTGAAGTTGGTCCCTGGTCCGGTTTTCATCGGACTTCGCAGTCAACAAACGGATAATCACACAGCATCCGAAAGGCACAGAAAAACGAATCTCGCGGTTTTCAGTTGATGTTCCAAGATCTATCACAAACACTCCATGACACAGCCAACTTTATGGTATTTTCCGAACGTCTTCAACCGCGTACAAAGACGGGGCGATCACTCGAAGAATCCCACTTTTGACATCGGTACATCACTGACTCATCACTCAGCGTTCGCGGCCGAAGACACCCGTCTTGAATTGTCGGAATCCAAAACAGCTTGACAACCACTGAAGGCGGGGAGAAACCGGTTCGGTCGGAGACTCGCTCGAACCGCGAGCCGCGAGTTGACTAGTTTTTCGAGCATACACACTTGAGAAATTCAAAATACACTGACGGTAAACCGTGCAGCTCCGTTCGTTTGCCGTGGCCAAGACCCAGCTTACCTCACGGCGGGGTAGGTGAATGAGAAAGGGAAGCAGCAGAAAGGGTCTCCACGAAACGAGCAGGCCTCCAGCATCATATTCAACTTGTTGCCACTGAGCTGCTTTCTCTTTAATTATCGGTCAACTCGAGTCACCGGCATAGCTCGTCGGAGGATGATGGACACTCTGATCTCTAAAAGTTCGAACGAATGAACTCGAGCCGACTTAGGGAGATCTCGACGAAAGGAGAACAAGTTTTTCCCTTCGTCGGAAACGCCCGACGGAGTTGGATTTTATGTTGCTTGTTTCTTCTGGACTCGCTCGAGCGACGGTTGAGCTTTTTACGTGCTACTGTCTCAAGTTTTCAACTCACGTAAGGAGGCTGACTCTGAACGGAGTTGTTTTTACTCGAACACAGGAACTGACCCAAACTCAACAGACAACTCTCAAAATCCCATTGACAACCAGGCGACACCATTGTGTTAGATGAACGTCAAAATCGATGTCGGACGAGGGTGAACGTTCCATCGTCGGTAAGCCGAGCTTACGTCGTCGCAAAAGCTACGCGGATCCACTCTCCAACTGCCGGTCATGACCGGCAATTGTCTGTGGGGACGATTTGTATCGAGATCCTCAACATCATGATGAAGTATTCGATTTATGAGAAACTTCGATGTCACATCGATCTAGTTTTGAATGTTTTCCAAGCTATAATCGAAACGCTCTTCCCTTTGGAGTCCGACAGAAAATTCCGGAAATTCAGATGAAGGGCAGAAAATATGAGAATTTTTCGGAGGATCTTCGACAGATTCAGAGCCTGGGCTTCTTTTTCTGTGAATTCTCGACATTGTTCCTCTATTTTGAACGTGCCCCGCGAGTTCATCATCGACATCATCGATCGAGTTGCCTTTATGCAGGTGCTCCCCTACGGCCGAGACTGTTTACAACGGAAACAGAAACTCTTGTTTCACGCGAAAACTTGGGTCGATTCTCTTCCGAAATGTAAAGCAACGGCGTAGAAGTTATCCTGGATTGAATAACGGATTCTCAATTCATGTTTGTGATTTGTGCCAGTCTCGTCAAGCTCTCGCGTTCGCGGAAAGTTGGGTATCTGAATCTGGAACGGAATGGAATGTCATGGCGGACCATTACTTTGTCCATGGGACCCTCGCAAGGATTCGAAGTCGATTGAAATCTTCGCTGGGCCCTTCGTTCCGGAGCTTGGAATGTGTATCACACTTTGTGCGTTCCGTCTTAGTTAGCGTCTCAGATTCCGCCTTGACAGATGTGAGCGTTAGGGATTCGCTGCCGCTTCCGCCAGTCGGTTTAATCCCAAACGCTCTGATGGCTTCTGGCGGGAAGGATATAGCGGTGTAATAACTCTGATCTATGGATCCTGATTGTAAAGAGGGGAACATTGCGAGAATAACTGATCGTCACGATTTATTCGGCAAACAAACAAATATGCTGCGCGCCAACCATTGATGGAAATTCCTCGTTCGTTTATTCTGACTCGGATTGAATGAGATGAATGATCGAGCCAGCCAGATTCCGTTTGGAACGATTTGGAAATATTCTGGCTAGGTCTCGGAACTCCGGCTCCTCCGATCGACGGCCTAGAGAGCGTCGCGTCGTGGAGCAATGACTCGACGGATCGTTTGCAGAAGTTTGACGCGAAACAGTCGATTGTTGTGTTAATTATTTCCCACCGATTGATCACGTTCTCCCCGTCGGTTGAGCAGTTGATCTGTCGACGTCGCTTCGAAGAGAATGATGGATCTACACGCCCGTTAAATGCTTGTCACCCTCACTCAGCAGAACCTCGTCGAGTCTTTCGATGCAACCGTCAACAAACGATGATGAAGGAAATTGTACTCTGTAGAACTTGAAGTATATACTACTTCATTTCGGAAAATTGGGGAATATGGATGAAGCCAATATTTTTGTTTCATCGAACAACGGTTTTAATTTATTCACTGCGTAGTATGTACAGTTCCAGTGGTCCCTGGACTTTACAATATACAGATTCATCGCACAGACACGTGTTTTACAAAGGTGAACCGAGAGATCTTAGAGTAAAGCACCAGCAAGTATCGCAGATAATAACGGGTATGCGAACTTACACGATGAAATTTCTGAATGAGAATTTAAAACAGTTATTTAGTAACTTCTGCGATCGGATGGAGTGCGAGTGTGTTCTATCATCTGATGGTGAATTCTACCTAAGACCAACAGCTCACAGCTGTACTGTTATGGTGGCCGAGACTTTGGTTACGGGAGTTTCCCGTCTAGGAGCACGACGATTCGAAGGCATCAACGGTTTTCGGAGTGCTCCGTGGCGATCCAAAGCCGGTTCTATGCTGTCGACTTGGTCGATTCTGGAAAAGCGAAGGAAAGTTCTAAATTGGTGAACTGAAGTTCCAACTCTCCAGCGAGAAAAAACCCGACTATCGAGCGGTGATGAACTCGAGAACGAAACTCACCCGTCCGGAATGCATTCTGTTCTCTGATAATGATTTTCATCAACCTCTTCTGAAAGATTGTTTTCACTCTGAGACTCTTGAGAGCCCAACATGGCCGCCAAGAAACTCTTGCGCGCAGTTTCCTTGTCGACGACGGGTGAAGTCGAACTCCTCGAGTTGGGGGTTGACGTCGTCGTCGTGGACGTTGCTGTCGATCTCCGCAGCTCGACGTCGTTGTCCTCGGATACTGCTTTTTTGACCGACACGTTTTCATTCGGTTTGAGGTTTTCAGCTCTCTTCGAAGTTTGAAATCGTTGTGTGGCAGGTGAGTCAGTCGCTTTCTCCGTGCGGCAAGTGGTCGCAGCCCTGCGTTTCCAGAACAATAATTTTGAGCATGATATTCGACCAGATGATTCTTTTTTCTAAATGAAATGATCAAGTTTTCTGAGAATATCCCAACTGCTGCAACGACAAAATTTGGAGATAATCACCTGCGGACCGATCTTCTTCGTCCACCGCTTATAGCCGGAAGAGATCTGATGCTGGGTTGACTTCGAGTATTTTGAATCGCCCTCAAGGCGCGTCGTTCACGAATTCTACCCACGGTTTCGGCACTCAACTGACGCTTTTTCGAAGCGCTCCGAGTGACCCGAACATCGGGCTTGACTTCTACAGTCTCTTGCGCAGTCTCAGGAGCCTCCACTCTTGGGGGTGTTGGTCTCTTGAGAACTTTCGAAGCTGCATTCGCTGAATTTGACTTCCGAGAATTCCGCCCGGATCCCGACGAGCGTAATATCGCTTTGTGGTTCCCATGCTGCAACATTTTTAGAAATTTAGAGTTAATCAAACGGAACCGAGAAACGAGATTCGAGTATTCATGAATCAAATATTTTCAAAACATTTTGGATTCTTCGAATGATCCAACTCGGATCTCACCTTTGGCTTCAAGAATGTGAAAAGTTTCCGTTTCACCAGCGGTTCTCCATGATCACTGAGTTCATCGTCGGAAAGAATCTTGTACGAATCTTTCAAAGGTTCCAACTCCGGGGGTAGGCTGGCTATCAACTGTGCGTGGTCGATTAGCACCTGGACCGCGGTGGTTGACATGTCGCTGAATTTCTTGGCGACCTCAGGATTGGTTTCAACCTTCACAGCGCAAGGCATCAGAGAAGGCGCCAGGATTTTCGCGAGATTCGCACTCGACATTTTGTTTCTTGTTTCTTGCTTCGAGATTTCCTGCGCGAACGGAACAACGCGTGAATATTGGAATGATGATGATGATGATTATGCATTTACCTGATATATTTTCGAACAGGTGCAGCGATTTCCTCGATTGTAATGCTCTCGCGCGACACTGACTGCCGCTTCGACGCGGGAATGTCTGAACGACAGATGTTCCGAGAGAAAGAAACTCACTTGGAGGAATAGTGCCACATGTTTTAGAGTATTCAAGTGAAATGTGGGCAATAGCAGACAAGCCATGAGGAGACTCTGAGTTCGATGATGATGCGACTCGAGTTCGACGCATTTCACGAAAACCTCATGGAGTATGCTGGGTATGACCGGCTCTGGAAGCGCTCGCAGCCATCTGGAATCAAGGTTTGTTCATTTTGAATCGTTCTCGAGAATCGGTCGACTCATTCAATCATATGCACAGCAGAATGAAGTCGATGTAGTTCGCTGAACTTGTGTTTTTCAGTTTCCGAGACCATTCACAAGACTCTTTGAAAGATAGAACTCACCTCTTCAAGATGCAGCCGACGTCGTGAATCGAACATTCGAAGTCCGAGGGAATTTCAGCATTGTTGTGCTCCATGAGATCTTTGAGAGCGTTCGCGCGTCGTTCATTGCCGCTTTTGCGTAGGATTCCTTCATGCGAGGCTTGGCTCAGCAGATGCGAAGTGATCGCTTCGAGAATATGTGGAACCGGATTCGAGGTAAGAGATGAAGTCGCCTGTGGGATTTCGATTGGTCAGTGAGTTTTTCGATCGCAGAAGCGTCACACGCGTTGGGAAAGTGGATTATGGGAAAGTTTGAGCGTATATTCCCAGAATAATCATTATCGCCACTTCGGGTTCTATGAATTTCTGTTTTTTTTTTGTTTTCGTTCTCGTCTCACATGAGTTATTTCATACGAGCCATTACAGGGTCTGTTACCTGTTGCTGGAGATGCAGAGGCACTCCAAAATATGACTGGCTCTCCTGACCTTGGCCAGCGGAGTCTTCGTGGAGTTTTTTCAGGGATTCACGCAACTTGCGAGCCTTCAAAGCTGAAATTTTCAGATGCTTCTTTGTGAGAAGCAATTTCAGAAGGTTCGCGTGCAGTTGACTCATGGCGGTTAGAAATGCTTTGCGATCCGGCTCGTTTCCTTCAGCAACATCCACACCCGTCCACCAGACACTGGAAGCTGAAGAACGCAAAATATTAGTGAACACTCTCATACTGTGCTCGTGAAGCTTCGGGCTCCGAGAACACACTCGGGCTCGACAACAAACGAAACTCGACCAAATGGCCGATGGAAATAACGAAGAATCCACGAAGTGATCTTGCTGACTTCGAAACTCGTAGCTTGCCGAAAATAAAACCCCGAAATCGAGACCAGGAACATCAAATAGTTCTCTTGTCCTGGTAGTGATTGCGGAGATCTTTGTTTCACTGTGAGCAACCTGTCTGGAGTCTCACCCTGCCGAATCCTGTAGCTCCCTAACACAAAATGGTTCTCAGAAACCTCAGGGAGATGGCTATCCGCACGTACATTTCCTTTGCTATTTTTTCTTGGCGCGCCAAGGAGTAGACTTGATGATGCTTCGCTTACAGCCAGCATCGAGAAAAACAATCTGTTTCGAGAGCTCGAGTGCTCCATCCGTCCCATGAGACTCCGCAGCAGCGGACTCAACACTTACAATCGTCATTTGCACATTTTTGCACAGTAAAACGTCTGAGCGAACAGCCACCAATCAAACTCCCCTGAACAATCATCACTCAAGAGTGTCAATGTAAGAATACACATCGATTTGAAATATTCGAATCAAACTTTGCTCTGTTCGATTTCTAACTTCTCTGTTCAGATTCTGTGCGCGTCGTCAGTACTGTGATAAACGTCAGAAAATCAATCATCGTTATCGTACACTACAGGTGAACGCGCCGCTTGGATTCAAACGCCGGAGAGAAGATGCGAAATTCCAGAGAATATCATTGTTACAAAGTGTCGGATTAGTTTACAAGGGCGGAATGCACATCTCATCGCCGAAAGTGGAGACCGTTGCATCACCGAGTGTCGAATTCGACGGGAGACGCCCTGTCTGTTGTTTCAACCATTCGAGCTCAAAGTCTGTGGAGGATTCCAAGTGACATCACTCCAGCACTCCATTCCGGAATTTCTCATCTTTGCCGATTCACAGTTGTCCGACTCAGCCACCAGCATCATCCTTCACTCGGTGACATTTTTAGCGGAGTGAATCTCAGTCAGCTCAAGTTTTCAGCCATCGACACGACGAACCGCTTGTCTTGTCGTTTGACAAATCCCTCGGAAAAATCTGACCCTAATCCCGAGCTCGAGAACAACAGCAAGACTCAAATCGGATCCGTCGTTCAACAGAAGAAAAGACAAATCTCGCTCTGCCTTGACCACTTCAAGCGGCCGATCCCCTGCTCGAGGCTCTGTTGAAGTTTCGTCTCGTTTTCGGACTCCAGCTCGAAACTTCAAGTTGAAACTTCGGTCACGTTTCGAAACGAATCCATTCACGACGATCGTCTCGATTTCCAGGAGACAGTTTCTCCAGCGGGCTGTTGACCGGCTATGAGTTTGGGAACGGAGCCAGTCAGTCGGCAGCTCGGTTCGTTTAGCGTAATTCGAAACGGATTCCGAAAAATGTCTTACGAACGTTTGGAACTACGGCGCTAAAGCTGTTTGCGCTCGCGACCAAACATTATTACCTCCGACAAGAAAACACTTCTCACCGGAAATCTTCGTTTCACTCACATACCCGCTTCAAGTTCCAGCTCGGAGCGAAACGATCTGAAATTCATTCTCTCCCGAAAGGATCCGCAGCGCAGCATTCGTGAGCAGATCTTCGATCAGTTGAAGTTTCGAAGTAATCTCACGCAAGCATGCATCGGCGGGGCATTGTCAAACACGAGCCGAGGTTCACATACAAATACAGTTCAGGCGTCGTCGATACCTCCCCCTCAACGATGATTGAACAGATAGATCTACGGTCGGTAAGCCACTACATGTATTTCACAGCTGTGTGTGGCTGTTTCCAAACAAAATGTAGATTCGTTCGGAAACAGGGAGTGTTTCCTAAAACTCGGATCAAACCGGATTCCTCATACTCGCCGAAGCGGTGAAAACGCAGCGTTTTCCAAGAGAGTTTCAGTCAAGCGGAGAAAAAAATTCCGCCGCTTGAATCGATGTTGCTTTGACCTTGACATCTGTTCATCGGGTGCAAACCAAAATTTCCAATGAAAAGAAAACCCACAGGTCGTCAAAGTTAAGCAGACCTCATACAGCCCTGATCCACCCTTGCGTTGATGGTGATTGCTCGTGAGCGTCTGTGTTTGTTGGTGTGAGCGAGCGAGCGAGCGAGCGCAAACGCTCACACAAAAAGGAAGGAAAAAGCAGCGACGACCACTACGACAGAGAAGAAACAGATTGCTCGTTGCGAAGTAATCTGCAGAGGTTAACTAGCCCTCAATGACTGCTACTTAGCGGCGGCGTTTTCCACACATGTAGTGTTTAGAAGAGCGAATCCGGTGGCGTCAGAGCGAAAAACATCAAAATCTCCTGAGCGGACCGAGAAGCGAAAGTGCCGCCAGGATATGATTGCTGCAGAAGCAGCGAAAGCTAACTCGAAGGAAAGGAATCCACCAGCAAAAAATGACTGAGGAAAAGAAGATGAACACCAACAACAACAACAACAACACTATTTAGTGCGGGTAGCTATAGAAGTGGTGGCGCTGCCGCCGCCGCCATCAAGAACGCAATAATCAGACCAGAAGACCAAAGTGGCAAAACTGAAGCAACTGCTCGAAACGGCATCTGGCGCAAACTATCCCTGAGCCGAAGTAAAACTACGCCGCTATTTTTTGAGCCTTGACAAATGTCCCTCGGCTACGGAACCGTGTGGCCAGAAGAACGGGACGGCGAAAGAAATATGGGTTAGTAATGGAAGAAATAATAATAATAAATAAGCTCGATCAAGTCCGAAACGTAGTTGCCCAACAGGCCCCGAAAGACCAGCGGAGCGCGACATGGCACCTCTCATACCCCACCCCCTCTCATGTCAGCCGACAAAGATTCACAAATGTGCAACTTGTAGATCCGTGCGGGAGATATCGTCGCCAAGAGAGAGAGATTTTATCGTCGATTTCACGTCGCAGTTGGATAATGTCATTTGGGAGTGAGCAAAAAAAAGAGAGAGCAACTAATCAAGACAGATCGTCTCATGGGCCTCCCCAGTAAACCCGTCACTCAGACAGTCAGTCGGCCGAACAAGCGGGAACGTCATCAGCTGTTCTTCGGCTCAAGTTCAGAACTTCAGTTATCCGTGTTAGTGGGTCCATCTGCCTGCTTTGTGAGCCCCTTGAGAAGCTCGAATTCCTCGATGCATGGCGAAGCAACGATCAAACTTCGTCCGGACCCAGTTGGGTGCTGCCGAATACGCAACAAACGTCTTCGGACGAGACTCAAGAAGCCCGAATCTGTGGAGATCAGCCACCGATCCCAAATGAGTTGCAAACTTTCAGATTGTCGGAGCATCGAGCGTATGCGCCCTGGGAAGTTCAGTCTCATTCACACTTCGACGGACCCGGTGATTTTTCTATTGAGAACATATTCACTACACACAAGTGTTGGTAGAAGAACAAAATTGCAGGTTTCGAAACCCCTCGGCCGCGAGCTATGTCGATACGATGTCGAATGTCTTAACGCACATGTCAGTGGTTCTTTTCATGAGACACCTTCTCACCGTGAAGACTGGTTCCACCCGAGTTCACCCTTGACCACAGGCTGAGTAGTTTTTTTAAGGCGGTTTCGATAGGAATTCGTTGCTGCTCCGGACCCGCCTACCCCATAAGTCGGCAGTGATCCAATACACAAAAAGAAATCACTTCTCGTATTGCGACAGGAACGAATTCGTGAGGCTGAACCTCGCCCTCGACTCGGCTCAGAGCCGCCGCCTACGATTCATTTAATTACGAACCGATTCACGCGGGACTTTTGTCTCTTCTGTGACGAACTCACTTTCAAAGTCATTCGCGACGATTTTCGTCCAGTTCTCGTCTCTGTCCCGGCATATCTTCATCGACAACGGGCAAGACCGGCTCAACCGAAATGTCTCGCAACCGTTTGGTTGACTTAAGCCAACGGAAGCGTAGAGAAAAAAGATATATTCTTCAAAATCATGCGGCAATAATGTTATTGTGCACATCGCTTTATTTTCCCTCTTTTTTTTGTTACACGGCTTTTGACTATTACCCAATCGAAGTCACCTCATCTTCGCCGATGTAGTAACCGCAAACGGAGAAGAAGAGTCGCTGACCCGAAACTGATCCTCCGGCGGAAAGTCTTAACCCCCGGGCAATCGACGCACAGACGCTGGAGTGGAAGCAAACACACGAACGCGAACAGCAGCAGCCGTTGCAGGGCGCAACCCCCTTCGGTGTTTTGTTCGTTGCATCATCAGCACCATCAATGAACGAAGGGTCCCGTGAGGGATTCCTTACGGGGACCACAGCGAGCCGGTCGGGCACCATTCAGCGAAAGTGTATAAGCTTGAATTGAACATGACGACGAAAAGTTACACGGACCCAAGACGACGACGACATCATCATCATTGAATGATTATTACGCCAAAGGCCGCCGATAGACGAAGCAACGAACGACATGGTTCTCCTCACTCAGTCAGCCGAAATCTCTGCTGGGCGACAAAAGGAGGATGGTACCGAGACGTCCAACGAAAACACAGAAACCGACTCATGGGAGGCGTGCTCACGAAGTCGGCTCTCTCATTTGTTTGGGTCTGGATTGAAACCTTGAAACGCGGGCAGCGGCACGGAAAAACACTCTCACTGCCAACATGACAGCTTCTCGTGCCAAGAAAACCCAGAAGCTCGTTTTTAATTGTTCCGCTGTCGCTTCGTGTCTTCTTTTCCCTTTGTTTGCTGGATGCTGACAACCGAAGCATGAGCAGAAATCAAGATCTTCAACCACTGCGGAATCGCCTATGATTTGGATGGTTTACATCTTGAACACGGCTTCTGACAAGTGTCAACAGTCAATGAGTTGAACGTATCCGATAGAAGCCAAGTCAAACGGAGATGAGAAACTAAAGGCCAGCCTTCAGTTGCGTCAATCACCGCCTGACAAACAAACGGTCTCGAAGGTAAACTTGATTTGGGCGGTGAAAGGAAAAGCTCTATTTCTAGAAGACGATAAGCCCACTGGCTGTATGGCCGGAAAGATCCTCGTAATCACAAGCTCTAGCGAGAGAGAGCACAACCGTTCCATTGTTGACCGAACGCGGACACGGACGCAGAGATATCATCGAAAAGGACAAAACCGATCGAAGTGAGCGATTTCTCCGTCGTATTCGAATCGGTCGTCGATTGTGCGGTTTTCTCATCCTGCCCGTACTCAAAGGAGCCTCGGTGGTCGCCGCAACATGGGACGTCGGAAGCGATAGATGTTTCTCGTTTGCTACCCCGCCTTCAGGATTGATACAACTGCGGCAACATAAACCAAAAGCAAGCCGGTCCTATAAAGGTTAGCTAAATATAGCCTTCCTGTGGCCTTTCAACGATCAGGTCCACCCCAGGCCGTCCCTCAGGAGCTCCTCCAGCTGGACTCACACGCGCAGCCTTGAACCTTGACCCTCTGCCGGTACTCTTAAACCTAATACTTCGCCGTATGTATATTCCATGTTGTCCAGAGCCCAGAACTGATCAAACATTGTTTCAACAATGACCTCGGCAACAAATCCTCTTTCACTAATTCAAACATTGACCGAAGCACAACGGGGAGATTCACTCCGCCTGTCCCTGCCGGAATCATCGAGAGCTTGCACTCATCTCTAAAACTAACAGAGCTAGATTGCTTGCCCCAGCACTAAATGTAATCGCCGCGGTTTGCTTATATGTACAGGAAGCCATAAATCCTCGACGTTCAAAGTTTGAGCGAAGCAGCCATCCCGCTTTTCCACTCTTTCTCTCATCGGATCAACGAGAGAACACAATCTCTGCAACGGACGGAAAAGAGTTCGGTGACGTCCCGTTTGACAAGGATGCAGAAGAATGGAAGCGCGTGCCATTTCTGATTGTTTTCGAATCTCTGGCGTTTTCTCGAGTAGTTCTAGCTGAGCATGACCTGTCAGATCGCTGATTAGTAGAATACTTCGGCCGAACGCAATGTCGGACCACGATGAGCGTGGAAGAGCCGTTTTGCGTAGCTAGATTTCCTTCAATGCGTCCGGTGCAGAGCGATTTGGGGGAAGTCTAAGATTCAGCGAAAGTCTCGGGAAATGTGCAAACCACAAAAAAGTGCGGCTTCCAAAATTACTGCCACTTTATCATCCAGAAGACTTACCGCAATTTTTCATGGATGCCTTCAGAAGCGCGGTGTGCTTCACAATGTTGAAATTGTCTGGCATGGCTCAAAACACTCGATGATGATCCGGTTGAAATTGAAACAATCGCATGGGCACGTCAACAGAGCTATAGCAAACGTTCGCGACGATCAAGTTCGTAGTAGCGGCCTAGCCAGTCAACTGTCTGCGCGTGTGTCTCCGTGTGTGTGTGTGTTTGTGTGTGTCTGCCTACCTACTAGCAAGTCAGCCTGATTGTCTATCCGTGTGTATGTGGAGAGAGGTCCCTTTCCGTGGCCTCCATAATCCACACTGTGCAGCGGACTCCTCTGTAGGGACGGACTTTCATGCAGTTGACAACCCACAGAAAAGAACTCGAGACCTGCCGCCCACGCTCGGGCCCAACGAGACCGTAAATAAGTTACAAGCTGTCTATTTCTGTCCACCGCGGGAAAAACAGTCCCGACTCCGCCGTAAACAAACTCTGCTTGATGAACAGCGGGAGTCGGACTCTCCACAAAACACCGGACTCCTCGACGCCGAATTGCAACTTGAGGATTTCCGCCTGTCTGGACGAACGAGCGAGCGAGCGAGCGGCTAAAACGGATACAAAACAAAAGCCGCCGCTGCTGCTGCTCGGAGCTCGCCACAAGAGTAACAAAGCGATCTTGGCAAGCGAGATGAGGATCACGTTGCCGCGTAGTTTGTCGCTTTTCGTTCTTGTTCCTACTTTTGCGGTCATAATTTGCAAAAACGAGTCACTGTCGACAGGATCACGTTTCAGATTTGAAAACACATTTCCGGGTACATTCGTTTCATATGTAATCGCTGATAGGACAGCAAGTCAGGCACATACAAAAACAAAAGCTAAAACTATGTACCGAGCACTTCTCAAGCTTTAGAGCGTATCTGGCTCGGGAATCGATCGAGCTTCGGTTGACGTTTGAAAACCCCAGCTGAGCAGTTCATCTCCGACGTATCAAAGAGATTATCTCGAAATCGCTCGAAGCCTTCAATCTCTCGATTTGTTCGCTTCAAGTTCAATATATCTAAATTTTCTCGTGTTGGAAATTTCTTTCTTTCCAAGCAATCAGAATCGCGAATCGATCAAAAATGATTGCGTCAGCATGCACTGAAATCGGACAGCTCCAGATAACTTCATCATGTTGACAACGTCATTTACCTGCTTCCGTGTGCTTCGATTGAGAAACACTTTGGCGCGAGAGAATGCGTTTCTGATCCAACACATGTCACATCGTGCGTTGACACAATCAATGTCGCTCGTCGAGAACTTGAATGCTTCCCGAGCTCTGCACTATTCCACACCGACTGTCTCCTAAAACATGCGGACCACCAGAGGAAATCGAAGTCCTAAACGTCTCATCGATTCGAAACGAAAACTTCCACCGTTTACGCACTTGCTAAACTTTTCCGCAAACGACTCACTTCCAAGCCGAGTTCAGTTTAGGGGTCCATTTGATTTCGACCGAGCCGGCAGTCGAGGCTGGCTTCGCGCCCTCCCTTTCCGAAACCCTTACCACGCGTGGCGCTTGGTGTCGGTGGTAGTGGTCAGCCTCTTCTCATTCCCTCTTACCCGCTTGCCACTTGCGCTTTCACCGAATCTCGTCATTTTGGAATTCCAGGTTTTTTCCAGGCAAACAGAAAATACTCATCAATGAATAGAGCTGATGAACAATATGGAATGAATAGAACGATACATTGACGATACCTCCCCCTCCAGGGCCATAGGTGAAGGGCAGGTAACCCGTCGCAGCGTAACATTGTATCCCACGAACAGCCCACAGTACCCTACTCCATGACAATGGACAAATGAAATGTGCCTGTCCATATAAACATACATATATGTGTTTATTATTTCCACGATGGTTGTGTTTACGGGAAATTCGATACTGATTCGTTCCTCCTTCCTAAATATACACTCTCATAAATAATTGGCACCGCAGTGTTCATCTTTTGTGCATCGCGGCTCATTGTCCGGCAGAGAGGTTCAATGCTGCTGCGGCTCGAATCTAATGAACGCGCTTCGGATGGACGCGCGATTTGATTTCCTCTCGCGTATTGTATGGCGCCGGAGGAAAAAAAAAATCCAAAACTTGTATCGCCCGACGCCGCTAATCGAAAACGCAAATGCGTACGCCAAAGCAAATCCATTTATCGTCATCCCCCAGCAAGACCTTGATGTTTCATAATTTGATAATATCGATCACGGTGAACGAGTTAGCACTGTTATTTTCCATGGGTCGCCGCCACAACAAACACGAAATTGGCGAATGAGTTTTCGTTTGAACTCGCCACGAAGAGAAAAACTCGCCTAGAATTTCTGAGCCGAATGATCTCGCAGAAGTTTTGAAAACGAATCACTTCTTACCGGAAACTGAATCAATCGATTAACGGTGAAACGTAAGAGCAGTGTTCGTGAGTCTGGATTCTAATTGCGGAATCAGACTCTCGCACTCATACCTCTGTGGTTTTCAGAATTCGGATCGGTTTTCACTCGCGACAAGGAGTTGTCCCGTTTTCTCCGCGGAGAAGTCATTGATTCAATGCCGATTGTGGGAAACAGCGAATCCTTCGGTCGGTCAGAGAATCTGAAGACCCCCGTCGACTGAATTTCGATCGAGCCGCAGTTCCAACTGACTGAGTGAGATCAGGCTTCGCTCGCTCACTTGCTTACTCGTTCAGAAGAGGCCGAAGGCGAGCATTGAAGAAGCACACGTATTACGGGGCCCCTAAGTGAGATAGGTCGGGTTGTACAGCGGCGAGAAGCGATGTACATTGAACGATCTGAAGCCTAAACCACTTTGCCGCAATCGCCGCGCCGTTGCCCCGGGAACTCTCATGGATGGCATCAAGTGAAGTGTCCATTCTCCTTTCGATCTTCTCTCGATCGTCTTTGGATTCGCGTGACTTGCATACTCAATCATTAAGAACAAGCTTCTAGCAATACGCACGCAGAGGAGTACTACGTGCAGCAAGCAGGCCGAAAACCTGGCAGAGCAAGGATACTTCATTGAAAAATGATCCAAAAACTCCGGCAATCACTCGACGCCCAAGCGCGATCCAGAAAGATCGTAATCGCCTACGGCACTGAGGGTGTTCATCAAGAAAAGAAAATAAGAACGAAATCAGACGGCGGCAAGCTTGTGAATCCGTGGACAAGAGCCAAAGAAGATTCCCAACTTTCGAGCCGGAGGAATCGAAGAGGGAAGAGCCGGCGTCTGAATCGTCGAAAAAAAGTTAGATACCGTCGAAGATGCCGCATCGGGGCGAAAGAGCACTGGCGATCTATCATGGATGGGATCACACTGAATTCGTTTCGTTCGAGTTTTGCCCCGGACGACTTAAAGCTCTCCTCATCGATCGGAAAACGTACGCTGCCCCGGGCGATACAAGCATCCGCGTAAAACTGTCATCAGGCCCACATTGGGTCGTTCACCAACGACCCGCAGAGGGCAAACGTCTCGCAGCGAGGGGCTTTGTGAGTGAAAACTTTAAATGCCTTGTTGCCACAGCGGGTCGTTATTTACGACGGTTAAATACTGCGTACACCCTTCTAAATGGAAGACAGACGAACAACAACAAGACAGAACGAGCGAAGCTGCCAATCGGTTAACATGACATTCATCGAAAAGAGAAGAAAGCAACGACTTCCAGAGAACAAATCCATTTGGAAACGACGCTCTTGAATCGCGTGCCCCGAGAAACATGCGGCTAACGAGTCTATACACAGCAACCGCAGTCTTGCGTTTTGCTCTCAATGGTGACCGTCCAATCCCGAAAATTCAAGAGGACGTCACCACGAGACGACCGCTCAATTCGATAATTGTGGTAAAACAAAAATTTCGCAGAACAAAACCGCCGACCGAGAAACACAGAGCTGTCCCGCGGTTCCGGTGACTGCTCCAGTTTGTAGGTCAACATGATTTCTACCCTTGATCCAAAAAAGGCGACACCCAACCTAAAGTCTGTATGTCTAACCCGAGCGAGTCAAAATCGCCCAGCCGTAGCTTAATCTAGGGTTGCTCGCTAGAGACATGACATCATGGCACGGATGATCACGCGTTCAGCTTACCCACAAGGTGTGACAACATAGCCCTGAATAATTCTCCCGAAATATTCGACTCGAACTCATTGTTTTCCACTCCGGAGAATAGGATACCCTATCGAATAAACCTCGACTGCGTTCGCCAATGAATCTCGCGGCTTTCGAGGCTCTCTCGAATGTTCGTCCTACCATCTATGATGATTCAGTCTGGATGGAAAACTCGAATCCTCATCAAAGACGGTCACATTTTCTGACGGGGCGCTCCTGTTGAGTAAGGACTTCAACGAAAACGTCACCTTTTCCCCTAAGTGGGAGCCGATGAGCCGAAAATAACTCCCAAACTGAGTTACTAAGAACGTTATTGAAGGCTCGATAATCCCAATTTAGGAAGTGCGTAGAGGGTCTCTCTCGAAAATGTCATCACAAGTTGCGTGACTATACCTCATGGGAGGGACTAATCGCCGAGGCATGGAAACTTCCTACGACGTTTCCCGCCGTCGTTCCACCGGAAAGAGAGTGTTTTTCTATAGAAGCTTTGTTCCGTTGGTGTCAGAATACACGAATTTCGAATGGATCACATTACAATTTTGACAGACAACATTCCCTGAATGAGCGGAGCGAGTGTTGTTCATCTCTCCCCGGCCACACTCTGGAAGCTCAGAGAACTTCGCTCTTATCCTCTGGAAATCTCCCGGAAGTGAATGAGAGTTGACTTTGAAGGATGTCGAATGCAGAATCCGCTCTGTTCCCGACTTTGATTGACTTGAAAATCACTGAGATCCCGAGAAATCAAGTTCGTAACTAGTTGGTCGGTATGGCAAGTTGTAAAGAGCTTCACGATTCGAAGCAGTTCGGAACTCTGCATGATTCCGCTGAATCTTACACAAATAAAAAACTTGACAACTACCCGGGCCAACGGACCCGTATGCAAGTACGCGGCACAATGTTAGATAAATTGAGCCCTTATACATCCAGCTCCTTCAGCCAAATTGGAACTCGTGCGTGAGGACTTATCGATCCGGTCGGAATCGATTGAAAGTTTGCGATGGATTCCCCCAGATTCTATTCCAGAAAGAGTGATGTTAAGGTCTGTGAATGGTTAGGGTCCCTGAAATTTTCTCTTCTGGATTTCGGGACTTTTCCTCACTCGTTCCAGGAGCACGGAAGGGACCGCGACCTCGGAAAAGGAACAGAAAAGAGGAGCCAGCATTCATTCAGATTGACAACTTTGTTGCGACTTAGTTATCTTTATCGGCTGCCGAATGGGATGTTTTCAACAGAGCAGAAGCTCATCAAGTACACCCTGAGTCAGGTGCCGTCGAAAGTTTCGAAATCCTCGTTCGCGCGATCCGTTCCCTATTTCGGGTAACACTGATTCAGAGCCAAACGTCCCACAAAATTCGATTTTTTTTTCTGTCTGTTCAAGACTTTGATTCCAAGCGCGTGTTCCCATAATGTTTGCAGCATAGCAACCGATTTCTATTTCCTCCCCGGCACTGGCTACGAGGCCGTGTTTGACACAACGACACACACAGACACACACACACATGCAACCTAAAAATGGCATCTAACCAACGAAGCAACTGGTCGCCGTTCGAGCCAGCAGCGGAAGCGACGTCAATTCTAATAATACACACTCCCTATGGAATCGATGGATGAACCCGGCAACCGATAACTCTACGGAATGAAAGGACAAAACTATGAATAGAAAAGCAACTGGGCGCGTGAGGCGCTTTATGATTCTCTGGGGACGAGTCTGCTTTCAGTGGAGTTTCATAAATAGACCGCAGCTTCCCGACTATCGAATTCTAGAGCGACAGTAACTGGTGTTCACGTAATGCTCAAAACGAAGCGATCGATCGATCGATAGACAGCGATTTAATTGGATGATCGAGCGGCTAGAAGAATCAATCCATCACTCGCTCAGTCAATCAATCCGCGCGTCGATCCGGCTCTCAACAGGAACTGAGCCGTCGTACCAGTGACTGACTTTCACGCCGAACGTCACTCGTTGAGCGAGAAAACGCTTGATGCTTACATCATAGGCGGTGAGCCATGTCAGCTCGGAATCAACCAAACCGAAGAGCTCCGACATGGCCACCATAACAAACTGTCTGTCTTTCTCTTCGCACTGAGCACTGCGAGACCGTTTACCTCTTCGCTAACTTTTCTCTATAAACATCATCAATCTCGTCCTCGGGACGGCTTCGTTCAGCGCAGTTGATCGTCTCGTCGGTCGTAACTCCGAGCGCCGCGCGCTCTCGAAAATCCACCGCGACCCGAGGCCGCCGCGACGGTTCCAAAGACGGAAATTTAGGATTTCAATTCCTCATCGGCGCTTCTTTGATTCAGATCAGCGCGCTGATCTCGTGGAACGAAGCTCAGATCGACTACGATCCGACGGTGGGCTCCGATTGAAATGTTCCAGTCCTTTGAAACCCTTGAACTTGACAACTCTTCATGAAACATGGATTTTCACGCCTGTTGAAATGACTGACGTCTTCAACACGAACTCATGTCGATCAACATCCAACACGGACGTTGAGTAATAAATAGAAAGGAAGCAATGAAGCCTTTGTCGAAGCTGTCCCATGTAAATCGAAAAATCAACGGATCTATAAAGCATTTTCTGAGTTATGAACGAAGTTAAGGAAGCAATGAGTAGCGAGGATATCGCGACGGCGTTCAAGGCGCCGCGCCGGCCTGAAAAGCAGAAGAATCCGGCACGGGGTGGCAACGAAATCAGGGAATGGGCGCCTGCTTCTGTTCGATTCTCTTTCTTGAGCGACAGCGGCGGGAGGTGAGCAAGGAAAAAGAATTGACGGAATTATGATCGACACTCAGTTTGTCCGCGCGTTCATCAGTCCTGGTGGCTGGAAGAAATGATTCCAGTCAGCCGGCCACCAAGTAACAAACGAGTGAACGAACGTCGACCGAAGGCCAACGTCAAAATACTTTAGCGTGGGGTGTCTTGAATTTTCAGCCAACATTTTACCGCCATCGCCGAAAGCAATTGGGTTGGCTGCTTCGTGAAACGGCGCACTGGATCCCTCCGCAAGCGAGCTCCCTCGTCTTTTTGTCTGTCTGTCTGACGGGCTGACGGTTACCATCCGTGAGTTTGCCGACGCGGCTGACTGTCTGCGAGGTGCAAAAGCAACAATCGAGTAATCCACTTCCGATTTTCCAACATTCCCCTTCGTTCGTGTCAAATCATTTTGATCCCCTGAAGTCTTCATCTGCTCTACACGATGAAAGCACTGAAGGTAAAAGATTTGTCAGAACGCTTTGAACGGATTTTGATTTACGCGAAAGCTCGACTTCTTGCAGGTGGAATTCGAAAGAAAATGCCCGAAATCCATGACCAATGACACTCGTTCATCGTGGGTTCTCTGGCGAATCTTGAACCTAGGACTGAGATTTTTCTGATTCCTTGAAACATGATGGAACGGCTTTTGCACCATGGAGGTTCTTGATTTATTGAGTCCTTGTTGAACGAACGTTCGTCGGTCGCCATTGGGGTTTCCCATTAATCCGAGTAATTACCAAATTAATGAAAGCGTTTCTGGTTGGAAAACATCGGGAAGAAAAATGAGAAAAGTGGCGGATTTCGTTTGCGATTTTATCGTTCAACGATCAGGAGGCCATATAATTTGTTCTGAAAGCCTAGCTCGTGTTCCATCTCAGAACACGCATCGGATGAATGTTCGGAGATCTAGTTCTGTGACTCACATCGCGGTAACACAGAGGATTTTTTGTGAAAATTATTCGTCGGCGATGTTCGAAGTATTCCATAGTACCGCGACAATCCGATTCGGTCGAATGATTACATTCGACCTCGACCGCGCCATGAGATACTTGTGTCCTCAGATCATGCTATCTTAAGTTCGAGCCCACCATCATTGGGCGGCTGTCCGATTCTCGGAGATTCTTTAAACCCCGAAGATGCCCGCGAGGCCGGTGAATTTCAGGGCATCTTTGTGTTTTCGGGTGCCTCAAGTGGCGTTTATGAATTACACGGGGACTCTTTCAGTGAATTTTGACACAGGACGGCCGTCGTTGTGCCGAAACAGATTCTTCTCGATCTTGACAACCTTGACGCGAATAAGATGAAATAATGTCAAAAACAAAAACAGCACTTTCGCGCTTCAGGTGGAAACAGACGGGAAAGGACAGTGGGAAACCTGAAAGTAGTTGTGTTCCCTAAACAAGCGGCAAATTCAAAATTCAAACTCACTTTAGCTCTGACTGAGATGCAACGAGGAGAATACCAACTGGCCCGGAGCGGTGTCACCAATAGCTCCTGTACCTCAAGTCATCCTTGTCCAACACAAGCTTAATCCCGATGGGGTTAGGAGTCCAGCGACTTCAAACACTGAACGAGTTCACCGACTTCGAGGCCGTTCAGAAGAAGCCGCAGTCGCCGCAGCAGCGGCTCGGTAACAACAGTTGCTCTGGAGCCAGCGAAGCTTCAAATTCGAAAGGGATCCGCGCCATCACAGTTCAGTGGCGCGGTGGCTCAACCGCGCAGATTTTACCCAGCTCGGTGGTATCGGCTTTGTTGGTGCTGCTCAATAGCAGCTAGCATCGCTCTTCATACATTCGATGAACAACCGAGAAAGTTGTTGAAAATAGAGAACTTTATCAAGTGACGTGCGTTGCTTTCAGTTTCGACGATGGAATAACAGTCTTCGAAGTGACGTGTGAAGCGATTTGAGCCGGATATTGAAAGATCTCGCTCGGGAGGAGGCGTGTCTGAAGTTGCAATGAACTGAGTAAATACTTCTTATTATCGTCCGTACTTTTTGTCCCCGTCGTCCGGGAAGAACAGTGGAACGGGATTCCACTGTAGTTTCCATCAGCTCTCTATTTGGGAGACGTATACACAAAAAAAGTCGCCATGACTCGTGGAGGAAGTTACGATGTCATGGAACTCGTCCAACGCTTGCGGCAAGAACAGCTGTTTGTCAGTGCCGAGAAGCGGAAAATTCATCAACTCAACGAAGAGGTAATAGAAGTTCTTATTTTGATATTTTGTATTTGGATTTCTATCATATCGGTGCGGCGTATCTTCTCACTGTACACAAGTCCGTCCTTGGGTCAGGTGCGACGGCTACGAGTACAGTCTGTCGCCACTGACAGGATCTCGATGACACTTGATGTTTCTGTCGGTCGTTGCCAAGCGGAGAAGAACGCTTGCTGATTTTTGCTTGTGGGATCGCGTTGTGCGCATCAGTCGTCTCGATTGTTCTCGTTCTCCCGTGAGCTTCCATTAATCGATCGAAACCAGTTCCGATGGATCGTAAGGGCCTCCAGAGTGAGACTTTTCGGATCGAGAATGTGGCGCCTATGAGACTCCGTAATGAATCTGTTGAGTTGTCAACCATGCGACTGAAAATACTCGAAACAGTTCTTGTCAAGGACGGAATCCGATCGAAACGTTCGTTGGAAGTTTCGAATTTCCTCCTCGGATAGTTTGTTGGAAACGCCACCCGGAGGGCTCTCCGCGCTCCGTTATTCACGGTTGAAAGAAAACCCGATTCTGAGAAAAACAAACGAATCGAAGAACTTTCTTGAGCTCCACTCGATGCAACAGTATAATTGACCGAGAGGAGACGACGACGCGGCTTTGTGTCAAATGATGGATAACGCGTAATCTGCCATGGAACACGAGGAGCACAAGATGCTAGATTTCGGTTGGAATTTCAGGTTCGGCAGTACTCTGATCGGCTCTTCGAGCGAGCATGGCAGGCGCGTCATCAACGTATAAACCTGGATTGCTACATTCTCAATCTGCATGACATTCAAACTTCACACCGTCAAGATGCTCAGCTCGACGCTGTGCTGTTCATCGATTCCTATCGACGCCTTGGCAACGCGGACACCTCTATGTGCGAGCTCCTCAAAGCTCTCCGTGACAACCCGAAACTTTTGGCCCTGTTTCTGGATCGTGCCGAACATCTTAAAGTTGGGTACGTCTGAAAACTCACGAAAAGATCTTCTCTTCCCTGGACCACACTTTGACACTCTCGGCGTGACCCAAATTTTCCGACTCAAGATCGAATTCGAAATAAACCATAGATGTGATTCCAGACCTTCTGTGATGCAACATCTCATAAACTCGGTGATGATTTCATTGTACGGAGCCTGCATTCTACCTGAAGACAACAACCTGGCGTTGGTTCTGCTTTACGAGCTGATGCATCTCCAGTTGCCACGGTGCGTTTTCGTGCAATCAGTGAACAGGGTTCTCTAGGGTTCTCAACAACTCTTGTTGGATGTTCGGCCTTCTTAAATTTACATCTCTTTCTCTCTCCAGGAGCAACGAACTCCGGCGGTTACTTCAGAATGGAAATTGTACCTTCAGTCGTTGTTACAAAGCTTTTGTTGAAGCTCACATTCCAGCCAAACTATTCCTCACATCTGCTCTACGAAACGCCATTATCCAAGTAAAATGATTCTTCAAAACTATCCCGGGAAATATTCTCGCCGACAAATGCGAGCGATATTCTCTTTGCCGTGATACTCAAACGAGCCTTTTGTTCCTCTCAGGTTCTGGTGCACGATGATCTCTACTTGGACTTCGAACCAAACAACACTGTGATCAGGTTTTCGGCGGAAGAGCGGTTGAGACATTTCGGAGAAGAAGGAACTCCGCAGTACGAAGCCAGCTTGAGGAGTTATCGCGTCAGGATGCTACGGTGGGGAATTTATCTTACCTCCGCGAACAGCTTTCCCTCGATTTCTACTCGGGTTACTCCAGAAAGGCGGATTAAGATCACAAACGACCTTTTCTTTCCAGAAAACTAACGATATTTGCGAACGCGTTCCTCGAGGGGATAAAAGAATCCATATTTTGTTTCCCACCCGCTCTGGCGTGGCTCGTCCGCCAATTCTATTCCATCATCCTCGAAGAAAACAAAATCGAGTCGCGGCAAATAGCCGTGATCTGCGCCGATCTCGTATTTTACTTCTTCATCTGTCCAGCGATCGTAAATCCCGAGCTGTTCGGCATAATCGAAGAAGGTTTCTACATTGGGCAGATTGCGCGCTTCAACCTCATGCAGGTAATCAATCACTCATCTCCAGCAGGCTTCGACGAGGATACGGAATGCATCGAGGACTGGTTTCAATCAGAATGGAAAACTTCTATTCTCATTTGGTTCCTCGCAACTTTTCAGATCGCCCGAATCGTCCAAGTCCTGGCTATGGCCCGATACGAACCGATCGACGAACGTCTTGAGGAGGTTTACCGTAATTTCGACAAAGATCTGTTGCCAAACATTTTGGAAGATATTATTCAAGGAAGTCAACAACCTGAACTCTTCGCCGACATCTTGAATACATCGAATGCTAGTGCAGATCAGAGCTCAGTCAACCAGAACAACGGTCCACTGACCAGGTTCGTAAGTCTTCTTATCATCGTCACAGGAACATCATGAGATCAGCTCGGTGGACGTTGACATTTTTGTGTTAGTCCCTGTTGTCATGATCTTTGGTTCGGAGTCTGAGTTGTTGAATGGCGAGGAAACAAAGTTGAATGATCTGCTTTCAGGAATGCTGTCTTGATAAGTCCAAACGAGCTTCAGGAC
The DNA here is from genome assembly GCA_021527715.1 of Neoseiulus cucumeris. NCBI lineage: Eukaryota > Metazoa > Arthropoda > Arachnida > Mesostigmata > Phytoseiidae > Neoseiulus > Neoseiulus cucumeris. The sequence continues at coordinate 282,026 of JAJSRV010000076.1, read as the reverse complement.
TTGGTCACAACTCTTCACAAGGTACGAGAGAACGAGATGCAAGGATCACTTATGAAAGAATGGCTGATGCCTCTGATGCAGCACGTGCCCGCGCAACTCACCTTCCATACGCCGGGAACCACGAACGGACAAGCGACGGAAGACGCCGGTCTCAAGAAGGCCATACGAACCAAAGTTAATAAAATCCGGAACACGGGAAATCGAAGTTCAAGTGCGTTCGACTCGTCTTCGGTGGAAACTGTGGATGAAGCGTCTTCGAAGGATCTGAAACGCGAAGTCATCACCGAGGTTCTCGTGATGCCTCTGCCGACAACAGCTCGTAGAGAGTTCCCCGGCGGACTCACCGAAGATATGGTGTTGAGTATGGAGCAGACGAAACGTACCGCGACTCGAGTTCGGCTGAATTTGGAAAATCTTGAGGAAAAATCTTCGACGGGATCAGGGAAAAGAACCAAATTCTTCGGTGACCAGGAATCAATCGCGGGTGCCAGCGACAATCTGGAAGCCGTGTCAGAAGCAGCCAGTATGGCATCCTCGTTGGATATCGAGGAGAACGCCGAGAACGACAACTTGTCGGATATGGTATCGGCTAACGTAAGCGGTCCAGGCACTCCATCAGTTAGCGGGAGGGACACCCCGTCGTCGCATGGCGCCGCGCCGGTTCCTCCCCATCCGTCTCAGATCGCGGAACAGTTACAGTTGCTCCAGGGAAATCCGCCGCAAGTCCAACAGGTACAGCTGCCTCCTCCATCGAACGCGATTCCTACGCGAAGACGCGCTCCGCCCCGTCAAGAAGCCCAAAAGCAGATGGACATGGAGGACCGTTTCGGTCGTTTTGGTATCGGTAAGAGTACGGGAGCCGGATCTTCGATAACGGAGGAAGAAACCAAATCCATGGTCTCGGACACGTGGAGTACCGAGGTTCTCGGAAGCGATTCCGAGGCCTACAACGCAACACAGGAACACCAGCAACACCTCGAATCACATCTGAACGCGCTTCAGCAGCATATACACGGCCATCTCTCGCAGCACAATGTTCAACAGCTGATCGATCTGTCCGAAACGCAATCAGACGCTTGGAGTACAGCCGCAATGACGTCCTACTCTGACCTAGACCGTCTTCAGGAAGTCGAAAACCAGGAGGACGACATGATCATGGGCTCCGACAGAGGTCAGAACGGTGATGAAGCCGTGCCGGAGTTCGTAGGAGTCCAAGCCTCTGTGGACAGACAGTCAACACCAACAAACCTGATCAAATTGGATTCCGGCGAAGATAATTTGATCGATATGGTTTCCGGTGGAAACCCGCCTCTTGTCGAGGTCGCGGCTCCACCCCCAGAAGGCATTCCTTCGGGAGCCTTCGCCCACAGCTTGTCGAACGGTTCGGTGGTTTCGTTCGCGGGAAGCTTCAATGGAGACAGTGGAAGTCAGAGTTTAGGACGGCTCAGTTTTGCTATGAAGGAGCAATCTCTTTCTGGAGAAAATCTTCTTGACGGAGACATTGTCATGGTGAGTGGAGCGATGCTGGCACCTTTGTGCTTTCGATGCGATTTCCTTCGATTTCAATTCGAATTCCCGCCTCCCCCAGGTAAGCAACGGCGCGGCTGGAACGAGCGGTGTGAAACCTCAAGGAAGCGCTGAAAGCTCGGACGGCAACTCTGAGAGTAGCTCCGATTTCTTAGGTCTGGGAATGTCAGCCGAATCCGAGGCTGAACGACAGAGTCAAATGAAAACAGGAGCGATCCCCAAAACACCCAGGATAAACCTTCAGGTAGTTAACGTTCATTCGAAGTCTTCTCGAGTTGGTCCTGGACTGAAAGCTCTCATGGCCGCGACAGCTCCCATTCATGCGGACTTTTTTTCCAGCAATCCGCCTCTCTGGACCGCAGTGGTGTTTCGATTGCCAATTCCCGCCACGCAAGATCAGGCGGGCCACAACGGGGATTCTTCCGGAAAATCGGAACCATCAAACAGAGTCTAAGTAGCAAAGTCAAGACCCTCGATGCAAGAACTTCCGGCGGTTTCAGAAGGTCCGCTTCACAACAAGAGTTCGAGGATCCTGAAGTTGCGGGGCCGGTGCAGAACGCGCCCGCGCAGGTCTCTGCTCCTCCCCCGACATCAGTCCAATGTAAGAACGGATCCGTTGCAGTTTCTGACTCAATTTTTTGAGCAATCCTTCCTTGAATCACAATTCCGGTCGTTTCAGTCATGGATCCATCTGAAATCCTTGAGAAGTATCGAGGAAAGTCCCGCGAGGAACCTCAGGTTGCGGACAGCGCGTCGTCAGTGTCTGGAGATCTCCTGGATCTCGATGAAAGTGAAGCTTCGTCTCAATGTCCCGAGGAAGTTATGTTCCTTGATGCAAAACGAAAACTCCGCACTGTTTTCTCCACGGCCAACGTGCACGTGAGTTCTGGTTAGAGTTCGAGTAGTCTCGCGCGGCGTCGGACACCGACTGTGACAGATACCTAATTGAATGTTCATCGCTTCTCAGGTGCTGAACGTCGACCGCTCCCGCGTTGATCTGATCTTGCTGCTCAGAATGATGCTGGCCGAATCGATCGGGCTCCAAAATCATCAACTGACGGCACAATTGCATGAGGCGATCCGGTGTATTTCAAAGCTGGACCCATCGATGTAAGTCTCGTCTGCAGGAGAGAGACTTTATCACTCGGTTCCTTTGGTTGCTCTTAACAATTTCACCTCTTCCATTTTCGTAGGCAGAAGCGCGTGATTCACACCATGCGTGAAGACTACCGGCAACGGTCCGCGTACATTTCGTATCTCGTCCGTTCGCGACAGGGTCTTGAAGCTACCTTGGCCACGCTGCAGACCCACCTTGCTCATGTCAAGAAGGACAAGAGTGTTTCGCATGGTTACCTGACTACGTTGTGTGTGCAGGAGTTCCTGCAAGTGCTGCACAGGAAGGAACATCGTCTGGGCTTGGAGCAGCTGCTCGCTTCTTTCGGCAGGTTGACTGTGTCCGACGAGAAGGCTGAACTGGTAGAACGGTACCTAGAACGTATTTTCAAGGAAATGGCTTCACATTCCTTGTGGCACTGTAAGTAGAGACGCTCTACTCGCCTAGTTATCTATGCAGTAGAACAGCTCTATCAGCTCATCCTAATTTTCGATTTACTCCTTCACCGACAGCGAGCTCTGACGAGTACCTTAGTCTTTCGGAAGCCATTCTGGAACGGATGATTATGGGTAAAGTTTATATGTCCGCCCTATTCCCGAACGGAGACATCGACCTGAATCGAGATCAAGTCCTCCACGCGCACATTCGGCGGCTTGCGCAAGTCGTTACTCCTCAGCACAAAGCATTGAGAATTCCAAAGATTTATCTTCTCGAGTGTCCCTGGCCATCGGCTCAGGCTGTGATCGCAACCCTTAACGCTTATAAGGTAAGCTTTCAAATGTTTCCCGAAAACTGTGTACTCTGAAGCGCCTTATAGGAAATCTCGCTTTCATATTTGAGGTTCATTATGCGCGGGATTCCTTTGACGAAGAGTTCCTTGCTCGCGGCGTTTCTCCTGCCCCGGACTTCAGGGTATTCCAAGACCGTGATGATCCGCAGATTGCCCCACCTGGAGATCGAGATTCGAAGAAATATTCTCAATTTTGTTTTCTCTTCATCTTGATTTGCAGTCCCCGCGAGACAAGATGAACTGCGTGTTTTTGTGCTGTAAGACCATCATGGATCTACTTCATCTGGCGTCAAATTCTGCGGCTGCTGCTGATGACCTGTTTCCAATTCTGGTCTACGTACTCATCCAGGCGAACCCTCAATATTTACTAAGCAACATCGAATACGTAAATCAATTCTGCCCGGGATATCAGGATGGGGAGGCCGGCTACTACTGGACCATGTTGGACAGTGCAGTCGTCTTCATCAAAGGCCTGGAGTACAACTAGTGGTTATCGACCGAACTCTACGCCTTGGAGTAATATCAGGATAGCTACGCATAAAACCAATACGCCGGAACTGTGCGGAGATTGTTTTTGAAAGGGAGGAGAACAAATCTTCGAGGATCCGCCCCCCCGTCTCAGCATTGGAAGAAGTACGTGAACGAAAGCATCGAGTTAGTGAACAAACTACGCCCTACTTATCAATCGATTTCCAGAGATGCTGCTGATTTCACAGAGGACTACCGGCGTGAAGAGGCGGTCACGTCGGAGTCGAATCGAGCCAAATGACTACCCGTCGTGTTTTTTTCCAAGCGTTCATTAGGTCGATGATCTTTTTCGACACCATCCAATCGAGTGTTAACCTTGTCCATCGCAGAAATATTTTATTTTAAACTGAAAGTCGTTAACGTCCGCGTGGTAGGAATCTCCGTGAAGTTTGTCAGCGGTGTTCGCTCTCCAGATGAATTTTCTCTCGATAGCATTGGTGATATCGCTCCAGTAAACTCCACCATGAGAGCTAGCTGTCGAGCAATTTATGAGACAAATAGCTTTATGGAATGTAAAGACGAACAACGAGAAGAAGCACGAATGTCCATCCAGTGATTTTAAATGATGTCCATTCGGAGTAGGAAAGTGTTCTTCTTAGGAACACGACGTCGAAGATCACGATTCACCTCATCGGATTCGCTCGGTCGCTCTCGTGTCTAATTTGGCGTGGCGTGATCAGAAGTTCGGCGTAAGTCTTCCTGCTATACACCCGGTACCTTTTCGGAGAACAACGAGTAGAGACGAACAAGCCGAAAAATGCACCAGAGTGAAGTTTTGATGTACCGACCACGAACAATGACTCAATGGATAATAAATTCAGATGTTGCTTTTTCTATTTAAAAGATAATTAGGAGTTTTTATTCCTTTATTGACACCAACGTCATCGAAATTCCAAAATTTAATCTTTCTCAGCGATAGCTGTCAGATGAGCTTCGATATGGTCCGGCGACAGCACACGGAACTTGGGGTTGGCTTTTGTCACGAGGCCAACCTCGATGTCACTGGGTTTGAAGTCCATTGAGAGAACAGACGATAGGGTCGAGATTGCGAGCTGAATGGCCTCCTCCTCGCCGTACTCGGTCTTCTTCTTGAATTTCTTCTCGAGATATGAAATTGCTTCCGTTTGCTTAACGCCTACCGATGCTGCCTTGTAACCAGAAAAGTATCCGGCAGGATCGCATTTATACAGCTGAGGACCGAGTTCGTCATCGTAACCAACCAACATCATCGAGCATCCAAGTGGCCGCATCTCGGCATTTTGAGTGTACACCTGAGTGAGTAGAAGGTATAGAAGCGGTCAGATCATTTCGAATGTTACTTTCTGCCTCCTGGCGTATGCTCTGACGACAGTGCCATAGTATGGAAAAGGAGATGAACTCACCTGACAAATGTCGGCTATTCTCCGCGCTAGCATGTCAACTGGCATTTCGTGGTCATACTTGTACTTCCAGTTCGCCGCCTCGACCCGGGCTCGGTAAACTTGTGAAGCGGAATCCGCGATGCCTCCTGTCATAACACAACCGATTCTTGGAGTGATGTTGAATACGTGAGTGATCGATGAAGCGTCCAAAAGCTTGTCCGGGACTTTTTTCTGAGTGACAACAACGGCTGAGTCGGTTCCTCGGACACCGACGGACGTCAGCGCTCCTTGGTTTATGGCCTTGAAAGCATACTCGACCTGAAATGGGAAAATTAGCGATGCAGTGAGACACCGACTCAAATTGTTCGTAAGAACTCGGAATTTCTTTCGTACTTCACATCATTCAGCCGGTACATGAAGTCCGACGGGAAAAATGGAAAAGTGCGAAACAGAACCCAGTCTGAAATTCGCCATGCACATCATATGATTCCATGACTAAATTGAGGACGAAGTCAAGAAGTGTCGTTTCTTCAACGAGTTGAGATCGAGTTCTTCCGCGATTGAGGGAAAAGCTGAATTCATCGTTTCATTAGAGATAACTGAGAGATTGAATTCATGGTTTCGTCGGTGAAATACCTGATAGAGACGACCCTCCGGTGAGAAGATGGTGATGTGCCGATCGAAACCGGCAGAGGAACCCCGAGCCATAATGTGAACTGGTTGACAAACTCAAAAGCCGGGAGTCGACAGATCGCAACTCACTCCATACACACTTGACGATGGCCGCCGATGATGACTGGTAAATATTCTGGCGGTAAAATCCAACCACTGTTGAGCTGTACCATCCACTAAAGCGCGGAACTCGGTGGCACTACTTTTTCTTAACAGATATCGTTTCGGGATCCTCCCCTCAAACTCGGTGATTTCACACGAGTCTCAAAGTGCGTCCCGATTGCTTATCAACACACAGAAAATTGGATGTTTCAAAGCTCAACTTCACTTCTTCCCCAATCAGGCACTCATTGAAGTCGAGGTCTGAGAGAATCGTTTTCCACCCTAGATTGAATTGAAGGACATCGAGAATCGGTTCTTCCAATGGTTTTGGTGTCGTTTTAATGCCGTGCCCGAGCGATCTTCGAACATTTGATGAGGAGCGACGATTGTGTTCGCGCCACTTTTCAATCGTTGCCAGCTGATACGCGTCAGCTTAAAACGCGGAGGCTGACGTGTAGGAGAATTGTGGTCGTTCGAATCGGGAAAATTCTGAGGAGTTAGTGAGGAGTGTTGCTTTTTGTTTTCTCTTGGCATAGGCGTGTCTTCAAGTCGGTGCATACTCAGTTGAAATCGTCGTTCTGGAATGTACCAGGCACCGGAGTGCTCGTTCTGACCCACCATTCGTGATCGAAGTGTTGTTTCCGCAACTGTACAGCAGACCGAAGAGAAGACAAGCATGAATGGCAATCAAGGATATCATCAGCAGTGGTACCCAAACCAAACTGCCCAGACGACTCAGATGCCTCCCGTCGGCAACCTGAACAATCGTCCCTACCAAGGAGTGCCGTTGAATTCGGCAGCTTCCTCGGATAGTTACGGCATGCCCCCTCCGCCCGGTGGTTTTCCTCAACACGGTCAGAGTCCAAGGCCGGTCATGCCTGCGGCGACCTCTCCGAGCAGGAACACATTTTCTCCAACGCGGACTACTGATGCATCCGGTGCTTTTATTCAACAAAACAGTGCGCAAGCTCGGCCACCTGGACAGTTCTTCCCTCAGACGAACTCAGGTACTTTGCCTCACAACAATTTGTACGGGACCAACCAGGAACCGTTCGCAAATGGACCAATCCAGAAACCGCAGCAGCAGCAGCAGCACCAACAACAGCCCTACAACAACGGGAGTTCGCAAGCACCCTCGAAATTCTTGTCGAACGGACCCACTGTCAACGGAAACATGAACGGGCCCCAAGTGCCGACGTCGCCGGTGAACACGATTCAACCGAGTCTGCCGCAGAGGTATCAGCCGGGCCCCCCTGACCCTACGTCTATTGCAGACGGGCGCTCGGGGGGTCCCCCGATGAGCCCGACAAATCATCAGTTCGCGCCTCCCCCTGTGACAAGCATGCCGCCAGTTTATCAGAAACCAAATTCAGCCCCGGGAATGGTTCCTCAGCCGCCGCCGCTATCTCCACTAGCGCAGAACCAACCACTTGGTCCTCCTCCTCTTGCTCCTCATCCAAATCCATGTGCAAAACCAATGGGTGCACCTGCACAACCTCGTAGACCGATGTACCCTCCAGCAGCTCTCCAACAGACAAACTATCCACCGTATCCGCAGGCGGCGCAAAATAACGGAGCTGGACTCCAGAACGGTCAAGGAGACTACAGCCTTCAACAGCAACAACAACAACAACAACAGCAGCAGCAACAACATCAACAGCAGTTGATTCCTCCAATGGCCGGTCTATCCGTGCGGGACGGTATGAACAAACTGTGGGGAGTCGATCCGGTCAACCTTCTCCAGGAGCGCGATGTTCTCGAAGCCGAATTGCCGGTCAACGAGTTCGCCGCTAAAAACTGTCTCCCGGAAATCATGAAATGCACCATGACGAAGATCCCCGAGACGTCTTCGCTGCTGCAAAAGTCTCGTCTGCCACTCGGAATCGTTCTGCAACCTTTCAAGGACCTCAAAAACCTACCTGTCATCCAAACCAACACGATAGTCCGGTGCCGCGCCTGTAGAACCTACATCAATCCTTTCATCCAGTTTATTGACAGACAGCGATGGAAATGCAATATTTGCTTTCGACTCAACGAGCTCCCGGTAGACTTCCTCCAGAACCCAAAAACCGGAAGAATGGGAGACCCTGAAATGCGTCCTGAAATCCAAAACGGAACAGTGGAGTACATCGCGCCTTCGGAATACATGGTCCGGCCACCGCAAGCGGCCACGTATCTTTTCGTACTCGACGTCAGTTTTCAGGCCGTCGAAACTGGATACCTGAAGGTGGCGACAGACGTTCTATTGGAATGTCTCGATCAATTACCCGGGGACAAAAGGACGACAATTGGTTTTGTAACGTTTGATTCGTCGGTGCACTTTTATTCCCTTGACAGTGGCACTGGTCTGCCTAGACAGATGGTAAGTTTCTCGGAGCTTTCTGCTGTTTCGGAGGCGCTTATTGTTTGCGACCGTGTTTACAGTTGTCAAGAAGACTTAATTTTATGAACTTGTTGGCACTCGGAGCGCCGCGAGATATATTTTCTCTCCCAAATACGCACTTCAAATCATGAAGCTCGTATTCTGTCACCAGAAATTTCCAGCACGATTCTCTTGAGAAACTTCACGAAGAACTCGTGGATGGGTTGATTGATTCATGCTCATGTATAGAACCTTGTACGTAAGATGTTGTCTGAAACGGCGCTCCGTGGGGCTGATGCTCCTACTGATCATTGGCGGTGAGCGAACGATCCGGCATTCCGTGGAACGATCTTGACCGACATGGCCGCGAGAGCCGCCGTCGCCGTCAACATCTGAGAGGAATCTGACGAGATCTCGCAGTGCGTCATAGTCTAAAATTGATCTGAGACATCTCCTTCTTTGGTATAACAAGCTCTCGGGTCGATCATCACAGCCGTCGGCTGTTCCAAAAAAAATGGAAGAAGCGCCAGCGGACACTACTTGAAATTCGAGCTTGGAATTTATTAACCAGCCCAGCCTTGGCGCTGTCCTTTCTGTTGCTCGCTCATTCGTTTGTTTGTTCGAACTTTCATCGCTAACACGGACTACTCTACCGATTCCAGGTGGTTACGGATGTAGATGACGTTTTCATTCCGACGCCGGAAACGCTCTTGTGCAATTTGCTCGAATGTCGAGAACAGATCCGGGAGCTTCTGCACAGTTTAGGCGCAACTCAGGTAAGCCGCTACATCGAACCGCTCGATTGTTGAAATGCGGGCGCCATCTCATAGTTAGAGATGTGCATATTTCGCGGAATGTTTGCGTCTCTGTATCTGACGTTTCATTCTGTTTCAGACCGGTGGACCGGGCAACTGTCTGGGTGCCGCTCTTCAGGCAGCCTACAAGTTGCTGTCTCCCATCGGTGGTCGAGTTTCAGTATTTCAGTGCTGTCTTCCCAATCTGGGACCCGGAGCATTGCAGTCTCGAGAAAATCCGAACGAGCGATCCGCCAAAGAGGTCGTCAACCTGAACCCAGCGACCGATTTCTACAAGAAGCTCGCTCTCGACTGCACCGGCCAACAGATTGCCGTCGACATCTTCCTCCTGAACTCACAGTTCGCGGATTTGGCGACGCTAGCGGGCATTGCAAAGTATTCCTCCGGTCAGGTGTACTATTTCCCGAAGTTCCATGTCACTCAGGCGACCGATCAGGTGGAGCGGTTCAGCAACGATTTCCGTCACTACCTGACCCGCAAAATAGGATTTGAATCAGTTATGCGAATACGTTGCACAAAGGGTTTGCAGCTGCACACGTTCCATGGGAACTTCTTCGTCCGATCCACTGACCTTCTATCTCTACCAAACGTCAACCCGGATGCGGGATACGCTCTTCAAGTGAGCATCGAAGATAATCTGACCGATTGCAACACAGCGGTGTTCCAGGCTGCGGTATTGTACACGTCAGCACAAGGAGAACGGCGGATCCGTGTTCATACGCTGTGCACTGGAGTCTCCGCTCTCCTGCCGGACATTCTGAACGGAGCCGATCAGGAAGCGGTCGTTGGGCTCTTGGCAAAAATGGCTGTCGACAGAACCCTGTCCTGCAGCGTGAACGACGCACGCGACGCCATGATCAACGCAGCAGCGGACCTTTGTCATGCGTTTTCGTTAACTCAGCGTTCGTCGGCGGGAGGTCTTATGATAATGCGAAACTGCAAAACATTGCCTCTGCTGATCCTGGGATTGCTGAAACAACGGGCCTTCCGAGTGGGGATTTCGACGAAGCTTGACGACCGCGTCTACGATATGGAACGAATCAAAAACCTTCCGCTGGATAAACTCCTTCTGCTCATCTATCCGGCGCTCTATCCACTTCACGTGATGGTCCCAAAACCTCCGAGAGTGCAGCTATCATTTGAAAAAGTGGACAAGACGGGCTTATATCTACTTGAAACTGTGGACGCGCTCTACATCTACGTTGGCGGACGGTTGAATCCGTTGCTGCTGCAGAACGTCTTCGGCATCAGCAAGTTCTCGCAGCTCCCTGATAACATGGTGAGTTATTCCTCCTCCTCTTCTTCCGAAGATACTCCTCTCCTCGTTTCAGAGGTACTCATCTAGCTCGATTTCTCGTTTTCAGAGTGCGTTGCCTGAACTGGACAACGAAGAATCGATTCGAATCCGTGGTTTCGTCGACTCCATAGCAGCGAAACACGTGGTCCCTCCACCGTTGTGGATTCTTCGTGAAGACTCTCAGATCCGACAGTTGTTCACCCAGTACATGATTAACGACCGCGGCGAAAGCATGCTCTCCTATTACGAATTTTTGCAATATCTCCGCAACTTGCTGGATTCCTACTGAGAACCACCAGTCAGTACTCTATAAACTTGTTGTTGGTTGATGCGGAGACCAGAGGACGAACTAGCTCAAGTTCCGGAGTTACAGTCATTAAAAACTCCGCGAGAATTTCTCTTCATTACTTTTACTACGTTTTTGACAATTGCACCGGAACCGTAATAATTCAGTCGAAACTGAAACGCAAACAAAAAAACACACGCTCAGACACACGAAGCCAAACACAGAGTTCTACGGACCTGCGCGTTCGCGCGTCCTGTACGAAACAGACAAATCCTTACGGACGAGAGAAAACAGAGGAGACGATGCTTATAGTTACAAATTTATTTATAAATGGTACGAATAAAAAATTCAATGATTGGTGGCTCCGGAGAGGAATTCACTGTGATGAGTGTTGCTGGAGGACTTCGCAATGTCGGAGAGTGATGGTGCGACTAACATGATTTGTACATACAGTTGAAACGAAGAGAGTAACTATTATTGAGGGATGATGAGACGATGTCACGCTACCCGATAGAGGAAGCCATAACAACTTGAAAAGAAAGCCATCGAAAAAATGAGGAACGGGTAGCGGGTCAAACGAAAACGGCTTCCGAGCCCATGGAAGCGAGCAACACTTTTTTTACGAGCAGAGGTTCCGTCAGATTTCTAGAGAAAATCGAGTCTTTCGATTTTTACACCACCAATACATAATTGAATTGATGAAATAAATGGTTATTCTGAACTTTCAAAGACTTCTCTATGTTGATCCTCTTCGAGACGCCTCCAAACGGAAATCTCCTATCCGCGATCTTGGACGCGGGGGCATAACTAGTGCCGCCCGGGGCGGACCGCCCCTCCGCCTCCTGGAATGGGGTCGACCGAGTGCTTAAATAGCCTTAGCGGTCCGTCTACTGTGTCTTATTTTTAGTGGACTCTTTCCAAGACGGGCTCGCGATCGCCTTTCGTGAACAGTCTCGCTTCGCTTGACACACCAATGAACCTGCTGGAGTTCATCAAAAACATACTGTAGAAAAACTTTCTGGCCTTAGACGACACCGTGGCTAAGAGGGCTGGTCTGGAACAGTCGAACGAAGTTAGTCAGAGAGACAGCCCGAGCCCTCCATGTCTCATAACTCTTATATCAGATTTTCCGTCGGTCATAGCCTCGAAGCACTCTCTCGTCAGAACCTTGATGTAGGTATGCCGATGATCTGGTGTTGTATCCTGATCCAGATCAGGAAATCTCTGGAAGGAAACATTTTCCCAATACGTGGAATCCAAAAGTCTCTCTATCAACATCGAGAAGACGAAAGGGGTGAAGTTACAACGAGGAGGTGTTTGTGCCACGTCGCGTCGGACCGCTTCACTCTCGACAATCAGCCAGTTGAACTCGTGACGGCTTCGTCCTGACCACCACTGGCTTTTCTTTTACGAGTTGTTCGAAAGAGAGGGCACAGGAAAGCATAGTTGCATCCGTCTCGATAGTGGAACCATGGAAGCCTTTACTCACTCAGAACAGCTCGAACATGACGTTTTGCACTAATTGTTGTTTCATGAGCCGACAGAGGGATTTGTTTCATGCAAAAAGCTGTGATAAAACGGGTTCGTTCACTGAACTGTGCACACGAAGGAAGACAAAGAGCTCCTGAACGAAAAGAAATCTATTTCTCCCAATCGGAGTCAATAATAAATTGTGATAATGAGGACGATGATGATGATGATGAAATGGAAACATTGCCGAATGACGACGACACGTCGCTTCTATCATCGCTGAGAATGCCGCATACTTTGTCACAGAGTCTGGAGTTATGGTCTCCAGTGCAGAATCCACATCGGAGCTGCGAAAGACAGCTCTCAGAAGTATGCTCACGACTCAGACATTTCAAGCAGTAATTAGCTTCAGCCAATCGATCCCTTTTCTCCGCCACTGACAGTTTGACCTCGCACACTGAGGGCGGATGAGGATTACTGCAGAACGGACACGGGCCCAGCCTCGCCTGTTCTTCCTTCCATTTTTCCAGTTCATCCTGTTTGATCAGAAGAGGTTTTGCCATTCCTAATGACTGAGCAATAGTTTCAGTGGGAAGTGCCGAGATATCCCCATATCTGACGAAAAGAGTGTCGAGCAGTCTGACGTATTCTCTGTCTTCGTAGGCGGCACTACTTGTCGCGATACTGGTGGTCGCGTCACCTTCCAGAAGGCTCCTTAGATAGGTCAGTTTCTGCGTGGAGCTCAAATCCAGTCGATCGTGGATATTATTTTTGAAATCGCGCCACCATCCGTAGAAGGCGCTCGAACTTCCGCTGAATTTCTTGACCTCGAGGGCGGGCAGGTCATGCGGGTTCAACACCTCGCGGTCCGCCGAGTGCGCCAAGAGGCCTTCACGACGATTTTCATCGAGGTTCGTCTTTTCCGTGGAGTTCGGCAGCTTCGTTCCGGGAGCATGGGCACTGCTGGCGGCGATGATCGCACTCACTGCGGCAAGAGCAGCTGATGGGGTCAACTCAATTGCCGGTTAAAGTTTCTCATCAAAGCTCTGATGAGGTATCTTTGTCGTTTCAGTCGAGTTATCTTCTGGCGATTCAAGGCTCGAGGAACTAAATCCGAGAGCGCAAGCCGCCGTTGACGCGATATATTTGCGTATTGCTCCAAGGACGGTTGAAGGAGTCAATTCAAGAGCCAAATCATCTCCTTCAGGGTTGGTTGTCCCCCTTTGGTTGGGCTCCCGCGTTCGAGTCAGATTGAGGCAGCTCATCTTCCCCACAATGTCACCTTCCAAAAATGATGCCATCGGATGTTGCTGCCGCTGCGTACCATGCCCAGGAGTCGTCATCAGGGCGTTCGCCTGTTGTGGCCTTTGTTGTTGCTGCTGCCGTGGCTCTTCGACTTGGTTTTCTTGCTGCTTCTGGCTTTGATCCATCACCTTGAAAACAAATTGAAGATCAGTTCATTGATCGATTTATCGATCCGGCGCTTCATTCGATTTCATCGCCAAGGAAAGCTCTATATTCCGTAAGCTACTTGAGGGATCTCTCACCTGTTCAAATTGTGACTGCTCATGATCAGAATCGTGCAGCTGTCGGGGGAAGTAACCAGTCTGGCGGATCTGCGTTTGAATCGAGCTCATGAGGGCACTATTGTTTCTGCTGTTGCCTTCAGCGATAGAGCTGAAAACGCCTCGTCCTTGCCTTGACATTCCGTCTTGTGAGCTCGACTGCACTGAGCCCGTTTGGACAGGCGGAGTGCTAACAATAGTTCCAACCGATCCCGTCATTCCTGCTTTAGCAGCGCGGACAGCCGCCGGTGACGTTGGTTTCCGCTGCATTTGGAATTGTGGTTGTGGTAGAGGTTGGCGCGGCTCGTGCGGCTCATTCTGAGGCACTTCTTGAGGAGGCTGCGTAGCGATCCGCATCGCTCTCTTCTTGTCCCACGACTTCTCAATCTCATATATTCTTTCCGCTACCAGCTGATAGTATTCGTTTCGAGAGTTTGCCCGTTCATACACTTCTCTTTCGATTTTTTCGGCATGCATTACCAGATCAGGCATGCAATGATCCTGCGTTGCTGCAGAAAAGGCTTTGGGCATGATGGCGTTGAGTATCTTTTGAGCGATATGTGACCTCAAATCCGGGCAAACCGAACTCCGCCAATCATAGGATGCACACGGCTTTTCCACTTTGTTCGAGGACATGGGCACCATGGAAGGAATCTGCGGCGGCGGCAGCGTTGGGATCGAGGCGGGTTGAACGACGGAACGATACGAGAGCACTGCCGATCGTGGATCCCGGTTCACTCCGTCAATACCAATTGCCGCTGCGTTTCCCGTCTGGTCGCCCTGTAACGAAATGGGTGGACTTGGGTTCGAATGAATCGTTTGCTGACCCATCGTCTGTCGCGGACCATGTCCCGACTGGCAAAGTTGTGCTCTTTGAGAAGGCATCTGGTGCTGCAGTTGCGGTGTGAATGAGTTTGATCGAATTCGAGGCCGCGGATCTTGTTGGAGGGGCTCAGCGAGTTGGGGTCAGCTTCCGCAGCAAGCCGGGCTTAAGATTCTGCTCAGAGACCAAATCCTTCACTCGGAGTTCACTTTCACAGGCTGGAGGATGATGCACACAAACGATGTTTGGAGAAACAGAGAGCTGAACAAAGAAATTGACACCTAGAGAGGATTTAGTTGCAGACTGCACTTGGTCAGACTCTCCACCAACACGGAAGAGGAAGAGAGCAGGAACGATGTAGACTGAAGAAACAACGAGCTCTTTGAAATGTGAGCCCGATGAGAATAAATACTATAATAGGGTGAATTCGAGAGAGGGGATTCAACCCTCTCTAGAATGACGTCGACCCGAATGGAGCCGAGCAATCCGAGAATTCAGATCTATGAATTGTTCTAATTATTAGAGCGGACTGAGTTCGGGGATGGATGGAACCTCCCGTCAGTTCCGCCCAGAATATTGCAGGCATGTTGATCGGGTCAATCTGTTTTCTCTCTGGATCCCTTGAGCCCTCTTTTGGCTGCTCGCGTAGAACAGTGAATCTTGATTTCATTTCTGAACGCTGCCTGCAGCGATTAGAGAATTCGTCCAATCAATTTTTGATGAGAAAACTCTTGTATTTGAATATCTTTATATCTTTTATACTTTAGAATATCACGCTATGAGATCAAAAATTCGCCAAGCAAATCCCTGCCTGAGCTTGTCAGTTCTAGCTTGCGAGCACGGTAATAAACGGAAACCTCTACGAGTGTTCGTATGTTGAAGAGTGAAGAATCCATCAAAACATGCATCTTCGCCATGCATAAGTTTAAGGAGTTCAGGAGAGTTACTGATCTTATCGTTGCTTGAACGAAAGAAGACTACCTTTTGCTGAAAACACGCGCATTTTTCTTTCGCTCACATTCAATTCCTTCTATAAATAATTTATGATTTCGGGTATAATAATTATCCGAAACTTCTCAAATTAGTATTGTAACCCGGAATCTTGAGTGCGATCAAACGTTGAAATTTCGGAAGTGTATTCAATTCTCTGGGAAGATGCTGTTGGATAGAGCACCGATGACCACGCCGCAAGGCCTAAAACCCAATGTCGGGACTCGCAACCTCGAAACAGAGCAGGCCGAGAAGAAGCGGAAAAACGGATTTAAATCCTTCAGACGTCTTCGAACCGTTCAAAAAGATTATCTGGAGAATGATCCTTTACTGATACAGGATCTTAATCCTCGGAATCCAGTGATTCAAGTCGACATCGATGCGGAAGCGATGATCAAACGGGTGGCGCAACACGCTGCCGCAATCCACGAATTCAACTGACTTGCCGAACTCAGACGCTCAGAGCAATCCGGATTTTGGTGTTTCGACGACGGCCATCATCCAGCCTGCTTGTGTGCATGCAACGAAAAAGCTGACTCGCGAATAAGACCTTCTCCGGCAACAGACTCCGATTCCTGTCATTCATCGAAAAATTTAGCAACCTAAGGAAGTTTCTTCAAGGCAAGCCTCTCACAATTGTGGAAGCCTTAGGACTAGATGAGACCAATTACGGTGTGGTTCCCTCGCTCCTCGAGAAAGGAAAATTACTCTCGAGTCGGCTCGGAAAAGCTGAAGGTGATCGGTGAAATCCGAAACCTTCTCAATGTGTCGAAAGTCTAAACCCTACGATTGCGCAGCCGGTTGGTGAGTACCGTCCAAAGTCACATCTCCATTCTCGCCTTATAGACCGCGCAGAACGGGCCAGTGTCGGACGAAATTCCGCCACGCCGCGACAGCGCCACGCTGGCGTGAACTTCCAAAAATAGGCAACCGCGAACTAAGCGGAGACTATTCTATGGTAGTCAATATTTTCTCTATTCCTTCGAGATTCTCATTCCGAATTTGGGAATGTATAAGGTGCAGCCCGGAGAAGCTCTCAAAAAGTCCATAACCATGACAGCGCATACTGTCGGGATATATTCGAGGTCGAGCATCTCGGCGTCACTCACTCGTTTCAGATGGAAAGTTTAAACTCTGAACGAGTGAAGGCAAGCGAATCTCTGAGTCGAAGCATTCTCACATCCTCGATTCCTCAGGCAGCAGACCAATTTCCAGCCGCCGGAAGCTGTCGAAGCACAAGTTAGCTGCAAGAGTAGCGACGCGGATGAGCAAAACACTCAAAAGTACTACTTCGAAGGTACTAGCCCGAACCTCGAATTCGAACCTCGTTTTCGCAAAGGCGCAAAAAAAGCTGTTTCCATCGTCCTCTCGTAGGCTAGGTCCGGGAACTGTCATCGCAAAATAGTCGGCATTCGACCACGAGAAGAGAACAAAATCCTGGGATTATCGTATCCCGTCCTTTCCTACCAGGTCTGTGAAGATGAAACAAGAATTTTCTCAAAATGCTCGCCATTTCCATCCGTAGGAGGCACGAGAGCTGACTTTTCTGTCGTTCGAAAGCTCGTCCTTTCGATTTTCCTTTTTGAGCATCGACCTTTTTTCGGTGAGAATGAAATGAGACTTCTCTTCGAATTCTCGCAATACCCTCGAGTTTAAGGCTAGAAAGCTGATTCTTGTGTCATTTGAGAGAGCTTACCTTCTGAGAGATTATCTTCAACATCAACAGCCGAGCACGCTCTGAGTCGTGCGCAGTGTCACCGATGGTATGCGAGATCCGAAGCAAGCACTTTCACCTTGGAGAACCATCGCCTAGCTCTTCGAATGAAGAACTTCTGGTGCTGTTGGAGGAGTATGATTTACAAGCTCAAGATCAACTCGCCCCACGGCTCGATTCGGATCCACCCACCGTCTCATTACGCATGAAACACTTGGGCGAGATCTGGAAGGTTTCACGGTTGGTTTCCCATGAATGGAGTGATGAGCAGGGACGCTCTCGTCGTAACACAAGTTTCCATCTTCTCATCAAACACCAACATAAATCCCTTCTGAAACAACTCTTCACAGGTGATTGGAATTTTATCTTTTTCAAGAACCGAGCGACCTTTTTCCCGACCCGGGAACGCCATCCACGTCGACCGTGAGACCGGACCTGGAGTGCACGTTTTGCGTTTGCAAGGAATCAAGCTGTCGTCATGTATTTTGAGTAGCTATCGACCGGAAAAAATTTAAGACGTGGGATTCAAAAATTGTCCTGCAGCGACAAAACATCTTCAGACAAAAAAACGAGCGTGGCCCACATGCTCTGAGTGAGACCTCGCTTCTTCCCCATTCCCCTTACTCACCTAATTTTGCAACTTCTGACTTCCATCTCTTTACTCCCATGGGTCACACTCTAACAAAGCAGACGCTCAACTCCCACGAGGAAATTCGGAGCTGGCTTTTACAGTGGTTCACCTCCAAATCGATCACTTTCGACCGTGAGAGGATACCAAATGTGGTTGATCGTTGTGATCCTTGCATCAAGAAAGACGAGGACTATTTCGAATGATTTTTACATCCAATATTGGAGCTGGCGAGTCACATATAAATTATCCCCAAATAAACCCTCGATGTTCTCGTTCAACTGCTGTTGGCATGGGCAAAGTTTCCAATTTCTATTTTGAGCTCCCTATATAGTTTAGCATACCGTAGTGATTCATCCATCAGTCAGTCACATCAACGCAGCAGAATGGAATGAGCACGACTTTCACTCGACTGCTGTTCGTCTCGGATTTCATGGGTATTCCAAAATACTCTCAAAACGTCAACTGGGGAGGCAGCGAACAGTTGTCAACTGACACCAGAATCAGCTTTATAGCCTCAAATCCGTGGGTGAGGCAAGTATCGAAATGAAAGTCTTATTTCATTCCCACCGAGAGAATGGGTTTTTGACCATAAACTACAGCCGGGCTTTTGACTAAAGAGGTCTATTGTCAAAAAGTGCTCAAATATCGTCGCATTACGTTCTAGGACGCTCTATGAAAGACCAAAATGGAGCCGCGAGGAATGGAACAAGAAGCAGCTCGGCAGCCTCTCTTGAACGTCAGCCGGATCCACATCTTCGATACCTCGTTCGTTTGCTCAAAAATGCTCTCGAATCGTCAGGTAGTGGCTCAGCGTGCTTGTTTTGGCGTCATTCTGTAGCCAGAAGGATGAGCTTTCAGAGGACACCAGAATCAGCTTCCTATGGCTCTTGGGAAAGATCTCAAGACGAAGTTCGAGTTCCCCTTAGCTTGTGCCATGACAACTGCAGCGTCATTCATGCGTCAGGCTGTTTTTATCCGTCATTGGACGTTTTTAGTATGTACGTTCTCGCCTGTTTTGTTATCGATTTCCGGCACCTGAACTCACCCCATGAATCTAATACAGAACGGAGGAAAGTCATTGAGAACTGCAGCTTCATACGATTCCGATCAATCGTGTTTATTCATTCCTGAGCAAAAGAGTACGATGTTCTTCATTTTTTTCGTTTTTTTAAATACATGATGCGACAAAAATAAATATCGACCTCTTCAGCACCTTGCAAATAAATACATATCTTCCCTCCGTCATTCTCCTCGACAGGTTTGTAATCGGTACTTGCTTTCGAGTGCACGCGTGTAAGTGTAGGTGTATACATGAGCTATGATTCCGCTAGCGGACGATATTGAGATACTACCCGTTGTGATGTCGACGACTACGTCGCCCGTGGCAAGCTACTCAGCGCGTTGATGCTTTCGGACTGTCTCCGGTAGAATCCTTTTCTGACGCGCTGCCGTCCTTGGTGTCCTTGGCGTCCTTATCCTCTTCCTTTCCCTCCTTCGTTATATCGAAGTTGAGTTTATTTGTGGGCTTGGTTCCCAGTTTTTTCTGCAGCTCTTGCTCGCTTCCGATGAATTGGATCTCGGCATCTTTGAACAGTTTGTTGAACTCGTCAACCGTCATTCTTATATAGCCTGGAGGTGGATCGTGATGGGCTGGCGCGTAGTACGCGTGGTATAGCTGAGCATTACCGGTTGCGCTGTTGGCTTCACCTTCCTTTGTTTGTATAGGCTGGAAATGGATGGCACCCGCACCCGCGGAAATATCGTCTTCGTCTTGATTGGCCTGTTTCGCGGCTTCGGTAGCTTTCTTCGTTTGAATGTCGGGACGGAATACGGGCTGAGGGAGACTTTCAACGGGACCGCTGGATTTGGTTTTCATTTTAAGAGAGTTCAAGTCGGACGCCATCATCGGAATCCCGGGTTTGGCATCTTGAATCAGGATGTCTTCAGGACCAACGGTTTGAGGACCTTCAGTTGAAGTCAAAGGGTTCAGGAAGGGATCGTCGACGGGCCATTGAGGAGCTTGTGTGGTCGCGGGCGCTGACGTGCTCTTGCGATTGAAGATATCGTCATAGTATTCCGCATTGCTCAAATCGGGTTTCTCTGCGGGAGCTTCATCGAGGCTCTGAAGAGGATCCACCGTCACCGGATGTGGTTTCGTGTCGGCTCCCAGCTCGGCTTCCAATGAGAGGGCTGGAAAAGATTCGGAATTTCGTGAGACTTTTTCCACATTCAAAGATCACAGTCGAGCAGCATAGCCAGGAGTAGACGAAGGAAATGGAGCGCAAGTTCATAAGGACAACAGTTTATTGATTCTCTCCGTAGCACAGTTGGACTACATACATGCTCAGCACAGGACAACGATTCTAATAGAACAACAACAACACCGATAAGCTTAGTATATACAAGAACAGCAGGGTTAGGGTAGACGATCTCACGCTTACATTGGCTACAATGTTGAGTGTTAACCACAATCCGGGGAGGAAGGGGGGGACGAACAGAGAGTCGAGACGAGCTTTACAAATACGGAGAGTACTCACCGGGGCCGTGACTGGATTTGGTATCGAGATGTACCTTAGCGTTGAGAGTCGAGTCTCTGCTCGGAGTGTGGTGAGGACCATGCTCATGGAAATCGCTTACGGTGTGCTCGGGTGGTGCTAGAAGGATTTCTGAAGTTGGAATCGATGGCGGCAAATGTACTGCCGGGATGGGGGTTGGCCTCTTCCTCTTCTTCTTGTGATGGTGATGGATGTGAACTTGTTCTTGAGGGAAGATGGAAGGATGATGATCGTTCTCTACCGAATGCTCGGCAGCTTTTTCGGCTGTCGTGAATTTTGATTCAGTCAACGGAGGCAAGGGCTGCTGGAAAACGTCACGCATTAGGCTCTCTACTCTCTACTACTTGAACTTCCCGGAGACTTGTCAAGAAACGACTGGTTGGAGCTAAACCTGATCTTCTGTCGGATTTGCCCAGTCGGGAGAAAGCCAAGAAATTCCAACGAGGCACTCGCGGCTTACCTTCTTTCTTTTTCGAGTCGTCACGGTTGTGATAGTGTGAGGTCTTTGAAAGCCTTCAGAGTTAAGATGCACGCCATCATGACCATGGGGAATGATGTCTACATGACTCGCACTATGACTAGCAGCTATGTGATTCGTCTAGCACCACATGCAAGCAATCATTAACAAGCGATTAGAAAAGAGCCTATGGACAACCTTCCAGTAAAAGCAAACTCTCTCGGTCGGGACTCCTGTGTTACGCCGCTTCAAGGCTTTTCAAGTTTAGTGAAAAACGGGATTGTAAGTTCCAATCAACTCGACTAACCTTGCTTCGTGAGATTCCGCCGAACGAGGACTTCGCGGGAGGAGGCGGCAAAGAACCGAAACTGACCGGTGGCGAAGCGAGGGGCTTCGTGTGGAAATCTGGCATCGGTGCTGGGTCCCGTTGTGATTTCGGTTGCTCGATGTAGGGACGAGGAAGGTCAATAGCTGGTGCTACCGATTCGATGGAGTCAACAGGAATGTTCTGCTTCTTTCCGGACAGGATATCAGCGATCAGTAGGGCCGTCTCAGGGGAGAGGTCAGGAGGGAACTGTCCTGTTCGTTGGAACTGATTCAAAATCTCATCGATCACATGTGGAGGAGGGGGAGGGGGTGGACTTATATTTCGCTTCGGGGGTTGGACCTGTTCGGGGCGCTTGATCGGGCGCGTGGGGACGGGAGGCACGATTTCGGGCTCGGAAATAAACTGAGGGGGCGAAACGAATTCTTGAGGTGGAAGTGGTTTCTGGAATTCAATCGAGGGTACTTTGTCGAAGTTCGTGATCGGAGGATGAGACGCCGGAACGAAACTTTGCAGTCCCTGGAATCCGTTCCCTTGGAAAGAGTTTTGCGGGATGCTTTGTGCGAAATTGAAGTTATCGATTGAACTCTGAGCCTCGTAAGGGACATTTTGGTTCACGAAACCGAAAGGCCCTCCGGATGGTTTCGAGACCTGCTGTCTCCGTCGAAACGGATTCCAGATCTGTCTCTTCATTCTGGATCTGATTGCCGGCCGCTCAGGTTTGCTTGCAGCTCCAACGAGGCCTTTCAGGACGCCGTCGATGGCTCCAGGACTCAAAAAATGAGGGCTGTCATCTATGTGGGCTGGACTCGCTTCGTAAATCTGCGACTTCTCGGGACCGGTGGACTCCTGCTTTTTTTGCGGAACGGGCTCTCTGATGAGTGTTTCTAAAATTTCTTTTTCGACGGCGGCCACGCCGGCTGGGCTCAAGAAATGGGGTCCCTGTTGGACTGCGGTTTCAGTTTTCGCAGTTTCCGTGGGAATTTCGGACGGTGTCGTGGAGGTTGACGATTCCTTGGCAGCGATCGCCTCCGCGAGTTTCTTGGCCAAACCGAGAATCGCTTTAGGACTGAGGAAGTGAGGTTCCTCGTCGTCGTGGTTTATTTTATCAATTTTCGCCTGGTCCAGAGCGTCGTCTTTGGCAGCTTCAGAAGATTCAACGTCGGCCGCAGCGGCTGACGACGCGGATATTTGATTGGCCTCTCTTTTGCCTCTTTTTGTGGTATGTCGGTCATGCTGTTTCTGCTTGAGTGCGTCAGTGATGCTGATAATATCTTCTTGATGGGAATCGATACGTTGGGGATTGTCTATCGTTAATGTTGGAGGGGCTGACCGTACTCGTCGTTCCGCTGAAAGAACGAGAAAATTGAGAAATGAAAAAGGAAACGATTTTCTCTCGATTCGATTTAGTGCGACTTTATGTGACATCAACTTGGGCCATTGTTCCTCTTCGATGACAGTTCGTAAGATTACCTCTGTGGTGGAAGAGCATCGGTTGTAATCCGCAGCCGCCACACTCAGGACCGCTTTTCAGGAAGTCCTCGAGAGCTCTCGCGTGGTGGAGTTTGCTCGACGAAGCCTCGAGGTCACCATCGCCTCCGACCTAAAAGAAAATTATTGATCAGGACATCGAGGAAACGTCCCCGAAACCACGATTGTTGCGGAAATCCCCGAATCCCAGCTTCGCTGACGGAAACCTCCGCTAAGGGATAGAAGCGTGGAACTAGCCACCGGGTGGCAAAGCTTGACTTCGTTAGATTCAGTACTTCCTCAAGATACTTCCCGTGAAGAAGGAAAAAGAACTAATCTCTCAAAGTGAAGACGTCGGAAATCGAAAAAATGGGAATTTCCAATTTGATTGTGTGTGTCAGCTCGACAGGAGGACCTCTCTTCACGTTGGAAATGATGAAGTCATGAACTTCGGTAGCACCCCAATCGTGCTCAATTCTTCTTTGACGGCTCAATACCATTAGGAAGTGGTCCATGAAGCAACCCGGACCCAAACGAATGTGATCTTTTCTAGAATGATTTATGCCATTTCGCAGTAGGGGATAGTCTGTCGCTTCATCGTGTGGACCCGATCGGTGATGCCCGGAGCATTCTGTTACCGAGTCAGTGAAAAACAGGTCGTTCTGGACCCGGACGACGGAAAGAAAACGTTCCGTGTATACAGGGCCGCTCCTCGCTCGGGCATCGCGAAGTCTAGTTGGATTAGATAATTTTGAGCGCCACGCCCGAAGATGGTCGTCATGTTCAACTACTCGGTATGGTATTGTGGTCACGTGAAATGATCGAACACATACAGTGGTTGTAAACGTTGAACAGCTTCCTTCGCCCGGCCACTAGGCGAACTAGGAAGTTCGATTGGGAACCAGGCTGTGCTGTCACTAATCGATTCGTTCCCTTTCAGGAAACGAATTTCCTACCCCCCACCCGTTCAGGACAAACTCGTGTTCAGAAGTAAATCCAAGATAAAGTGATGCGTACCTCATTGAGCGATCGGCTCTCATCATCCTTGAGCATAGTCCTCGAAATCCGTCTGTAGAATCCCTTCGGTGTTTGGAGCGGTCGCCAGCCCCCGTATTCCCAGTCCATGGGCAGAGTTTCTTGAGAGCGACCTTGTCGTTGGATCCGCCGAGGTCCTGTCATAGCATCGCCGAAACATCCTGAAGCCAGGCCGACGAGCACCAGCCCGGCCAGCTTCATCTGGAAAAGCAAATCAATTTCTAGAACTCCTGTCTGGGACATCAGCCATCAAAAGCAACCATCCAACCAACGAACGAAGTCTTCCTATACCAACTCTCAGTCGGTGCTCAAGCGCCACTTCAACTGTGCGAATGAAGCCGCTGCGCCGGACTAGTAATTATGGAATAAATAGAAAAAAAGTTGAGTTCGGTGACGTCCCACTAGGGGACAGCTCGCCCCCGAAGCCGAGGAAGCAACGAAAGGGCCCTCGCTCTGAATCTAGGAGTTTGGACATCAAACCATAGAAAAACGAAATGAGCGTCTATAAGTGCGGGCTCATTTTTTTCAAAGTTGATTGATTGATTGATGGGTGGGTGGCTCTGCAAAGCTTTTCACCCATTCGTCGGCCCCTTTGGCGGGTGGGTGATTCGTTCATTCATTCGCTTTGGTGGTTTCTTCGTCGTTTCTTTTTCTATCGCCTGTCAGAGGCAAGTCGTTGATCAGCGCTATTCGTGAACTTTCTCCCGAGTCAGCGAAGCATTTCACAGCAAACCACATCTCGTCCACATCTTATCATGGCACCCGAGCCGGAACCCCGTTCGCTGGCTCTGCCGGTATCGACTGTTCGGTTTCTGGTGAGGTTTTCGCTCGTTAAGCATGCGCAGATTTCTCGCTTCCCGTGGCAGATCAGACGTTTCGGAGGGGATTGAATTAACAGCTGCAGCCGTCGCTGATGCTGCCGCAGTCGTCGTCGCCGTAACGTTGTGCCATTGGCCGACTTACGGCTCCGAACAAAAACAACATGAAGAAGTGGTTTGACCAGCGAATTCCATCCAGATAGATGTAGGACAACCGATCCGATAGATGCCGATATTCATCTTCTCGGAAACCGAACTTCGAGCAAAGCGCCTATCAAACTGTGATGGTACCTCCTGTAATCGTCGTCTGGGTGATTGGATGAGAAGTGGACGAAATACCACAGGCGGAGAGCTTCACGCCCTTGAATTCGTTAAATTATTTTGTAATAGGAACGATCGCATTCCTGATTGACGAATATGAGATCAACGAAATTCGATATCTGACTGGAGACAATAACATTCGCTTATCTCGGACCTCGGGCGAATCCGAAAGTTGTTTTTTGTGATGTCGTCATTCTCAAACCGCCGGAAGCCCGATTGTAGGGAACTTTCTCGTCGAAAAAGAGAACATTTCTCCTGGGAACAAACATCGGATGCATCTTTCATGGCCAAGCAACGAATGCAAATCAACCAACTCAACCGATTTGTAGTCGAAGATGCTTAAAACCGATCCCGACGCATATGGTTCCGATAACTGCCGTTTGCTAAGTGTGCCGCTAAATGTGTGTCAGCAGTGAAACTACTTCCTTCAGAGAGAATTTAGCCTCTGTGACTCAAGCTAGTGCAATGCTGATGTCGACGGTTTCAAGATAAATAAAAACAAGGGAATCGAATCGCGAACTTGAGCTCCGAAGCATGTCGTGATGTAAATAGGTTTTCCAAGTTTTGTCTATGAATGTGTACTTCCCACGGCTCGGCGTGTTGGTTCCGCCGACCACGCCAATGCAACTTCGTCCTTCGGGAGCGTGTTCAAATCGAATTGGGGCTCGAATTTGTGTCGAAGCTTTCCATGGAACAAAATTCCCCGAATCTGCTCGCAGGCTCCATCTGCAGTGATTGAATGTTGCGACATTTAACTGTCATCAACACCAGGAAGTAGGTCGCTAATTACGGGAATTAATTCCGAAATTTGCGAAGTTCGCCGAAATCGCCTTCACGGTTTCGGGAATTTCGAAGCAACATTAAAATTTTCAAGTCGCTGTCATCCGCGCTCACGATTTTGCGAATCCGTCGGGAAGGAGAAGAAACAAGATTTGGTAATTATGGCCGTCTCATCTAAGTGAAAGTTCAAAACCGGCAGAAAAGTTCGGAACCGGTGCGCTTGGCATCGGTAGAAGCTAAGTATTGAGCCCGGGGCCTCCGTTCCGTCGATTGACACCGTTCAACGCTGATAGGTTTTGAAGTGCGTATCGCGGTCCGTTTCTGTATTACGGAACGCACGCAACAATGTTCCATTGTTCTTGATGCGTTACATAAGGTACACCGAAGTTTCGAAGACATCGTGTTTGCCTTCCCGTTATCCCTTGGCTTTGGAATCGCGTCTGTGACCACTAGTATTTCCCGAAACAGCGACGAGGACTAGGGAAGTATCGTGCCGGGGAAAAGTCGAGCGAGGAGCACATGCGAAATCAACGGCGACAGCAACAACCGAGCGAGTGACCAACAAACAGAAAGGAAGAAATAACGGACTTCCTGAAATGTGAGCGAAATTATAGACTTCAAATGAAAGAATAAAAGAAGCTGAATCTCTTCGTCGCTGTCGTGGGCATCGGCAAAAGCGACTGCGGAGTTCTCAGAAAGAAATGTAGAACGCGATTTTGACGTTCGGGGGTGGGTTCCTCGCTTGTGTTCTACTCTATTCCAAAAGCGCAAAATGAAAAGCATGATATTTTTGAATGAATTCCCGCCGCATTAGCGAAACGCATTCCAGAAAATTGACTCGAATTCTGAAACGGTTTTCTTTGTTGATTTCGTGGTAGGCGGACACTTGCTCCGCTGATACCAGTGGTTTCGGTGGTGGAAACAAGTGGTATGCAGCACCTCAAACTGTCGTTGGAGTAAGGGAATGTCTAGCTTTTCTTGTTGCAAATATTTCGCGAGCGTCAATCAACAGCACACAAGCGCGTGAGTTCAGGCCGGTCGGGGTCGAGAACCGAGAAAGTGAGCCACACAGATTACGCAACCGGTGAAATGATCTGACCCAATCATCTTTCTGTGTCAATTCTCTTCTTTTCGCTTTGCTCGCTTTCTCATCTCCGAAGTCAGTGCGCCGAAGCCACAGCGAGATTTCTTACTTTCGTTTGACCTTTATTATCAGTTCGGTCCCGTGAAAACCGGCTCAAAGCCGGCGCCCGAAGCTCAGCAGTCGTTGCTTATCGACAGATTTTCAGCGTACATTCTTCCTACTCCGGAACTCACCCGAGATTTCTAAGAAAATCACTGAATTCCGTACATTCGTACCCAGAAAACCGCTAAAACTTCACCTTTGCTCAATTCCACTCCATCAGAGCCTTCTATGAACATCTATTTTGGGCAGGACAGACAGAAAACTTGAACCGAAATTCCTACTTAAACTTTTTCTCCATTCTCCGAGGAAGTACGATGCGAGAACGGACAGCAAATTGGAGAAAGATCTCGCGGCTCTCTAAGCTATTAGATTCAGGAAATGCTGATGATCGAGGACACATCCTCAGAAATCGGCTTCCCTACGCGAGACATGAGCTCTGGAGCGCTCCGAAAAAAATCTCACCTCAGTCGAAATGGATCTCCGAGCTAACGTGGAAAATCCTGCGAATCTTCAGTGGAACGTACGCACTCACAACAAGGCCTGCCGTGGTAGCTGGGACCTCAACGTGGTTTGGTTTGTGGTAGCCACTGGCAAGCGGCGTTCGCGGGCCGCGGTCCGTGGAGAAAGAAACGTCTACTTGCGAGGGAAGATGTCTTCGCGCAACATGACCCAGAAGACGCTCCAGCGAACGGGAAGGCCTCTGTTCAAAGAATCCGGCGAAATACCAGCAGTACTACTGCGATTGATTTCTCACTTCCGATAGGGTACGCCTGACTGTGTGCCTGCCTGCCTGCCCCGCTACCGAGCAGGGCCCAACGGGGTTTGCCCGCGGCGCCTTCGCTAATTTCGCTATACGATACAACGGGCGTCCACAACGTCAATCGTAGCGTTCACTACCGAACACAGGGGTCTTTTGCCATCGCTAACTGACGCAGCCATTCAGACATATCGCTGCCGATGACAGCCACGAATAGGAACTCAATAGCAAGAAAAACTCTTGATTACAGCCTGCTGCCCGCGCCTACAAAAACTTCACATGTCGTTTGGTGACGGTAGATTGAGGATCTCTCCAAACACGGTGTCGCTTGAGGCGGCTCAATTGCCATTATGCAAATATCCTGCATGTGGTTAGTTGACAAAGACTTCGAAGAGCTCTTCCGAAATGAAGCTAGGCTTCCAGTGTTTGCAACAAATGACGCTGAATAGTGGGTCCGATAGGTGAACGGTTCACGCAAGGTCTCCTGATCGCGTCAAACCTCCGAAATGTTTCGTTATCCTCCTTTCTTTTCTCAAATAAATCTTGGGATCAAGAAGAGAAGTACCGCAAGGTATCATTGGCTAACGAATGGCAGAAATCTTCAGTCGGCTTCGTCAAGTGCTCACCGAATTTCCGCCAGCTGGCAAATATTGAACCGCGTGCCCAACTGGAACCCTGGCCAGCGCATCCAAACTGGGCCATCTTCCCCCCACGACGACCAAAAACATTCTATCAGTCCACTAGTCCCTATGACTATCTATGTGTTGCTCGCTCGTTCACTGAATGCGTTTATGAAGCTTCAAACCCCACTTCGGTTACCCACGGCTCTTGTGTCTATTTCGAAGCGTTCGTCAGATTTCTGTCTCGTCGGTGGACCCAGCTGATGTCAGTTTCGGAAATTCAGCCGGGCCGAATGGGGTGTCAACATCTTACGTTCGCTGTCAGCACGACACGCTCGACATGAACGGTTTTCACTGCTCCTCACGTTCGCTTTCCGCCGTTCGGAAAGCGAATCCGAGTCTTGCCCATGTGTTCCCGTTACCTCAGTCAGTCAAAAGTTTCTGACCAGAAATTCAACACTTTAACGCCATCTCATCGGTTGGACGAGATGACGGGTTCTCACCGACACCAGCCCGAAAGATTGACATTCGTTGGGCACGCCAATCGAAAGCTGTAATACCTTCCGACATCGGATCAGCGACATTTCGAAATGACATTGAGATGAACATGTGAACCCGAACCGGCAAATAACTACGTGAGGCAATATATGAACACGAAAAAAAGTCGCTCCTTATATAGGTGACAGTGGTTATGAGCAAATTATCGCCTTGCTCAGTGATCTCTTCGTCGCGATCAGTTGTCATCAACGCAGCTTCACTGCAAAAATGCTGATTCTGCTCAGCGATCCAACGGTTTATTCATGGAGAGAAGGCGAAAATGTCAGAAAACTACGATAACGTTCTGTACTCATAAGAGCCGGAACAGAGCGATAGTAGTGGACGTGGACTTGCACCTCGACGCAGTCCGAGCGAGGAGAGGCAGGGAACAACCAAGTCGCGAACGACCACTCATTCTCTCGTTCACGAGTTCGTGGAGCTTTCATGAAGCAGATGAGAATTTCTAAGATGCTACTACGCGACCGTCTCGGATGTTTGTTGCCGCCTCCGGAAACCGAGCTTACGGCACTTCTTTATCTCTGCAGTGGTGAAACGGAAGCCTCGGTCAGCCCTATTGCCTGGGGAATCACATTCGTCGCTTCTGAAACGTTTTCGTGAGTCTGAATCTGTTTCGACTCAAGGCCGGATCGATACAGAATCAATCGATCCGATCGGAGTCGAATCGAAGGATCCTGACACGTTCCATGGTGATTGGATGCACCTTGCTGCTCCCTATTGTTCGTCGAATGGGCGGATGCTTTCCAAAGATGTAAATCAAACGGTTGATAATCTTCAACCATTGCAACATCAAACGGAAATCACCATTTTGGAAATCGAACCCGCACCACATTCTCTCTATGCTCGCAAGGCAGTGACTTCAACCCCTAAACTGTTCGAACCATAATCCGGAAAGATCCAAGGAACTATCGAGACGGATTCAGAACCCGGGCTCAGTATCAGCTCAACCTGTGAGGAAGTGGGTTTCGTCGCTACAGTACGGAGAGAGTTGTCTGAAGGGTGAAATATCCCAACGTTTCCGATCGGTTCGTTGCGGTGAATCGATCGGAAAGATGTTCGCCTTCACAAATCGCATCCATACACACAATTTAGACTGAACAAGTAACGACGTGAGCGGCGGTCGCAGCACCCGCGGCAGCCCCACGACGGCGACCAGTTCCGAAGCCGATTTGGGCCACGCTTTCATTATGAACAGAAACGATTCCCGATGGTATTCCTCCGAAAAGTGAAAGTTTGTTCAAAATTCTCCAGTTCGACACGATGCGTCAGATCTGATCGCTTGCAGACGTCGCGCCTCAGTGACGCCCAGTTCCATAAAGCCGCGAGAACCGATACGAGCGCACAGCAACGTTGTGAAAAATCCCAAGCATCGGAGTTTTATGGGTGTTTCTCTCGTTCTGAAGAAAAAAGAGAAGAAGCAAATAATAGGTGAAAACGGGAACTTCAAACCGTTTGTCTTACTCAAGGAAGCTGGTCGAACACGGCAGCCTTTCTTCTCCACTGCATTGTGTCCCCGAAAGCGACTGTTCCGATATCGATCCGATGCTAATCACATCGATTACGTTGGGTTCGACAGAAGAAAGTTTTGAAATCCTTCATTCGGGAGTTCTTACATTCAGCCTACCAAGCGCACGATCCCTTCTCACTTCGATTCTTGACGAGATCATGTCTTTGACTTGATTGACTTGGAATTCCAGCTCCCTAGAAGTTCTCTGGTGATTGGGGAAGTATGATGATCGGACGCGTTTGAAAGCTCGGGTTCGAACCGTCCAGGACGTGAGTGACGATTCGATTCCCAAGAGTCATGAAGAGCGAACTTGAACAGGTACGGTTCAACCCAGCTGATCGGTAGGTAATTTACGTTCCAAAGTTCGAAGTCGAATCTCAGGAGGAAGCAAAATATTGCCGCAATTGACCGCCAATACAGCTTTCGAGTTACCAGGATATCCTACGTTCGCCAGAAGGCGCCCCGGGTTCAGACCTCATTCATAGCCACATCGATTGATTTAAAAACAATAACGGTACTCTCTCGATAATGTCGTTCAACTCTCCGAGTGAATTGCAGTCACATGTGTGGTTTAAGAGATTCCTTCCATGAATTCCATCGTTTCCAGATAGCAATGTAGCTCTTTCGGATAGCCGCGAACCGCCGCACCCCGCTCTCAGCTCGAAGTTTGTTGTTCCATCCGTACGTTGAACCTGGAATGAACCTCTCCTCTACGAGAGCAGGCCGGATGCAACCCTCACCACCGGGACGGCTCCGAAAACTCACTTCAGGAAGTTCGCCATAAATTCTGATGATTGACCACCAAAACAGCGGAATTTCAACAAACTTCAACTGTTCATCTTTTTCTTCCCGAGGTTGTGAGAGGAAACATTTTGGTGCCATGGCGTTCGCCATCCTTGAGTAACAGACTTCGGTGCTCGTTCGGTGGTGACATTCCATCATTGCAACTTGATTGTATTCAGCGATAAATCCGTGACAGCTCTGGTTTTCGGGTCCACGGAAGGATCCTCTTTCCTGAAGGGAATGTGAGTCAATTTCAGCCATTCGAAGATCTTCGATCGATAGCCCGATAAATTATCTCAAATCTACCCCTTCACAGTGTTCATACGATAATATACAGACTTGCGAAGGAGCCGAAGCCAATCTTCGGCCTCCAACACAAAGGGAACGAGAGAGATATCATATGTGTCGAGCACATAGAAGAAAAGACGAAAGACTCACCATGAACGTACAATTCCCCCCCCCCCCTTAAACCCCGCTTTCGCGAAATATGTTGCTCCCAGAAGAAACGACCTATCGGAGCTTAGAATTGGAATGGGATTGCCGTTCGCGGATGGTGCCTGAATGCTAACAATCTAGCCGCCCCTAAAGTTATTCGTAAAAGAAACAGAGGCAAGCACACTTTTCCATTATTTCTACCTGACTATATCAGGTATGAGCTTCTTTGCCACTTATGCGCCCCGCAGCAGCTGGAGGGGTGGGGGTAAAGCTGGAGGAGCTGTCTCTAGCTGGTAGGAGGGTCAATTTCTGGTACATTCACTTCACCACACTAACAGCGAGGTTTCTCCTTGGAAACATCCCTCAGGAAATCAATGTTAACCTTCTGGATTCATTCGAGAAGGTATTCCATGACGCTCAATAAGTGCATTCTACAAGTCATCGAACCTATCGAGATCGGAAATCAAACTTCCACGATTTGACGAATTGAAATTGTCCGATTTGCATTTGGTACGTTTTTTTCCACCGACTTGGGAATCAATAACGATATACATGAATTAGAACGGATCGCCAAGCATTGAACTCTGTTGCAGTTCAAGTTCCAGCACGATGAGTCGTCTCTTCCAAGAGAAATATGACGGAACAAATTTGGATGCGCGCATGATTGAGCTGAAAGCCAGTGTATTGGATCCAAAAAGTGCCCCCCTTTTCCCGGAATGTAGGCGAAGTGAACTTTGAGAGATTGTTCCGAAAATTCACATTTTGTCGTAACTCTCGGCGACTCCTGTTGAAGAATTTCGACGAATGCCGTCATGTCTGGATGTAGTATAATCAACTGAGATAGCAAACATTTCGATCAAGTTTCTCAGTGTCATTACCGTATTCGATAGTTGTGCAATCCTCTCGGCATCGTGAACCGTTCGCAAAAGTTTCTGATGACGTGATCCTATTTACTTCATTGGGGCATGACGCATGACTCTAGCTCAGCCAGCTGGGCTGAGAGGAAGTTGTTGATAATCTTGAATCTCGATTTTTGAGCTTTTGGTGTCTTGGTGTCAGAGAGGGATCGCGGGCGATTCGGGATAGGGATCATTTGCATCTATGAGAGCGGAAACGGATCTCTACCGCTGCAATTCCGCGTCACAAAACACTCAGAGAATGTGGAAGTCAGAAAATCATTGGATCTCGATACCTGACTCATTCCGCTATCAAAATATATCA
Organism: Neoseiulus cucumeris; assembly: GCA_021527715.1. Classification (NCBI taxonomy): domain Eukaryota; kingdom Metazoa; phylum Arthropoda; class Arachnida; order Mesostigmata; family Phytoseiidae; genus Neoseiulus; species Neoseiulus cucumeris. The sequence continues at coordinate 249,154 of JAJSRV010000076.1, read as the reverse complement.
TTGGTACTTCAAGATGCTGTTTCTTTCCGAAGTTTTATGGCACAACTCTTCGCTTCCCGGTTCTAATGTCAGAACACTTTTTCCTTTGCTTCCCTTCCGACACTCATAATCTCTGCTCCCTCGCGCGTCTTCGACAGCGATGATGAGTTATCTGAAGTCACCGATAAAAGTCGTAGCTTTTAGTTGAGCGAACCCGTATAGCGAAACTGTTTGAAATTCACGATCCGCAGCTCCGAGGGTTGCTTTTCACGAATGTTCTTTTGCTTTTCTTCTAACTTTTTTCTACATTTGTTCTTTCTCTGTTATCTCTGCGAACATTATTGCGTCGAACTTGATGCTCAACGCATTCGAACACCCTTGCAACATCAAATAAACCATGCGGAACCTTCCGCAGACCGCTGTAACAGCGGTCGACTGTTTCCCTCACTAGCATAGTGGGCTGATGGTCCCGATATGAAACCGCGTCCGCAGATTTCTAAAGTAGTTCCATGAGCTTTCGAATCGCTCAAATGAGCTATGCTGAGTTCCAGAAGAGCGGTCGTAGTGGCCGATGAGTCGCTTCAGCGGTGGCAAAGCATTGAATATGGGGGCAATTATTCATTCATAGAGAGCCATGGAATATGCTTTCTTGGAGCACTCTCCAGGCCTCGCGTTCCCCTCATTTCCACTAGGCCGGGTCGCAAGAGGGGTCCAATGGTGTCGCGAAAACAGTTTGAGGCGGCGCGCGTGTCATTCGCTAGAAGTTTGGAAACGTCGGTCGATAGGATGAGGTGAAGATCCACCATCGATCTTCTCCTCTGAATCAATCGAACTGATCGCACTCAACTGTCGCGGATGAAGTAATCATACCTTAATGTTCGCTCACGACGGAGCGCAGAAGCGATTCGATGATAGAATGAATGGAGCTATGAAGTAGAAATAAATCGGCGCGATATTCGATAAATCACTCGGGTCACTTGATTCACGTGAATTTCCCGCTGTGACCGACCGAAAACAGCCTCTTTTCACTCGAAGGGGTTGAAACCACATCTTCAATCATACGCTGAACGTGGTCTGATTCGGAAATTCTTCTGTCCGGCATTTGCGGATTGCCATCCCGTTTTTTCAAGTCCTACCGAGAACCTCGATCTTCGCGTCGGTGCGATTCTACAGAAAATCAAGCCAGACTACGTTAATAGAACTTTCGATTTTTCGGAGAATTGGATGGACATGTCATCCGACTAGGATACCTCAGAATTCACTGTTTATCAACAACGTTAACCCCATTGAGAGTGAATAATTAATTAGGGATTTCTGCATACTGATGGCATGTATCATCGAACCGCCTCGATTCGCAGTCAGGCAAACGGACATCGACGCGTGCATCCGACGGTGAAAAATGAAGCTTCTCCTGTTCGACCGGTCTTTTGGGTCGGGCGTTCACCTCCAACCTAGATAGTGACTTCGTACATTATCATAGCATACTATTTCAAGGTTGTAGAACTAATTCGCAAGTGAAGCAGCCAAAGAGCCATCTGGCGAAGCGACCAGCCCAGTAACCCATGCAACTTCGCGTAAAGCGTGTAAATCCGTCTTTCAAGCCGTGCACCTCAAAGCCGAATACAGAATGAAGATTGATGCTTGGATAATCGCCGGGTCGCGAATGGCAAGCATTTTGCTGTGGTCGCGAATACCGACGTGAAGTGCGTGACGTTTTCACGGAAATCGGACGTTTTCTCCCTCTCGTTATTTCCACGCAGATCAAGATAATGTCGACTGGAACCTCTTGCCCGGATGCCTCAATCGAGCTTTTCAAGTAAAAAGAGATTTTTCACCGCAGTCGGAAGCTGCTAAGAAATAATTCACCCGAGACGGACGGTGTCATCCGATTCATCCAATACGATCTTGTTCATGATTTCTACTGAATCCTTTCCTGCCGAACTGTTCGGAAACTGCGCTCGAGTATCCGGGTTGAGATAATGGAATTCGACCCTAGCTTTCCGTTGGAAATCTGCGGAAAAAAGCTTCTCGACAGGAGACAAATACTGAACAGCCTGTATTCTCAAGGTCGCGAAACGGCATGCAGCTTCATTGTGGCGACAGTCACGTCTTCTTAAAACCCGGTCAATACACAGCGCTATGTTCTTCCACGCGCCCGAGAGGCTTCCATTCAAAGTAAACATGAATGAGCTCGCAGACAAGGTCGCTGGACGGTTTGTCAATTTCTGGAAATAGAGGATTTGTTTCGAAATTATTGAATCGTTTCCATGGAAACAACCAGTTTTGTATCCTCAGCGGGTTGGAGGAGAGCTGCTGAGGGTTCTATGAGTGAGGGACAGGTGGGCTTTCACGACTCAGCACGAGGCTCTAAACTCAGAGCACTCGTGGGTGGGCATGTGAATCAATCTTTGTCCTGTTCAAGGCAGTTATATTCAGGAGAACATCTCTCACAAAGTGAGTTCCCAAATTGAACATTTTTTCCACGTAATATCTCTGAAAGATTATCACATCCTAGAGTAAACAGTGCTCTATGATTTTGTACATTTCCCTCACGTAAAGATCTGATGTGTCGAACCCCGCACGTCGGTCGCTGCTCACGATTGAGATTTCCGCTTGTTTCGAAACAACCATTATAGATTCGGTTAACGAACTACCAAATTCATAGATTACTGATCCCCAGAAGACGACTTCTCAGGAATCATAGCTCGGAATTCCCAGCGTGTAGAATCGCGCTGGATATAGCTTGACCTTCGGACTCCATCAGGAATCCCTTGTGCTCATGTTTGGGTTCTTTCCCTGATCGCTTGAGATCCAGATATTCAGCAGATCTCGAATCTTCACGTTTTGGTTGAAGGAGGATATTCGCGATGTAGAATACGCGAAGCGCAATCTCTGCATTTGACTCAAATGAATACTCTCCTGTAAGCCTCAGATCGGTCGACAAGTACTCGTGCGACAAGTTTTCGGGACAATAGCCGAATCCCTTCTATTCCTCACCCTTGGAACTGTGCCACAATCTCTTCCGATATCGGATCCTCCGTGGAAGATTCTCGCCTACTTGCATGATCCCGAGGTGGTTCCATGCAGTAGGGATCGGGTTGACCGTGAGAGTCTCCAGGCTCGCGGAGCTCAGACCTTGGATTGTTGGTTGCCTGACGAAGTTTAAGAACATCTGACGTCACAAGACCTTGTTTACCACTTAATGAAGTTCTATTTTCGAGGTCGTGAGACCTCGCGAGTCAAGCTCGTTTTTGAATGATCTTGCGGAGAGCGTTCATCCAGCTGCTTTAATGATTACTTCGAGGTCTTCGAGTTGTAGTGGATGTTATGAGAAATCAAAACTACGCTCAACATCACGTGAATTGAGATCCTACGGAAGTTATTCGACCTGTGCACGGCATTTCAGAAGGTCTCTCTGACGTTGCTGTGACTGTCCTTGAAAAGCGATCGATATGTTTACGACGGCGGGAACTCAGAGCCTTCTAGACGTCTCTGTAGCGTGCAATCGCCCCGTCAGGACTGCTTGCGGATCGACTAGAATCCCAGGTTCGCGAGTTCCGTACCAGCCTCCGGTTTCGCGAGGAAAGACGTATCAAATGGATTTCCCGCGATACCTACATCGGTGTCGTTGACTCTCTCCCATCATATTCGTCAACTGAATCGAATAGTCTTTCCTGGAAGCGGCGTCGAGTTCATAGAATCACAAACGTCTATAGTAAGGTGTTGGGCTCTCAATTCTATGAGCAACATTCGAGAGACATGACTCGCACGCCTGACGTTCATTGAGGCTAAGGTTGAGCTGTCCGATCGATGGAAGACTCTGACGTGAGAGCTCCAAGGTTATTCCTCAGAATTTTCGAGTTTCCGACAAACAGCGCCTCGCCACACGAATCGTATGCGAATATCAATTTAGTTTTGCTGGAACACAGAATATGGGGTCAAGGCTTTTGAACACATTCCGATTGACGTTTGCGCTTCGAAAATCGAAACGAGTTCGTTGTCCGGTCAGATCCATGTCTATCGGCGTTCTGGAACATTCTTTCTCTCAACTCGAATGAAAAGAGTGGACCTGAACACACAACCTGAAATCTTCAGGATGGACCTGAACAGGCTCGCCGAAATTCCGGGTATTGAGTCGCTAGAAATAGCGCATGGGTAAATGCGTATTGATTAAATGGGTGGCCCGGGTTTCTTAATCAGTCACCCTCCGAGAAATCCCCTTCATGCCGGAATGAACGGATGGGCCGATTATTCGGTTTTTCATCAACATTCCATTCGACAGTGTAAGACCTCTTGGCAAGCTCAATGGAGCGGGCACCGTGGGATGAAGCCCCTGGGTTCTTACCATGATAGGGTCTTGAACTCCGAAGCTCGAATCCAGCATAAGAATAAAATTCACGAGATGCCCATTTATCTTTTTCTGCAACGGAGTACGGAGATTCTCGGACTTTGGCTCAAGTCTTAAGGAGGGTCTACAGTTAGAGCATGCTCGTCTTCTTCGCCACCAGACTCTTGCAGAGGAATTCCGTTTGGTTTGGATCGATTGCTACGCAATTATTCCGAATCAGAAACTCGACTTTTTCCGAACTTCATATTCTCGTTCCCTTTCAGGAAAATTCCAATGGAGAGCGTGCACGTCGTTGTGCGATGTCGTCCCATGAACACCAGGGAAAAGACATTAAAATGCCAGGTGAGCGAGCCAGGAACTCAGGTTTCCCCGGTTTCCTATCAGAACCTTTCCAATAAGATGACGTTTGTTCTCACGGAGCACATCCTTGATTACTCCTTCGCCCAAGAATCGATTCAAGCCGGTGATCTGGATCCGGACTCGAACGATCTTCCATTTTATCAGCGTCGTAGGAGCGCGAATTTTGCATTGTGATCATTACTAGATCGACGATCAATGATGCGGCAGACCGATTCAATTCGAGCGATTCCGGGAGCCTAATGTGTCGAGTCAAGTCACAAAAGTATGTCGAGGCCATCTCGAGAGACTTGTTGGATGTTCCTTGACCCGTTTTGCTGGCTCCGTTGTTTTGAGGCATGCCCACATATTGCCTCGCTCGCTACCGCACCCCCGCCACACACGTTCCCCGCTCCAGCGGGATATCGACAAGGAGTCGATTTGACACTTGTCAGACTAAGATGAAAGACTCGTGTCCCGTGGAGGGATGGCCTTGTTGAACGAGGGCACCTGAGGACCTGCCGGCATTGCACTAGGAGTTTGTAGTCAACACTGAGGAAATTATTTGCGAATGATGTAACCGGCCTTCGATCGTGTCACACATTGGAGGAACAAAACGACTTCTTCTCATGCTGTCACAGTTGGAGACTCGATTCTCTGATGTTTGGAAAGACTTGACAAAGGAATTTCCAATTCTAGCCCATCGTGAAAATGGATAGCGCCAATGCGCAGTGCACACTGACGAATCCTGCAGAGCCTGATTCTCTAGCGAAATGCTTCAGTTTCGATGGCGCATACGGGGACAACTCCACTACGGAACAAATATACAACGACATTGTGTTCCCCATCGTTGAGGTAATTCGAAAAGTGTAGATTCTCGGCAACACACCGGTAAACCGAAAGTATTCGAGAAATCGAATCAAGTTTCCATAGGTCTTACTTGAGAACCATTTCGCTCGTGCCGGTCATTACAAAATGGCTTTTCTGTTGTCCTCAGAGTGTCACCGAAGGGTACAATGGAACCGTTTTCGCTTACGGCCAGACAGGCTGTGGCAAATCATTCTCGATGCAGGGAATAACGAGTCCGGCGACTCAGAGAGGAATTATCCCTCGATCCTTCGAGCACATTTTCGAAGCCATAGCAGCCGCATCAAATACGAAATACCTTGTCAACGCATCGTATCTCGAAATTTATAACGAGGAGATCCGAGATTTGTTATCTAACGATCCGAAGAGGAAATGCGACATGAAAGAACGACCTGATACTGGAGTCTACATACCAGGTGGGTGACTCGAAGCTATTTCTTGGATCTTTAGGTTCATTGAGCATCGGAACTCGGCGATGCCATCGATGAGGTTGGGCAAGTCTTAGACAGGGAGAATGTCTAAGAAACTGACGCTGCTTTGATCACATCAAGGTCTATCTCTACATACCGTGAACAGCGTTTCCGAGTGTGAATCTGTCATGGAGCAAGGTTGGAAAAACCGCTCCGTCGGCGCCACCTTGATGAACGCCGACTCTTCTCGGAGTCATTCGATCTTCACAATCCACGTCGAGCAGATGGAAACATCGGGCGGTAAACATATCAAGAAAGGCAAGCTCAATCTCGTCGATTTGGCGGGAAGCGAGCGACAGTGCAAGACCGGAGCCACGGGTGACCGACTCAAAGAAGCCACAAAAATTAACCTCAGTTTGAGCGCATTGGGCAACGTTATCTCTGCTCTCGTCGATGGGAAATCGAAGCACATTCCCTACAGAGACTCGAAACTGACAAGGCTCCTGCAAGACTCTCTAGGAGGGAACACGAAGACCCTCATGGTCGCATGCTTGTCTCCCGCTGATAACAACTACGACGAAACTCTCAGTACACTCAGGTAAACTCTCGTCTTGCTCCAGCTCTCATTTATCTTCTCGGAAACATAACGAGCTTTGCAATGCCCTGGATTTCGTGATATGATTTCGATTCTTGAACAGATATGCGAATCGTGCCAAAAACATCAAGAATAAACCGAAAGTGAATGAAGACCCGAAGGACGCTTTGCTTCGCGAATACAAAGAAGAGCTCGAAAGGCTCAAGAAGTTACTGGTCGATCAAGTGGCATCCAAACCTCCCTCTCCTCCCCTGGAATCGAAAGAGAATCTTCCGAATAATGCAGGCGGTAAGAAGGAGAAAACTGGAAGATGAATCATTTCTCTTAATACGTTGGAGTCCTCGTTAGAAATGTTTCCGAGGCATCTATTTGGCATAGAGTTTTCTTCCTCAGATGAGAAAGTCACGAACCAAATCGAGGATCTCAAGCAGCAGTGCGAGCAGGAGAAGCTGGCGAAGAATAAACTCCTGGAAGACATGAACAACCTCAAGGAGTTCTACGAAAGAAAGCTTCAGGAAAAAGACGATACCGGTAACGTGAGAGATAGTCCGGAAATCAAACACGTGATCCAGGATGCGGCCGCCGTAGAGAAAATCGAAGAGTGAGTCTCTAACTGTAGTTCCCAGATCGAGTCCTCCAAGGGGTTGTCGAGCACCTTCCATAGAATGGAACGCCCCCCCATTGATTAACCATCGTTTCTCTTCTCTAGCGAGCCCGGACTTATGGAGCAGATGCAGAGCACAGCGCTTCAAAGGTTCCTGAATATCATTCCAGATACAATGATAACTATTAAAAAACTTCCCACCGAACTCAGTTGAATCCGGTTGCACGCAATACGTAAGCTTCCTTGATTTGAGAGAGTTTCTCCTCACTTTGTACCTCTTCCCGACTTTACAGACTTCAAGAACTACAAAGTAAAATCGTTGGCGGCGAGAAAGCTCATGATGTGGAACTGAAGAAACAACGAGAGAAGCGCAAAAACTATGCCGAGAAAAGGATCAGGGCCATGGCTGAAGTTTTGGCCCGAATCGACGGCACCGAGGATAACAACCTACCGGATTACGAAGATATGAACGCTCAGCTGGAAACAAAGACAGTCGCTCTCAAGAAGGCGAAGAAGAAAATCCAGAGTTTAGAGGCAGAAATCCGGGATCTACAGAGCGAGTTCGAGAGAGAACGCACTGACTACTTGGACACCATTCGACGGCAGGAAAAACAAATGAAGCTTCAAATGAAAATCTTAGAGAAAGTTCAACACTGCATCCGCCGAGACTGCAACTACACAAACCTGAAGCAAATCAAAGCGCAGGCAGTTTGGGACGAAGATATTCAAAACTGGAGAATCCCAGAAGTAATCTTAGAGGACACAAAACTCCCTCTAGCAGAGGTTCAAAGTGAGTCATCCACTTATTTGTTTTTTCTCGTCTGTCAGTAGAATTCCTTCGTGAAAAAACCTTCGAGATCGTCTAAGCTAACCGAATATTTTCCTCGCCGCGATACCAGATAACAAACTGACCAATGGAGGCAGCCCGACGGGGAAAACCAATGGGACCCTCATGAACGGTTGGTTCGAAGGCTTTAACAACGGCGGCACCAACAAGAAAGATGATTTCAATAATAATGACAGTGACAGAGTTAATCGGAATAACTTGTTCAACAAAGAAGTGAACAACAAAGGTCTCGAAGCTCTCACCAACACCGGACAGGGTCTCTTAGGTGCGGCCGTCGTGGCTACCCGAAGTCGGTCTTTGCCGAGTAAAAAACATGGTCAGTATCCATTCTCAAGTTTCAATATCCTGACTCATTCTTCAATGATTCTCAAATGGTTCCCCCACTGTCTTTCTGCAGCTTCTGGCACCATCAGTCCCGAGGGCGGTTTCTTCATAAGGAAACCAGCCAGACTCGAATCACTAGGAGTCAACGGGGAAGAACTCCCGGAACCACCAGCGATGCCGCGCGGAAGACGTAGATCCCGTACGTACGAAGATCTACTTGACGCGTGGCCGGCGGTCTGAAAGGACGTTGGCAGTTGCATTTCCTCACTACCCACCGAACCACATGTTCTCCGTCGACGACTCGGCTACTCTGATATTGTTGATCCGATGGCTAACCTCTGCGTTCTCTTCACACTGGAATCTAAGCAATCATTTGGAAAAAATGAAAGAAAAATTTCGATTGTTGCATATAAAGTGTCTTTTTTTCGGGGAAATTCAAGCCTCAATGCGTGATCGGGTGCTGATACTTGATATTTCAACAATCATGGTCTTGAGTCTTGAGCTTTACCGCGGCAAAAATTGTGTGACGAAATCCGTCGAAAGGAGACCATGAGGAAATGGCAGGTTATTCCCCTGAAATCCCTCAGACAACGAACCTCCGAGATGACGAGACAATCAACCTCCCTACCATCCCACGCTTTCGGCAAAATGTTGTTCCAACGAGTCCATTCTGACACTTGCATCTCTCGTCACTTAAAGGGTCTACTTCGAAAAAGCATGATTATTCTCTCAGTTGATCGAATTTTGTGTCGAGTTTTCCGTTAGACTGCGTGGAGCTTCCGAAGATCTAAAAAAACATGACTATCGTTATCCAACTTCATGAACTCCTGCAAGGTGACGTCTCGGGGACAAACGAAATTGGGCAAGTCCGAGCATCTGTCGACCACACGATGACGTGAGGGAGGTTTCGAGGAGTTCGCGCAGGAAAGCAAGTTTCACTTTCAGGGAGAAGTTAATCTGTCATCTGACAAGAGCCTCTTTTGTTTTTTATCCTCAATATCGAACGGAAAGCAACGATTTCCATCCAGGCGAGTGATCTGTGAGGCTCAGAGTCCCCCTCACGCGATTGACTGGTTGAAGAAATCGAACTCATTCACACAGAAAATGTGCAGACATACACAAATAGGTTTCCCTGAATGGCCATAGAAACGCTCTGACATCATGGGAGCCGAGAACACAAGATCGAAATCTTCGTTGAACAGTCTCTGGGATCCTCTGTGGGTTTCAAGAGGCTAGAATCTCTGCTAGAAATCCCTCAGGCTTCGCTCGATGATGCGTATGAGAGCCGTAGCCGCGCCCACACATCTCCTGACTTCTCTGTGTCCGAGAGCCTTGAATTTGCATTCAAAGAAGCTAAACCGTATCAGAGAGCTTGAGAACTCTTTCTCTAACTCTCTTGCGTCGACCTGCTGCCTTGGACCTGTTGGCCCTCACTCTGATCCGAACGCGGATGTCTCACCCAGACTCAACCCTGCCTCCTCCACGAACGATCTCTGCGGAAAACGCCTCCCTCATTCCAAAGCTCACCCCGTGTTTTCTCAACAGGATAGACTAGCTGCCGTTCGACTCGCGGCTACTCACCACGCGCAGCCTCCACCTGCCCTCATGCGTCGGATCCGTGTCAGGAGTCTGGAGCCAGGTGGATCCCCAAAATCAGTTTCCCCATCATGATCCACGTGAAAAACCTGCAAACAGGCGTCTGAGAGCCATCGTGGGGACAGGCTGCGGCGGCTCGAACATCAAGGTAGCTGCTCCTCGCATGAGGAAATCTCTCGTCTTTGTCACTGGGGCCGCGGCAAGTACATATGCCAATGCGATTCTTGAACACTGCCGCGGAATCTCGTCAAATGTACATAGTCATGGTTAACTTTAAACCCCTTAGGGAGCGTGGCACGGCCTCTTTCGTTGTGGAGGTCACTCCCGACACACAGGAGACCTTTCTCCCACCTGAAAGCTGGCCTGCCGGCCTGCTTGTAGAGAACTTCAAGGGTCGCAGTGTAATTGCGGATAGAATTGAGGATTCAGCACCTGACCGACCGACCATCCCCAATCCGTCGACCCCTCCCCTTTCTATAGTTGACCCCTCACAGTGACTACGCTGTCTCTTCTTCAACGCTGCATCAGTCATGAAATCTTCCGCATGTGATCTCTTGCGTGACTGCGCGGCAAAAGAAAAGTCAGATGTCATCACCATCTGTGAGACTCATGCGACAACAGCCCTCACGGATGCTGAACTCTCTCTCGGAAGTAGTTATCGAGTGCTCAGGAAGAACAGAAAAACCAAGAGTGGAGGTGTCTGTATTCTCACTCGAAAAGGCACTCACACGATCAATGTGACCCCCACCTCATCCTCCTCTGAGCTGGTTGCTATTGACGTTCTCTCATCTGACTTCTGTCTCGACGAATCCGGTATTCGTCTCATCTGTGTATACTCCTCGCCTACAGGCACGGCGGATCTTCTCAATGAACGCATCGCCTCTCTACGTGGAGACGTCGAATCACTCTGCCTCGAATCACTTCCTACCGTCGTCGCAGGCGATTTCGATCTACCTATTGACTGATCGCTCAGCCCCACATTCACTGCCTCTGCAACTGAGGAAAACAATTTGCTTGAATTCCTCCACCCCAACAGTCTACATCAGTTTGTCACAGGCGTCACGAGACCCGCCAGTGGCACTACACAGGATCTTCCACTCACAAATGATGTGGCTTCAGTTGAAGATTGGTGCGCTGCCTACCTGAGAGACCGTGTTTTTCGTGTTCTCGTCGGTCACTTCACCGCAGCGCTTTCAACCTGTCCGCCTGGTGTACCGCAAGGATCCGGCCTCGGGCCTTTCCTCTGGCTCGTTTATGTCTTGGATCTTTCCCAGTATGTACATCCCTCCCGGAGTCCACCACCAACTCTACGCCAACGATCTCAAACCTTACATCGAACTTTACACGCAGACTCCTCAGACATGGACCTACTCCAGGAGGCTATCGACTCCTCCAAAAAATGAGGACCATTCTCCAGCTGGGGTGTCATTGACGATCTTCCACTCAGATGCTCAGATCTCGACAATTCAGTGGCCTCACTCTCTCCCAGATGACTTTGCCCGCCAGCAGAATCGTCTGCTCCCTGTTGTAAGCAAAAACAGAAACGGGATCGCAGCGAGTCGAAAGAAACGGGTTCGGGGTGAAACTGCAAAAAAGTAATGACGACGTACCCGAACCGATCAGGATACGATTCCGATGAGCAGGTTCCGCCGAGAATGAGTTCTCAGGGGCCCTATGGTCCCATGGTTTCGAATGTGAGTAAGTTGTACTTCAACTGCTCTTGCTTGTTGTGACCTATCGTTTCTGACGGCACATTGACGGGGTGCGCGAACCTCTCATGCGAATTCAACGGATTCCCGAAATTCAAATGCGCAGAGTCGTTGCCGTTAGTCTCCAGAGGAAGGGAATCACTCGATTTCTTGCGTTCCTTCGAGACGACTTCCATGAAATTCGTTGGGAGTAGACGTCGGAAGTAACAGCAATGGCTACCCATTGATTCTGATCTCCCTCCAGGCAAGGAAACTGACGCCGGAAGAAGCTGAAGTGTTGGACCAATGCTTGAAAGAGAGTTTTCAATATAGCTGTGAGTTCACCCATTGTCGATGCAGACATTATTGCTCGAATGAGTAATTATCTTTCTGCCGAGAGAACCCACCCCTATTGCGCCTTGATCAGCTCTGACCGACTAAAAGTCATCATATTCTACAGGTCTCCCGCTGATGTGTCTTACTGGTCTGGGCACGCATTCTGCCATCAAAGCGGGTTTTCTCAAGCCGCATCCGGCGTTAGGATCGCTTCCGAAAGTCTCCGCAGTGCTCTGTATTTCGTATTTGATGGGACGACTTGCCTACGCGCCGGAATGTTTGCGGAAATTGAAGAGTCTCCCAAATTCGCCTCTACTGGAAGACTTCACATCGATGACATCTGACTCCCCCGGAGTTGACCTGCGCCCTCAGCGGCTCGACCACTTCCAACGCACCGAAATGCCCGATCCTAGAGCTCAGGAGCGCGGCAGAGACTTCGAATACCCGAATCCGAGTGAGTTACGCTTCTACGATAGTTATTATCAGATTCCATATCTCGTAGGAACACAGGAAATGATTTTGTCATTTATCCGTCTTGGTATGACGCGGAGCGATCTCGACACGAGCGCTGAGAGGAACTATTTTGTCTCCCTAGCTGGTGATACAGACGAGGAGATGCCGGAGCAAGCGAGAAAACGATCCTTCGACGAGCTGCGAAACGAGAATCGAATGCAGTACGCTCATTCTCTCTACTCGAGGAATCCAGCGACTCCTCCGCAAAGTTCACGCGGAGAGGACTTCGGAACAAATACAAATCCACCGGCGGGACCTTTATGGAATCCTGCGCCCCCACCCCCGGCGGCAGACGCAGACTCTCGCGGATTTCGTCCAGTATCCCCGCAATCGCATAAGCCGGTTAGAAAGAACGCTTACGGAGACGATTGGGAGGAATAATTCCATAGTGCTCGGGTGAAATAGCTTGTCTTGAGTGATGCCTCAACTAGGTGATTGCAAATAAAGAATATTTTGAATTTGGTCCCCGCGTCATGTCCATCGTTTCCCACGACTTATAATCAGTGAAACAAAATTCTCATTCGGGTATTGGTCCATGATACAATTATTTCATTTTATTGCACGGTATATACATTTGTATATTTTCTTCCTCAAAGAATGCCTCTCGTAAGGATCAGGCTATCGACCGTTGATCCTACTCGACAAAATTTCGAAAGCACCACGGGAAGTCGATTGCTTTCGTATTGCCCAAACGACATTAACTAAAGAAAACTTGAACACCAGAACCGGAGACCGAGATATTGTTCCTTTCGACTGTACATCATCTACCATGCCTGCATCACACGCTAATACCTAGAGAAGAATCAGACGGAGAAGCGCGAGATTGCTTCAACTCGAATCTAGATTTGTTGTCTTGCTTTCCACTCAGAAGTCCAGGGTTCGACTTCACGTACCGGCGCAACCGGTCGTAGGCCGATGAGTAGCAGATCTTATTCTTACTCCCTCTTTATGCGACGGTCGCGACCCAGCTTCGCAGCCTGAAGCCTCCACCATCTGCGGACGCTCGTGATAGTCACGGACAATATAAATCAGCATCATTTCTGAAGCTTCCGGAAGGATCACATCGAAGATGGGTTCATCGTAACTCAAATAAATCCGGAAATCTGAATTCAAGTGATAACTATAAACAATGAGAGGTTGCTACTGAGATCTAAATGACTGAGCCTCTTGAAAAACTCCGGGGAAACGAGCTTGGAACCAGCAGCCCGGCGATTGCGGTGGGAAGTCGATGATATGTGAATTGGTCCTACTTGGCGGCTAGCCGAAAAATCCACGCAGACCAGGTAAGAAGCTACGGGTTCTAGCGACTGCAGCCTCGATCGACCCTGTTCCAAATCTGCGTCGCATTCTACGAGGCTAGAGAAAGTATCTGACTGAATAGCGCGGACAGTACGCCCCCGTTGGAGGCGGATTCCCACGCTGTCCAAGAACGATGCATCTGGACTCCGAAAACGAGTGACTCTGAACCTACGATCGGAGCTTCCGCACCGCGAAGCTTGAGAATGTTGAGGAGCGGGCCCTCGGTTTCAGTTGGTGTATTCCGAGAAGCGGAAGGACTCGGGAACTGATAGCGTGGGGAAACCGTTAATCCGGGACGTCGATCGATCTGATAGGCACAACTGTGGTTTCCACCTCCTGTTTTTTCTTGTTCTTCGTCGGTAGGACGAACTCGGCCTGATCGCCTTCGGCTTGTTGCTGTGACTGATGGCCATAATTGTGTAATCTGTACGAAATATTGCCGTACTCCTGGAGAAGCGGGCATGCTGTTATCAGCAGTCTACATAAATCCTGTCGTGACCCGAAGAGCCCTGAGAACGGAAAACAAGATTGAGTTGAGGAGGTTCATGGCGCTGAGTAACTAGCGATGTCAAATAACTTGAAAATCGGCAAAACTTACAGGTATTCCTCGTCTTGCAGGAGAACGACAAAATGAGTAGAATAACAAATGTGGCCACCAAGGGCATGCAGCATGAGGTGAAGGTTAGCTGACTCCTTCCGTCGAGTTTATTGGTCAAGAGGGCCTGGGGAAAGGTGGTCCAGAGTTAGGTCTTGGTGATCGGCAGATTTCTTTGTCAGTTTGAATGACTACCTGCAGAGATTCAGGGTAACTCACCAGAAATGCAACGAATGGCAGCACGAGCAATGTGTACGAGATGGCGGCATGAGATGTCAAGCGCTTTTGCTCTGCGGTGACTTCGGGAGTTCTCGAGATGATTATGGCGAAAATTATTGAATACAGAACGCCGATCAGCGCAATGCATAGAACTACCCAGAGCGGAATGAAAATCACCACCCATGACCACAACACGTAACGATCAAGTTGCAAAGCGATGAATATCAATTGGATTGTCATCACAGCGCATAGCAACTCCATCTGTGAATGAATATGAAAGAAGTCGTTACCGCAGGGTTCACGAGTCTCGTGTTGAGTATGGGAATTCCGATTCCAGCATTCGAGAGATCGCCATCCAGCCGATCGGTAGATGAGGTGGTCGATGGATCGATCCTGAACCACTTACCTCAAACGGCCGATCATGTTTCACAGACCAAATGCACACAACTACAGCGAGGCAGCACAACGCAACAAGCGGAATACAGATGAGCGTCCACAAATGTCGATTTCTTGAGGCTGTTTCTAGGTTATCGCACACGAGGACTTCATACACCAAGATGAGCAAATGCAGGGAAATCGACATCATCATGGACTTGTATTCAACCAGGGATTCTTGATCGAACCGATACTGGGGTTGCCGGTGCCAGATATATGAGGCGGCCAACGTTGAGGACACGGCGATGAACTTCCATAGCCACAAAGGGCTGAACACCAGCCAGTAATCTGCGTCGATGTATCCATCCCACTTCAGTGACAGGAGGAGCAGGAACGCTAATAGCGAACAGTAGATTAAGAGACGGCTGTAAAAAAACGTCATTCTTCAGATTCTGCCACGAACGCACCGATCAAATGGATAACCACTTCGACTTCAACGCGACTGAGAACTCTATCTTCGATCATAATGCATAGTCTACGAGTGCTCAAGGACTATGCGCGACGCAATTATCTGGGAGAAAAGTCCCTAAGTGGTTTTTCAACGCTTTCGAGGGTTTTCCGCTTTTCGATGAGTCATGCATGACAGAGTTCACGATTCAAATGACCTCCATGTTAATTTTGTTTCATGGAAAGCTCTCAAATACTCAAGTTCGACTCGGAGGTGGGCCTGCTCCTCTGAAATACGATTTCATGTGCCGAAGTTATCATTAGATGACTCGGAAAAACCCGATCAATGAAGCGTATGATTCCGACTATGAATATATTGGTTCGGTTGCTTCCGTTCAAACTATCGCTTTGTGATTCAGATTCAGATCATGGAGGCGTGAATTTCACAGCGCATGATCTGGCACGGTCCCTTGGTTAAGAGATTGAGAGGCTTGAAAACTTCGGACATCGGTAGGGGTGTTGTTATACGAAAATCCTCCAGTATAGCCAACCAAGTACGCTGTTCAGGTGGACTCCAAGACCGTTGCGATAAGATAAAACAGTTTCCAAGATCGAAGTCAGTACACGAGCTGTGTCATCGAGTCATCATCGAAGGAAGCGTGCATGGGATCTGAACAAATTTTCCAACGCCCCTCCTCTACACCGCTCCTCTCACAAGCCGTGATATTTCTGTTGGTTGGATTGTTGAAAAGCCGCGCACAAGTGGGATCAGAGCATCGGAGAGAAGTGAAAGAAAGACTCCATCAGAACAGCTGGAATGTGTCACTTCGCTCAACCAAGCGCTTGCCACAGAACGATTGTTTCCACGTAATGTCTTCTGACTGACTTCAAGGCTTTTAAATGACCTACACTTGAAGAATTCTTCCGTTTTTCAAGGGCACTTGGACAGTGACGCGCTCCCAAGCGGCGGCACCGCAAAGTCACTTGGGATAGATTTGCGTGGAAGCGCGCTTAAGTAGACGGGCATTGAAAATTGCCAGGTTCTTCATAGCTCCAAGCGTGCTCCCTCGGCGCCGAAGACCCACCGAGCGAGAAATCAGGATAGTTTAAACTCCAAACTGAGAATGAACGCGCGAGCGACCACTCTCTGAGGAAAAGAAGAAAATATTCAGCACTCCAGCTTGCCGGAGGCACTCTGCTCGGTGAAACTCAGAAAGAGTCGAATCGCCGCCCACGGACCAGAAGCAGCGAAGAAGTCGAGAGAAAATTTGTTTCATTCCTTGAGGCTTCGTACGTTTTCGGAGTGAGCAGAAACTCTGAATTAGATACCGGTTCGCTGCAAGCAGTTGCTTCCAGGCTGACAGGAAGTTTGAAAAAAGTATCTTTCTTGTCGCTGGCAGTGCGGGTCAGAATGAAACAGTTCTTTACATCGGCGACATTTCGCATCTTAAAGGTTTCGAGGACTGCAGTGCGCTCACGGATTGGAAGGTTTCGTTCACATGGAAGACCCATTTACGTCGATAGGACACAACGATTTTGCGCGAATCCGCACACAGTTGTTTGAAACTCCGCGGTCTCCCACCCTGAGAGCATTCATCACTGCGCTTGGTCGAGTAATCTAATGTGGCTCGAGCAGTTACCGAGCAAGGAAGCATTCTGCTACTCGGCATTTCTTTAAGAATCAGATTCAGGATAGTGTTTAGTACTCACTCAGTCATTTGGCTCGACAGTTTGGCTTCATTAGACTCCACGAATAGCAAACAACGACCATCGACATAGGGGCATCCTGTTTGCGAGGGTGACGGCCATGGTGCCCCAGTGTTTACGTAGGATGGATGCATTCTCGAAAATCTTTCCGAGTGAAAATCGTCGTATTTGCTGTACGAAATCATGAAAATTAAGGCGGAATTCCGGGTCAGGTTAGGTGGATTAGATAGAGGAATCCGTTCCGATGCAATTCAAGATCAGATCTCCTGGAAAATGCATTCATTCGACGTGAACACAGGCACCGGGTCCCTATACCTATTACAGGGGCTTTAAGTTACGGAGGAACTGAAAGAATGGCGGCGGCGTTCATTAGGAGCCCAGGAACGAATGTTTTGATAGTGTTCCTAAGGAACGCGGAAACGTACGCTTAGCAAATGGGTTTCGCGTTCTTGAGGAACGCTATGGATATTCTGATAGATAACAATCGCGGGAAGTGAAGGGAGCAGGCATGCAATTTCCATGAACGGAATGCGAATGCAAGGAACGCAATGTACGCTATCGTGACCATTCGTTTCGAAGGAACGCAGCCCGGAAAACGATTAAAATTCATTCGAAAAGCCAAGTAGAGGAATCTCCGAAAGCAGACGGCTCGATCCGCGACGACGATGATGATCTCTGCTGAAGGGAGGCGGAGCATGCGAATTTTCGGACTTTTCCACCTTTTTTCGATTGCATTGTGCAAGATGACGGAGGTGGAGAGGAAAACGATACCTCGCCCCTAAGCACGCCACTGCCAGAGAGTCCGCACCAGCAACCTTATCCAGTATGAACTCTTTGACTCTTCGGAATTCGCAATCCTGAAGGACACCTTAAATGTCCAAGATCTCGTATCCTGCCAAGATCTCGTTTGGCTTCTCATAGGTTGATTCACACATTCGGATCGAGCCATCCGCTCATCCATCGCTGATCAGAAATCTCACTTCGCTCCTCGATTGACTCCTCTCATGAACTGCTCTTGCCCTGACTCCCAGTCCCGGTGCAAGCGGATGCAAAGCGAGCAGTATCAAACAATTTTCTAGTTCAAGATGAGGTGATGTTCCTGAATCAGTGAACCCTCGTTTCCTCGAGAATCTTAGGTAGAACAAGTGATCTCCTTCAGGTCGAGAGGAGAAGGATGAAAGAAATCTTATTTTTCGTGGGTGCTGTCGATCAATTGGTGAAACTTTTTTCGTATGGTGGCCATTCGAACTGATGGAGGTTCCTGGACTGATGGAGGTGGATCAAAGTTGGAGCGGAGGTTCCTGAATCAGCACTCGCTCCCCGAATGTCGACCTCGACTTTGCTGAATAAGTACACTACCACATCAAGCATACGCTTGCACCTGCAATCAATTCTCTCCGCAACTAAGGAACAGAATCGCTCTTCGGGCGAATTGATGGCCGTTAACGAATCCATCAAAAATCAGCAGCGGGAAATCAACGCGGCAATATTCTCTGACAATATGCAATTCCTTTTATCAAAGTACTGGCGTTGCCGGCCGTGCTTCGCCGCGACGGTCCACTTGGTGGCAGATCCTTCTTTACGAAGTACAACTCCGTAATTCCGATCGCTCGCGATTTCGGGATGGAAGTTTCGTTCTTTCGCTCCGGGGTTTCAATTGTTCCCTCGTTGAAGTCCACTGCTGCCGATTTCTTAGAATTCCAGCTGATTTTCAGTTTGTTACAACAAGATTTTCACAATTTCTGCCAACTGCTTCCACCTTCGTTTCATCAACACTATATCGCCCGCAATAGCCCGGTTACTGGGAATAACATGCGATTTCCTGGAGAATTTCCCAGCTGCCCATCGAACCCTCTGATGAGGAAAGTAAGCTTCACTGACTTCCTCATATAAGTTCAGGTATGTTTTTGGTTTGTTTAAGGATGGGCCGATCCCGGAGATAGTGCTATACCGGGCCAACCCGCGGCCGAGGTGGAGCAAGCCCCGAGCACTCAGCCATGTTCCAAAAAATAGATTAATATCTTGGGGGACGATGTCCCCCGTATCAGATATTAAGCTGATAAGAACAGATACTACACTTTGATCTTAGCCAAAAGGCCGAGAAGCGATAACTTGTCAGAGCTTGCGATCAACCTCATGCTTTTAGCTCAGCAGTGAAACTCGGGTCACTGACCTTTGTTATCCTTTAATTCCTGTTGACCTAAAAGCGTTCCAGTTTGAGACTCGACGGCTGATATGTCCTGAGGACCAGAAGCCATGTTTCTATATGTAGATTCCACGGCATTTAAACGGTCTTCCCTGTTTGTGGAGAGAACTCATTGAAATTAATGCTGAAGCGCTCTCTGCGCTGTGACTGCACTGACAATGAGATGAACACAGCTGGTGAAAATGAGATCCATGAGAAATCGATGCTCTGCGTGGGAGTTCTGAATTTCTCAACCTCCTCAACCTCCCCAAACTGACCCAAGTTCCTAACCGGGTTGATCTGCGCTCTGGGTGACAAGCTCCGCCGCGAACTCTGTGTTAGTGAATCTTACAACCTCGAGAGATCTGAACAAAGGATGACGACGGCATCAGTCAATATATCACGCGACCGCCCACGCGATTCCCGCTCGAGTGAGAGGAGATCCCTTAAGAGGGGAAGTTTGGGGAAATCGACGATAAAAACACGTATAAACCTCCAGTTTTCGAATCGTCCGACTTGGTAACGCGATCGCCAAAGTCTCAGGTTGCATCTCAGACTTCATAACCCGAAGACAATGCCGCGAATCCAAATGGAGGTGAGTAGTGGAAATTCCAAACGCCTGAAATCTCCGGATAGTTGAGTCGCTTTCCAGAAGCACCTGGTTATTTGAAAGCTACGATCATTCAGGAGATTACATAAATTCGTCAATCCGCACTTTAAGTCCTAGCGATTATAGAAATAGTGATCGTTCAGAAGAGTTCCACGACGAGAACTCCTGCCACTGGCATCGTTTCCGCTAGATCTTGCAATCAGAAGATCCGATCCCGGATGTTTAACTCGAAGAGAGTCCTTAGATAGATGAGAAAAGTTGTCGTAGTTTTAGTCATATTTGTGATCTGCAGTTTCAATCCTTGAGGGCGGCGTTCGATAGTCCGTGATATCGTACCGACGTCCCACATCCAGTGGCGGCATCAGACATTTTTTCCTATGAACTTATGAACCCCTTACGTTGTTGTTGTTGTCGACGAACACCGCCAACATGGTCTCAACTCCTTCCATGACGTGCGCAGTGATATCTTCCGAACTATTTGCACGATATCCTCGATTTGAGTCTTGATAAATCATATGATATGATTCAAATGATACGATTTGAACTGTTGATATTCTAGCCAAAAGCCGGAAATCCAGATGGCCCGTCCGAACAAAAACAGCATACTACTTGGAAATCAGTATTTTCCGAGAATGTTGTCCGAGAGTCGTCAGTCGACTGTGGCTTTTGTGCTCCGCATTCAAATGCTTGCGCTGAAATAGAGTTGGTGTTCCTACGCGGCTGCTGGACGCTCATGAGGCGCGTGTCAATAAAAATATCTCGCAGTCGACAGGATTCGAACCTGTGCGGGGAGACCCCAACAGATTTCTAGTCTGTCGCCTTAACCGCTCGGCCACGACTGCTTAAGGTCATGTGTGGTTCCGTTGTTCAACTCAGGATTAAGGCTCAGATACTCCCGCGTTGCCAGAATCCCGGTTTTCGGTAGGATTGAGTGCTCGTAAGCACTCGACCTGTAGACTTGTGGTCCTTGACGCGGTCTGCGGAAGCTACCTGTAGATCCCGGTCTGACGATCGGCTCGATTCCACCCGTGCGACTTCGCGTCCAGGGGGAGGTTCTAGGCCGAATCGCTAGAGGACTCTTTCAAATACTTCTGTGCGGAGCCTTCCATGGACGTTCATGAATCCAGAACTTCAAAGGTGCTCCGTAGTGCGTGTGGTTCCTGTGGTGTAGTGGTTATCACATCCGCCTAACACGCGGAAGGTCCCAGGTTCGAGCCCTGGCAGGAACATTAGTTTTTGGCGGAGGTCAGGGTTGAGTCCTCCGACTCTTCCTATAATTAAGGATGAGAACTCATTCCTCACCGGATCGAGTTCGTTCTTGGCACCGTGGACTTGAATCTGGTCTCGCTAAGCTCGGTGGTTCGCCCTAATGTGATATTTTTCGGGTCCTTCGAATGAATGAGGAGGAGTTAGACAATTTCAAGTTTAGATTCTGGTCGATCGTGCGCAGCCGTCTGGAGGCTTCAGGTTTCGGTCAACTATCTTATCCGCTGTCAGTCTGAAGCTCTTCAGCTGGAACTTTGGGCGCGAAATGGATATGAAAAGGAAGATTGACCGAAGAATATGGACTCTTTTTCAACGTTTTGTGGCGGACTCTACCCAGAGGGCGGTTGGAGTAGTTCAAACGCCTACGCAACAATCCTCCGCTCTACCAACTGAGCTATCGACGATATTGCAATACTTGGCATCCATCATCACTCAAAACACATTCTTATTTGATTTGGTTCGAGACCCCCTACCAATGAGGTGGGCAGTCGGATTGTGCTGTGAGATCTCGTGAATTGAAACTTTTCGGGAGCCCTCTCTCGTGGCGTGCGAGATTAAACGCACGAGATCCAGTTTCTTGGACAGGTTTCTCCAGCGGGACCTTCTGAATTCTCGGAAAGACTCAAGATAATAATTTCTAGGGTGGTCTTCTTCTATGCCTTAAGACATAGGAAAAAAGCTGCTAAATCGCAAGGCAGAAACAATTTCTGTCGATTTTCCCCTCGTAGGCTTGTATGAGAAGCTCGATTCCGTTAGATTTGTTCCATAAGGAAGCAGAGCGATCATCTGAATAACAAGGTCAAGGCCATACAGCGCAATCTGTTGGCGCGCCCGGCAACTAGTTGCCATCAGGAGGAAAGAAGATAGAAGGAACGATAGAAAGTAACGACGTCGCGACGTTGTTCGAACAGATCGTTAAGACATGTGGCTCCCAATTATTTTCTGAAATCATGATTCCGATCTTCGGAATCGGATTCAGCTCGCTCTCTCTCTCTCCCCGCCAATTTTGGAGATTCTCTCCACTTTCCACGGAAAAATTGAATGAAACGTCCGAATTTTAATGGAAAGTAGTCTCAAGCAAGTCATTCGAAGTCGCTGTGATGATCTCCGAGGACTCTAGAATACTATTTTGGGGTTTTCTGAGCTCTCCGTTAGACCATTAGCCTGTTCTTGAGTCATTCAGAATAATGGGCTCGTCCGGGATTTGAACCCGGGACCTCTCGCACCCTAAGCGAAAATCATACCCCTAGACCAACGAGCCGTTATTTATGTCCGGATTAGAAAGAAGGCTCGAATAGTCAGCGCCTTTATTGCCGCCGCTAAGGTTCCTTCGACTTCATCATCGATGCGGTGCGGTCGATGGAACGCAGGAGCGTATCCACGAGTAGGCGAATCGAAGAGCCTGATAGGAGTCCACGGACGGCGGTAAAACGCAGACCGGCAGAGAAGAACTTCATCCAGTTCTGCGGTGCTCTTTTTCTTCCACCATTATTCTCTATTTGTCGTCGCTCGGTGTCTCATGTCCTGGTTCTCGTCTGACTCAAACTTCAGCGTCCGCGAGGAGTCAGGGAGATTATCGTCCATTCTCTGCCTGCTTTTTTCTTCGATTTTGAACGAAGTCCGCAATCCAATTGGTGCAGAGAAAGTGCGTCGAACTCTTCTCCGTTGAATTGATTCTGTCACTCAATAGTTCAAACGTCGAATGATCTTCTCCTGAATGAGCTGACCGCGGGCATCTGAATATTGTCAGAGCCGTACATGGGATAAATAGTTGGCTTTCACGGCCCATCAGTGCACAAGTTGCGATACGAGTGCTCATATTCCACAGTTCGTGTCAAAGTCAAAATATAGTGCGAGCGTGCACATGTGGGCGATGCTTGCAATCACTTCTATTGCGATCTGACGCTGACTGGATACTCCTTGCGAACGCATGATCTCAAGACCCCGATTCTGAAGTCGGAAAGAATTTCATTGCAGCTTTTCACAACCTAATTTACTGATTCAATACATTCTCGAGAAGGTGATTTCGAATCAACGGCCGTAATCTTGGATGGGAATGTTTATGACTGCTTCCCCTTGTTGTCACGATTCGCAAGCACAATCACAATCACATGGGACATGAAGCCTACTAGGATAAGACCTCGAAGTTCTACCGGATTCGTCGGGGAATTCTCATCTATGATCCGCGTTCAATCTTCGTTTCGACTTCCGTGCCGAGATTAAATTCTTCAGCAAAGAAGGGAGATAGAACATTTCCTCAGTATCAGGAAGTTTCAGAGGAATGCCTTTCGCCCTGGAGGTAGAAGTTCAAGCTCGTCCATCTGGTTATCAACAGATCTCCGAAATCCGTCAGCGTGAACAGTGATCAAGCTTTTCGTTAGTCACCGAACTTTGTGACGAGCACTCCGGGTTGTCGATTCATAATTGGAGCGATTCGTCGCGATGAATGCCGAAATGTGCGTTCACGAGAATAACGAGACAAAGACGCACGAATCAATCCTCGTTTGGACCAGACGCGAGGGACGAGCTGAATAGAAATCTCTGCGATTAAGCCGATGAGAGCGACACATGAGCCGATGGAGACAACTGTTGTGAAAAACTCGCTACGTGATTCGCTCATGTCGGATTGGTCCGGTTCATATCTGGAAAGAAAGTTTGAAAGTTCTTCGCTCCGATTTCCTCTTGAGGTGCAACATCCGAATCTCCTCTTCATGGCGGCTTCTTGTCTTCTGTTTTTATCTTTTATGGACGAGCGAAGAGGGAACTTGAAGAGGTCGTACTGCAGAACTATCGAAGCATATTGGTTCCACTCAAAGTTGTCAACGAAAGAGGGAACAATCCAATTGTCAGTTGTGAAGCTGTTTCTTTCGCGGGCGTCCGGGTCATATGGGGAAAAGTACCATTTTAGGCCATAATTCTCGGCCTTGATTCGATAGATGTTCTGAAGATCAAAAGAATGGCGAATTCTATCGATTTCAGCGTTCGAGCCACAGAAGATTGGATCTCTACCTCCAAGAAGTCTCGAATTGTAGTGAGCAGGACTCCAAAACGAATCAGCATCGACAGTGAGGTAACTTCTACCTGAATAGGCGGTATGTGTAGAATACGAACAATCTTGAAGCTGAGTGATACGCGAGTTATCGGGTACTGTGATACTTGAAGTCATGTCGTCGACGAGAACGAGCGAAAAGAACATATTTCCGATTATCCACGCGAGACCCGCGACGGCAGCTCTGTTCTTGAGTTTCTCCGAACATCCTCCGGAACTAGATATTGTGCACAGAAGCGCGAAAACCGTATTCATCGAAACTGAGTCCGTCAGCAACATCAGCGACATGCCGAGTAGGGCCATGATAGACAGAACGGGTATGTTGAACACTTGTCCCCTAAGTCCAGAGGAGGGGACATGGTAATCGAAAGCATGAGGCGCCACTTCATTGTCCATAAAGATTGGCATCCTGGGGGAGTTTCTCGAATTGAAAGAGTACAAAGTGATTATGACGTCTATGTTAAAGCACGGCTCAAGGTTGCTAGCACTGTACAAAAACAGTACGGGCCCCGGTTTCCTCGCAAACTTCAGTTTCTCGAGTTCTTGGGCCCTCGAAAGTCGCCCGGGACACACTCCTCTTGCGTCGACCGACATCCAATCGGAGAGACACTTATTCAGTGATGAGGCTGGTTTGGGATTCCCATGGAGTCTCATGGAGAAACCGAATGACATCTTCGTATAGCGTTCAGTGATGCACTTCACCGGTTGAGAACGGTTCTTTTTGAGCGAACTATCCACGAAAATCGTTTCCCTGAAACGATTCGGAAAGGCCCATAACAGCTCCGCGATGCACGACTCGGATTCTCTGTCTTTAGTGATCACAATCAGTAAGTCAGTCGCGTTGAGTCGCCGAGGAGAGGTCGACTTCGTTAGCCCAGCGAGTGTCCCCGCCGGTATTCTGGTTTTAATCTTATCGCTATGATTGTAGCATAAGAAAGCGATTCTTCGTTTCCGTGGGATCCGAACATTGTCAGCGAAACTGTCATCCTCTGCGAAGTTTCGAAGCGTCCTGGTCAGAAGAGGGTACGGCGACGTAGCGATCCAATGCTTCAGATGGCAATCAACGAACTCCATTTGAACGCTGTCCATCCGTGTGAGGTCGTGGAGTTTGCTCGTTACGTGAGAAACTATTTTCTCGTCATTCTCAGAAGCTTGATAAGTAGATTCCAAATGTCCATGCAACGAGATGTCCTCATCCAGGGGAACAGAGCTTGCAAAATTCGAAGGCTCTCGACGCAGTTCTTTTCGGAACAGGAGGATCGCCGTCGCAATACAGAAACCACATCCGAAAAACCGATACTTGCGGCGGAATCGGTTGAGAATTCTCATTTTGAAACGCTTCGCTCGAGCGATTCTCGAGAAATGACAGCGCTTCTCATGTAGATACTACGTCCTTGCAGACTGGCCATCGATAACTCTAGCCGACGTTTCTCCGCAAGGTACGACAAAGACTCGTTCGAACCGCGAGAGCTCGGTGAAAGTTTCAACAGCGAAATCGAAAAGCTAACATTTTATTCAAGCCGGCAAGAACATGATATTTTTCCTTCAAGAGTTAGAATCGCTGAAACCTGCATATTATATCCGCGCAAAAGTACTATAGGCGCTGCTCGCTGTACCCAACACCGATTTCTAAGGTATATTCTCTCAGCCATGCAAGCCTGGAAATCCACAAACGAGACTGCGAAACTCGATGAATCTCCTCCAAACAAATCGAGATCGGCCGCACAGATACACCGATGTTCCGAGGCGCCGCACAGTGGGACGAAACAGGAAAAAAATGATGGTGATCGCCTCCCATCCAGTCATTGTTCATTCGCTCTCAGTTGAAGCGATCGAGTCTCGACGCATCGCGACCGTTTTCGTCTTTACCGAGAGATACTTTGAGCCTCGTTCCATCATAACAACTTATCTGTCCCTCAACCGAATGAGAAGAACGGCAGAAAACTCACTGAAGGTGACTCTTCCCTGCTCTGAGATCAGACTCCGATACATTCGGGCAAACTCCGGAATTTCTCTGAAATCCTGGACAGGAGTGATTTCCGGGAGAATTCGAGTTCACTTGAATTTCAGCACACAATTGTCGAGATTCATGAAATCAGTCGAGCAGAGGAGACCAGTAAAGAAATATCTGTTGAATTAGTGAGGCTCTCTATGCTCTCTCAGTCGTGGTCCATCGGGAAAAATTCATAGAATCGCTCAGGTTCGCTGCACAAAGCGGTTTCCGCATGATTTAGGGCATTTCCGAATTCGGGTCTACGGCATACATCTGAATTTCTCTCCCATCAGGTGAAGAAATCAACGGATGAGTGTCTGCAGGTCCCGTCAGACCCGACTCATTCTTGAGCTCTTGATTTATCAAGAAAAAATTGTGGGACAGCTCGATTTCGCCGCGCAGATTCGTTTTTAGACGATTTTTGTATGCTTCGAACTGGGTCTCAGGCCGCAACTATTGGACCTGCTGCGATCGCACGGAAAATCGAAGAAATCGAGCTGTCGTAAGATCTGTTTGCACTTTCGTGTACTTCAGAGCCCCAGTATACGGAAATTTACAGGAAATTTCAGATCCACTGAGCACATTCTTTTCCTCTCTTAGCATAGCCTTGTCCCACTGTGCGCGGGACTGGGCAATGAAGTAGGATTCAAAATCTTGCAAAATATCCTCTCCCTCTAATCCGTCTGCACGGGTGGCACCTTGAATCCTGTCTCCCCCAGATGTTCCGGTACGCAGAATTGAATTCCCAGGTTTCCTTCCCCCCGTTCTTTCTGAACGGAATTTTCCCATTGCCGTCTATGGCGTTCAACTTGAATGCCCTGTCATACATTCTCACATTCAAACCAAATTTCATGTCTGTATCTACCTAGAGCGATATCCTATAGGGTTGGGTTAGAATTTTCCGCTGAAGCGGCGGCCAAGAGCAGACGGGCTGGCAGCCTGCCTTATGATATACACCCATTTTCTGTCCCCGCGTTCTTTCTGAAAGGGTTTCCCATAGATTAACTCATGTTCTTTCGAACGGTTTCCTCAGCATAGGATACCCATCCCGAAAAAGCGCAGTTTTTCTGTTCTCCGTTCAAGATGGTTGCGTCCTCACTAGTACCGAAACAGAGCGGGTATGAGTGGTTTCGGAATCGTGGCTACACACAAACATCCGAGGCTGATTCCGGTCTTTTCCCGTGCGAGCTGCAACATGGCGGTCGGAAAGAACAAGGGACTCTCGAAAGGAGGCAAAAAAGGCCTGAAAAAGAAGATGTAAGTGACTGAAATTGACGTCAGTCGCTAGCCTGGGCCGTCGGTCGAAGATTCTCATGTGATTTCACGACAACTTGTGACTTGATGCCTACGATTTGAGTGGATGTTTCCAAGGCCTATGCCCGCTTGCGTTCCGTGTGAGGTTTAAAGTGGCGGATTTTAGTAATATGTTGATGGTATCTGCGGCCGTAGAGAGTGTACAGCCAAGAGGAGCACAAGTCGAGTTTGGGGCGTCAAGCCGTGAGCAGTGTCTTGCTCGTGGATGGAGCATTCGAACATGAATTCGAATGTGGCATCTGAAACGTGGACATGAAGCCACCGGCTCCGTTTATCCGGGATTCCACACTGCTCGGTGCTGCGTGAAGTGTTCAGAGACTCTACATTGTGCTGGCAGGATTTCACGACTATTCTTTGGTTTACCTGACTTTGGTGCGGCTCCTCAGACAGTTACTAATTGGCTACCGGTTTTTCCTTTCAGTGTCGACCCGTTCACTCGCAAAGATTGGTACGATGTCAAGGCTCCTTCCATGTTCCAAATGCGCAATGTTGGAAAAACTCTCGTGAATCGTACGCAGGGAACCAAAATCGCCTCCGATGGCCTCAAGGGTCGTGTTTACGAGGTTTCCCAAGCTGACCTGAACAACAACGAGGATGCTTTCAGGAAGTTCAAGTGAGTTTCTTCTTATGACGATGTTGTGTCTTGTATCCTTGTGCTAGTAATTGTGATACAAAAGCGACTGGGATCCCGTCCCAAGCTGCTCGATCTAAGCTCTCGTTCGTTGCTACCAAACCTCTAATGGACCTCCTCTCGTTCGTAGACTCGTCTGCGAGGAAGTGCAGGGCCGTCACTGCCTCACAAACTTCCACGGAATGGACTTGACCACTGACAAGCTCCGCTCCATGGTCAAGAAATGGCAGACCCTGATCGAGGCTCAGGTCGACGTTCGTACCACCGACGGTTTCGTTCTTCGTCTGTTCTGCATCGGTTTCACGAAGAAGACCCAAAGTCAAGTGAAGAAGACTTGCTACGCCCAACACGCTCAGGTCCGCGCCATCCGTCGCAAGATGGTCGATATCATCCAACGCGAGGTGTCCTCCTGCGATCTGAAGGACGTCGTCAGCAAACTGATCCCCGAGTCGATCGGAAAGGACATCGAAAAGAGCTGCAACACCATCTTCCCTCTTCACGACGTGCTCATCCGGAAAGTCAAGGTGCTCAAGAAGCCCAAATTCGACATGAGCAAGCTCCTCGAGCTGCACGGCGATTCAAAGGGTTCCTCCGGCGCCAAGACCGCCGACGGTATGGCTGTGGACCGCCCCGACGATTACGAGCCCCCAGTGCTCGAGACCGTCTAGGTGTGAGGACGATAAGGAGACCACTTCTTATCATCGACATTCACTCTTGGGGTAATAAAAAAAAAGTCTCACGAAACAATGCCTTTTTCCTCTGATATCAGATCACATTTCTCTCAGCAGCAAGACAAGATTTCTTCTCTCCGAACATCGGTGAAGCCTAGGCATCCGGAGGTGATCTCTTGGAGAAGTTTTCTCTGAGATCTTCGAATGCGACCGACGTTACGTTGTGACGTTGTCCATTTCTCTCCTCAAGTCCTCTGGCTCTCCTGAGCAGCTGTGACTCGGGTATCTCTTGACTCGAAAACTTCAAAACTGAGCGACGAATGCTAATTTCGAGTGCCCTGAAGTAGCTTTCCAAGGGAATGCTCCTTATTGCGAGAAGACACTTGGAGAATACACATTATTAACTTGATGACGATGATCTTCGGACTGCGCCGAATCCTCTTTGAGCGGTGGAGATTGTGCGGCGAAAGTTCCCCAGCCAGCAATAGGCTTTCCGATTTCTCTACATTTCTAGGAATTTTTGCTGCAAACTTGTTGCTTGAATCGATTCCTCCAAAGATCCACCTCTTAAATTTCTTGTGAGCCTTTATGTAGAACCTTCTGTGAGACCGGATGATTGCAAGCAGTGACTTCCTTGTATTTTGTCGGAACACCACTGAGTGAGAGCACCATTTTCAGTCGGTGACAGTCAATGCGACCGGGGGTTGCGGAACCGGTGTTTTGGTTTTGCAGGCATTGTTCGATTGAGTTCGCTCTACTGAAGAACGTGTGAAGGATTGCTCTGAGTTTTGAAGCAACCCCTCCTTGAGTCGCTCGGCATGACTTGATGTTTTCCACACTCAAAGGATCCGTTCTCGCCAGATATTGACATCAGAATTGTTTTTGCTCTCCTATCCGAGTCAAGCAAAAGCCCAAAGTACTGCGGGATTGTGTGTCTCTGAAATGACACGGACATCTTCTCAGAGTCAAAGAGCAGTTAGAGGCGATGTCGTATTCTCGTATTGATGAATCGAATTTCGCAGTCGTGAAAGATGGTAAGCAGATGTACAGTGGCGGTGCCAGTGTTTTTCATTTAAGAAGCTGAAATTGGAAAACTCTTCCCACGCTAGTCTAAGCCTAGATGGCCTAGGAGACTTGGTTTTGAATATTCTGAGCCATGTATGATATTTTGATGAAACTGTTTGGGTACGGTTTGAATGAAATGATCTTTCGGTGAATCACGAAAGTATCAGGGAGAATGAATGAATTAATGAACAATAACTTGGATTCAATATCACCGCAGGAAATCCAAATGCACGAACTTGGGAGAACCATTTTTCTATCTCCTGCTTGGCGATCGCTCGATCGCAAGCTCGAGTTTCGTCATGCAGCAATCCAGAAGAATTTACTGAAGACACCTCTCAGACTTTGAGTACAGAATGCGAAGTTCCTGATGATGAAATGTCGTTCGCTCCCGCTGATCGCAATGGAACTTCGGCTCTGCCCCATTCATGGAAGGGTAGTTTGGGGCGATGGCTCCTCGACTTCGAGAACGAAGTCCGACTCTTGAGTAGACATTCTGCGGAGAAACTTCGATCGACTATATACAACTTCTCCCTGAAATTTTGGCAAGCCGAGCTTGCTGAAATTTGCTTGCCGCTGGAAAAGAAATGTCCTAAGCGTCGACTTCACTTGTCGACAAGCCAGAATTCCAACATCCGTCGCACCCTCCTCACGTGATGGGGGCGTGCGCAGTGGGGAGGAGGGAGCAACAGGGCAATCGACATCTCGACGTCCACAAAAGAAAAATTACTCACTCCCACAACCCTTATAAGAAGAGCACCTGCCCCCACTCGTAAATTATCAGAAAACTTTGATCTCGTACTTCACTGAAAAACATCGGTAGCGGTTCTAGAGTCTTGCAGTAGCGATAAGTCAGTAAATTTTGTGAGACTAGGCGTTCGGGAAGGATCCAGAGATTCGTAGATCGAGAAAAATAAGTCATCACAATAAAACTGCGACCTGCTATAATTCACGTCGGATTGCCATGAATAAAGAAGTATCTGTCTCCGGTCCTCTTGTAACCACATAATTCGAACAAGACTTCACTATATTGCCACTTCTAGTACCAGAACTGTTTAACTGGGAGCGATCGATTCACGGTATGGCGGCAGACGAGGGAATACGGTGACGAATGTTCGAAATGAACAAAATCTCAAATAGCATAACGAATTCTGTCGAATTATTCCCTCCTGTCAGACTCTGGATTTCTTCCGTCGAAACACTCGAATCTCACAGCCAAATCGAGCAAGTGACCAAAGAATTTGCAGTCTCAGCAATGTGAACGTTCGATTCCGGAATAATCGAGCTCTGTCATTCGGAAGGAATCCCTTATGGCATATTTCAGTTGGATATTCGAGCCATTGGTGAGAGAAAGAAGAGCATCACAAAATCTCCGATCTCCCTATATTAGAGCTGGATGTCGGATGAAATCCTCAGTTGGTTTCGGGAACTCAAGTGTGCCAGATTCTTGTTACACAGTTGGAGGATGCTCGGACAACATTCGGAGGTGAGTCATGACATTTCTGAGCTCTAACCATCAATTTCCTCTTGGGATGTTTGACGGGCGGTTATGCTCAGGATTTGGGATCGTCGTGCTCCGCTGCTCACGACCTCATAGCAATGCCTCTTCTTACAATAGATGTAGATCGAATGCTAATGTTATACTTTCGATTTCAAGTCGAGAATGTTCGTACAAGCGGTGTTGTGCTTGATCCTCCTGGAGTCAGCCTTGAGCGATTGGACAGCTGACCTCTACATGGACCAGATTCTTGATGACAGTCGCGTAAATGTCCTCAATGTTTTGAAGCTGTTCTGGTTCCCGGAATTCTCAAATCCCCTTTCTTCCAGGCACATCCTATCGCAATGATCTTTTGAAGCTTCTTGTTACAACACCGTCAGAAGAATCAGCTCCGCTCTTTTGTCGAGCCTCTCCTTCACTTGATGTTTATAGTTAAACGACATCTTAATTCACAGCCGGATAGCACAGTCGAAACTCTAGGAAGAGAGTTCTCGACAACAGACCAAGAACTTTCGGCCAACTTTGGAGCGCCCCGTGCCTTTGGTTTCAACGAGTTACGACGGATGGGCCCTTGCACGCTGCAGCCAAACGGAATCACATCAAGGATGTCTTGCCCGATCGATCTTAGTCCAATACGGATCTACACTTCTGTCGAACTCCAGGTTCGGACCAGTTTCTCATTATTTAGCAGAATAGTCCAAAACTTCGTGCATTCCTTCGGGGACTCTCCGAAACTCTGAGTGAAAGGAATCATTGCTTTCCAGACGATGGACGATTCATGGCAAGCACCGCGGAAAGCCGTGATACAGAGCAAGGTTCTTCCTGGGAGCAGCTTCGACGTTGATATTTTGGAGCTCCAAATTTTCGGAATAACCAGTACCAGTGTGTTCTTATCGGTCAACGAAATCAACTTTGAATCGAGAGTTTTGAACGGCGAGCTTCAGCTTGAGCCTGAAAGGTTCGGACACTCTAACGCTTTGTATTTCATTAAGCGAACTCCAAGTTTCCTTCGAGCTGTAGAAGAATCATGAACCAATTCGTGGTCATCCTGTGAGGACTAAGGAGCTTGATCGAGCATCATAGCATCGTTAATTTTTTCAGAGAGATGGATTTCATCCAACAGCTCGAAGATGAACTTGAAACTCTCCTCCGCGTGGGAATCTTCAAAGTTTATTGGCATAACCTCGAACACGCCGTGGAAGTTCACCCATTGTCCGGGGGTCCATTGGGGAAACCTTCAGGGCTCGCGCCAGCCACAAATGCGTCGACGACGAGAAACAAATAGATGATAGAAAATTGGCTTTTCGAGTGAGCATCAGATAACATGTGTGCTGTGATTCGACTGTTCCCCATTGTGCCGAAACTGCTCGGAATGACAACGCGGGCTGAGAAGATACGCCGACTTTTCCCGCCAGGACATGAAAATAAACACCGAGAAAAGACTGAACGCTTAAAAAGATGATACCATTATTTTCTTGAACAGTTCCATCGAATGGGGATATACCGGGTCTGTGGAGATGAATTGAGTCTTCTTTTTTTTTGCATGCAATTCCGGCGAACGAAACAAGGCTTCAGTTATCATCATTTTGAAGCTCGTCTTCCTTGCTACAAAACGAAGCCAAAATCAGCTTGCTAACTCCAAACCTAACGATTTGAGACCACTTTTTGCCAAGCAAAGGAGAGATGGAAAATGAACATCCAGCGGGGATTCGAATAGCACACCCTCGAACGATGCCACCGAGCTGATCTCGATGCCACTCTGAAGCTCATCTTACTAGCTGCATTCGTGGGAGGCTCAAATAAAAATGAATTCGTAGCCAGAAAGATGAGCTTCCGAGTGACATCGAGGCCAGAGTTTCAATACCTCGTTTGTTTGGCAAGATGCGCTCTCGAATCGTAAGATAGGTATACGGATGGTGCGGCACCGGGCATTGATGAACCGTGAACCTACTCTCATAGCTGTCTCAGCAGTCCACCGGTGCTCACATTCCAAATTCAAACCTGGAGCATTTTTGGCAAGCTTTGGGGTGTGCGAAATAGAAACTCTGGTTTATATTCCTGAACAAATTAATAGGAGACAAGATTGAACTTCAACCCGATTTCCCTCGGGATAACAGGGTGAGCTCTCGAATCGGCAAACCTGAATATCGATTTGCCTTGTCTCCGGCTCGAGTTTATCAATCCGGGGTGAGATTATCAATCGAATGCTGGGAATTGAAGAAAATGTTCGGTCTCCGTCATTCCATTGAGTGACGGAAGCGCTTCAAGCTCCCGTCATGGGAGAAATGCACTTCATCGGACTCGCCTCAGCAATTTGTTCAACTCAATGGTTTGAAATAGGAAAGCGCTACGAGCGGCCAAGTGAGGAACCCGTGCGAATCATAATGAAACCTATCATTCTGTTCATGATCGTCATCATCCATGGTACATTTAGAAGACCTGGCTGAGCATGTAGCACCGATGAAGCAACATGGTTGAACATTGATAATCAAAACGATGAAAACAACACTTTCTGGTCTCGCAGAAGTCGTCCAAACGATTCGATAGAGCTAGATGTTGAAGATAGGAAAGACACCTCGGATAAGCTATAAAAGGATCGTCGATGAATAAAAACAACGAGTGTTCTGTGCAGTCTGGCCACAGTGCAAGTCTCCAGTTTTCGATTCCCACACAGATTTTCTCATCACTAGACAGACTCGGGAAAATCACTGATTGCTCTCGCACCGATAGGGCAAAAACTCCGGAATTTCGACAAACACATTCTCGATCAACGGAAGACTCCAGCAATGTAGTCAGTGGCGTGCAGGCACTTTTTAGGGGGCTGTGTCGTGATTTGTAAGAGTAAATCACAGAAACGGGAAACCTTTGAGGCGAAGACGTGCAATCCGTATGCTCACTTTCCACGTTGCAAAGGATGGAAACCGTTAAAGAGCTAATCGGACATGTTTCGCTGCTTTCGGCAACCAGTCTTTCCATACAGCGATGGTTTTAATGTGGGAGAAAACAGTGGGGGGGAGGGGTAGCGGCGTTTCCGAATTTCGCATATTCCAGGGATGTCCAATTCAAATTTGCGGCGGGCCGCATGGGATGATTCGGTGAACTCCCTCGGGCCAGAGTTTGAAAAGACAGTGAAATGCCAACTTTCAAGGACGAAAAATGCTCGAAGCTCACACAGGTTTCTCTGGGATTCCTAATATCACAAAAGACACTGGATGTGTTGCCATTCTCTGTATGAAAATAATAATTTAAGTTGAACATATCACTTCTTCGTAGAAAACGGTGAGCATGTCGCCTCTACTAGCTGACTGAAATCTGGAAGTTTCATTCAAAACTTGCTCCGAGGGCCATTCCAAGTGTTGATCCAAACTCCGACCGGCGGGCCGGACGGGAAGCCCATTGGATGTAATCCCTAATGTCGTGAGAGCGCGCTCAGATGTCAACGAGATCATACCATGAAGCCGAACTTCCAAAAGATAACTGACATCGTATTGATCGAGAAGTGATATTCAGGCGGCTCAAGTGTATTTTGCCTTCTAGACATCGAGGCGGTTTTTCGCCGTTTTGTTCCAGAACGGACCCGTCCTCAACTGTCAAAAGAGCTTCTGCCATCGAAACTCCATCGCCATCGATTACAGACGGGAAACTCGGATCATCCGACAGTAGTTCTCGAAAACATCATCGTCGAAATGACGCTGGAAAGCATGGGTGGAATACGCTTGTCAGAATACATCTGACCATGAGTGCTTCTGTATCTACGTTCAATTTGAACAACGCTGAATAAGATCGGCACTCGATTAGGCTACATCACACTTGTTCTTTTCGGACTGAAAGTTCGCCTCGGGCATGGGCTGGAAAACATTCACGCAGCTGAGGGGGAGTAGGAGGGGTTATCAGACATGTACCATGCACGTGCCGCGTTGTTGTGTGTTCGAACGCAGTTCACACTGAGCGAGAACTTGAGAAATCGCGCTCAAGTTCGAGTTGCGCTTGGATTAGATCTGCGCTCAAATCGAATCGGCGCTCAAATCAGACAAATCGGGCCCGGGCGAGCCATCAAGCGACACAAGAGTAGGTTTTCGGACATGTGTGGGTCTTCAGCGCGCCGACACCGCCGTTTCGTTCGTCGTCAAGGCTGGCTTGCTGGCTGAGTGGTATTCAGTTTAACATCAGCAGCAGCAGCAGCAGCAGCAACAGCATTGGACTCTCCTCTTCCGCAAGTGTAGGGTCTGTCGGTGCTGTCCCTTTACTATGCGGTGGTAGCGACGGTGGCTGTAGTGCTGGTGGCGGTGGTGGTGGTGGCGGTGGCCTCCCTTGTTTTTCAACGCTCTGCTCTCCTAGGTTCGCTCTCAGACCAGCGAAGCGGGCGACTACTGCAAACGAAGGCTGTGCGTAACTTGTGGTTCTACAACAGCCTTCCGCTGGTCGGCGGACAGCGACGAGTCGAGTGGGCTAGCATGTGAACCCGCTCAGAGGTCCAGATGATCTTCGTGGTGAAAACAGTTGCCGCTGGCTGTTCTCTGTAGCCTACACTCTATTGATGAGCCTCGAAGGTGAGAGATAAGAAAATCGACGAATTTTCTAGCAGTCCCTCTTAGTTGTGACGTTTGGATTTTCTGATGTTTTTTTTGGATTTTGGCGAAATGATTTTCTGGATTTCGAGTGGGTGACACCAGCTGACCATTGATGGCGCATTTGTAGTCGATGGAATGTCGGATGGAGAGGTCTTCTGAGAATCGAGATCTGAGAAATTTCCAAATGAGATCTCCGCGCGTGACTGGTCACGAGAATGCTCTGGCCGCCATCCGCATATTTCCATGACTAAGTGACGCTGCTGATGATTGAATTGGAGACGCGGAGATCACTCAATCAAATTGGAAACCACATCAAGCGGTTCTTGAAAGATTGCATTCAGCGAATGCTTGCGTCTTGAACTCGATTCCCGATTTATTATGAAGCAAGACGCTCCCTCGAGTCCGAATGAGCTCCTTTAGAATTTGCCTTAAAGAGAATTCCCCTGATTACACTCGATGTTTCTGGAAGGACTGTTTTCTCGAGGGGGTTGGAGTAGATCCAAGTGATGTGATTATTCTGAATGAGTCAGTGTTTCCGGCTTTCACGAAATTCTTCAGATTCAGAGATTACTGGCTCGACGTATCGGCGGATGACGGCCAGTTTTTCCTAATGATTTCGAATATTTTCACTATGTGCTGCAGTAGAAGGCGCTCGCTCTCGGGACTCCCCATGTGGGGTGCTCATCGAGCTTGCGGAGTCTTCCATGGCTGAGGGAACATCCAGTTGTCGAATAAGAAAAGCCGTTTGGATGAACAAGGTCGGTTGGGGCTGCCAATAGGTTTTTGAAATATGCAGTCGCATGATTCGAATCCGTGAATGCATCGTAGGACAGTAGGATCGCTTTGTCCGTGCTGTGTAAGCACCGTCTCCGAAGCTGTTTGCCTGTTAGCCAGTCATATAGTCGACCACACAGCCCGCGCGACCAGGAGTCGGCGAGAAACGCTCCCGTGGAATCATTGTCTCGATGCAGTGCATTCAGATTTCAAAGTAGAGGCCCTGGAACCGCCCTTGACATTTTTCCTGATCGTGTTTAATCCTAGTTCCGACTTGGAGCTCTTTGGCGTTTGAATGTTTGCGGAAAATGCTCCTGGCTAGAAAAACCCTTGCGCCACCATGTCGGAACAGCTTTCAGACTCCCACAAAAGAGGAAGAATCCAAAGCGTGGCTTACGGTTGTTATGCAGCAATTGTATTCGTGAACATCGTCGCTCGGCTCATCCTGTCAACAATGACGAGATCAAGCTGAGCGGACCACGAAATCCAATGAATGCGAACAGCGAGACAAAATAGAATCATAATGCAGTTCGGAATGTGAGCATTTATTCATGACACAAATTATCCCGCATCGCTCCCTCAATTACATCTGTCTGTTGGCGTAGGACCGCGATTTCATCTTCTGGCAACGACTTGGGGCTTTATTCCCTTACTATCAGAGGAACGTCATTACCGAAAAAATATCCGGAATTCTAACGTATCATGGCGTAGCACTATATTAAATGATATGTTTTTGCTTTCTGAACGGACGCTCATGCTCCGGGCTCGTGTTGAGCTCAGATTCTCAGAGTCAATGCACGGTCGGTGTTTGAAGATTTCATGAAATTCGATCGAAGATATTCAGAAGTCTGTTTCTTGGTAGATGATGTCTGAGTCTGGCACCGAGGGTCCGGTCGACCCCCAGGACTCTGCTGCAAGTCCGCCTTGGCCTGAGAAACCGAAAAACGGCAAAGGAACTTCTTGGGTCAAGTTTGATGGAGCCGAGGACAAGGAAGCGGCGACGATTCAGCCGAGTTCGATGGAGGTGGTAGCCATGAAAGAAGGAGGCGACAAGAGAGCCAAAGATGAAACGAGCATCTACAGAAGCGCTCAATCAGGTACGTCAACAGTACATCCCCTCCCCAAACAGTACCCCATTTAGATTTTGTTGAAGCGTCGAATCCACAGATGGGAAGTGACTTATGATCCGATCGGATCAGTGGAGGGGAAAACAGATCAGTGATTCAAATCCAAGGGTTGATTACGTTAGACCGCGCCTCTAACCGTTGATAATAATTAGGACACTTATTGATTCGAATGATTGATCTTTCAGCAATCCAAATTGATTCGTCAGCTCTTCGTCCGTCTCCCCCGCGAAGTCCCGTGGTCGCGGCCCCACCGATGTCATCTGCTTACAATGTAGGAATGGCACCTTTCACGAACAAAGCTGATCCCGAGGACAAACTTGGTGAGTCAACTTTGAGCGTTGCTTCAACATCTCGTCCTTTAACTTCAAAGATCTCAGATCTGGACCTGCAAAGCGGAGAACTCACGATTTCTAAATTTCAGTGAATGGTGACGTCATCTGTACCGTGTTGCCCACGAACAAGGGTTGTGCCTGGGTGACTCGCGCGAAATTTCAGCCAAACTTGGTTCCGGAAGAAATCATGGATACAAATCTCACAGTGAGCCTTTCTCCTTGGAATCGGGCGTTGCATCCGTAATCATTTCATACGAAAGTTTCGGGCCTGGGCGGGCTTCTCGAGACAAAGTAATAAAACTTTCGGATTTTCCGCCTCACAGATCACCGTAGAAGACTACGTTCTCGCCCTTCAAGTTCTGACGAATGACGTGAGATTCACATTGTATAATGTATTGTACAAACGAATCCTCCTTTTGTGGATGATGCTGGGTTTCTTCATACTGCTCGGTCTGCTGTTTTCGGGTCAGTAAATCATGAACTTCTTCCCCATACTATGATTGAATGCCAACCAAACTGTGAACAGCTTCGAGTCCACGATAGTCGAACAGGATTCCTCGGGAGACGACGCGACGAAGGTTTGGACTATCTTTATTGAGCTTTCCATCGATTTCAGGAACGAAAGGTTTGGCTCTCTTCGGTGGCGGCGTGTTCTGGCTCATTGTTAACGCAACCGGCATCTTCGTCTGCATGTGGCTCAAGTTCAAGGTAAATCACGGCGAACGATGATAGACGGGCGTTGTATCTTGCCAGAAAGAAGAGACACAGAGACGAAAGCAAGAAAATGTCAAATCGATGTATATTTCCAGCTCTACCATTTGTTAGAGAGATGTATGGCTCATGTGAATAGCATACTCTTCAAACATAACATCATCCTCGGCCTCGATGATCGGGGAAAGCTCTCGTGCCACAAAGTTCACCTCATTTTCATCAATTTCGAAATAGAACCTTGTCTAGTGAGTAAGCTTTGGATGACTATTGAGTCGCCAATTCACCCTGTATTCATTCGGCTTATACGGCGCCTCGATCGCTTCAAACTCTTTGAAAATCATGCTGCCCTGATTTCAGAAATATTTATCGCTCATGCTCGAGAATCAACAGAAAGCCGATTCTATAAATCAGCCAATCGAGAATCCTATAATCAGATCGAGAATGGATCTCGATCAGGATGAGATCATCATCACGAGAGGTTCTGCCACGGAGCGCGTCACTCGAACAGAAGTGAGTGCGACACATGTTTCTGAGCGTCAAATCAATGTACAAGACGCTTAACATTTCATCAATGTGTGTAATTTTCATTATTTACAATGATGTTCATCCTGATCCTCGCTTGCAGAAAACCGCGGAAAAGCTCCTCTTGCGGTACAGTCAACGTTGGGTGAAGGAATTCGTACGAAAACGTTTGGACCTGAGCGTGCCGGTGCACCCGGACGGATTTTCAGAACCGCCTCCTCCCGCCCCACCGAGACATTGTGCGATGGCTCGCTGTCCCTGTCAATTCATCGAGGAGCATCTCCGGTTCAAACCCCTCACGAAGTGCAGCTGGTCAGAGTTGTGTTGTTAGTCCACGAAGGAATCGAAAAGAGAATCTCGTGATTGGAAGGATCCGTCACCGAGTGGAACACGAGACCTCCTCATGCATTTTTTCGCATCTGTCAAGTTGAGGAGACGCACCTTTTTGTAGGTCAATTAGTGACCCTTCCAGGCAGGGTAGTTCGCTCACAATCAGTTCATTCTAGCCGTTCAGAACATTGGGCGACAGAACAGCAAACCATTCGAAAAGCAGATGGCCAAAGGCAGCTAAGCATGGAGCGAAAAAAAATCAATCGGCTCCCTTCAGCCGGTGTGCCCGTGGCGCAACTGGAGGGTCGAGCAATTGTGTATTTCTGAGGCTCTGCATCGAGTCACACCTGTTTCTGGGACTCGGAACCCATTGATTGCAAACATGGAACTGAAGGCACTACACCGGAATAGGTAGAAAGAAAATATACTGCTTCTGAAGCGTCTTTCAACATTGGATCTGTGATTTGTCTCCTTGCATGCCCCGACAACGGGCATTCATCTCTGGCCAAGATTTTCATGAAATGTGGGTTCATATTTGCCAGCCTTATTCGAAAATATTAAGGTGCTTCAATCGCAGTCTGATGAAGCACGTGGCTGAAAGCTACACGAGATATCGAATTCAGTCGCATAATAACATGAACGCGACCTCTCGGATAGATATTGGCCGAGAATCATGTTTATCTCCTTAAGCGCAGGACATGACACATTCGAGGAGCTAGTTCTTTTCGATCAATATTTTTTTGACGATAAAGTGCAATACTGATCGACCTCCGAGCGCTATGCTCCCCGTAAGGATGAACCAACTTCAAGACTACTCGTTCGCCAATGAGTCGATGCCAAGGAATCAACGTAAAGTGCTCGCATCAATCATTCGATCGTAGGATCAGTGATCGCAAAGAAATATTGCTCCCTCTCATCGCTAGAGCAGAAGGATTTTCTCCACTTGGGAGAATTGAACGAGTCGTTTGGGTATTTATCGCAAATTGAGACTTTCTGCCTTTATTCTGGAATGTCTCATAGAAACGTCTACAATACTTGTATGTACATTGTATGCTTCATAATAATGTGATAAAAATAAGGAACATCTTTAAATATATCTATATATGAAGA
The DNA here is from genome assembly GCA_021527715.1 of Neoseiulus cucumeris. Taxonomy (NCBI): domain Eukaryota; kingdom Metazoa; phylum Arthropoda; class Arachnida; order Mesostigmata; family Phytoseiidae; genus Neoseiulus; species Neoseiulus cucumeris. The sequence goes on along the minus strand of JAJSRV010000076.1, from coordinate 208,313 downwards.
AAGATCTCTTTTTTACGTTCGAAGGAATCCAAGTTTCATCATCCGAAGTCCTCATCATAAGCTCACTGGAATGTCCACTTTGGTGGATCCCAATCCAGCTGCAAGGGAATTTCGATCTGTCAGATACAGGTTTTGCCGAAATAATGTTAATATACGACCGCCGGATTCCAAAATATGACGAGAAAATGTCGCGTGGTGCAAGAGGAACATTCACCTATGAACTCGTCGCACTGCTTGTGCGAAACAAGGTACTTGAACTTGTCACCGAGAGCTGCAGCGATAGCTTCACGGACTTCGTTCGAAAGTCCAGAGAAAGCTAAGATTGCTTTTTCTTTGGAGATTTCCTCCTGCAGATTCTTGAATGCCTGCAAGCAATGAGAGCTTAATCAAGAAGGTCTCGAGTCTTCGAAATATGTTTGTGAATCGGTGAATATTCTCGAACGAGTCTGGATTGGAGAAAAAACACAACGAATTTTTTCAACCGAGTTTATGGACAGTTTTGACCGGGTCTGTACAAAATTCTTGCAAAGTTTACACTGGGCGTCTGGCGTGAGACTATACGCCAACAATGAGCAGTTGATTTCCTCCGACCTCGCCGTCGAACCAAGCGGAGGAAAGGTCGATTCCCACGAGATATGAATCACAACATCAGACAGAGAGTTCGTTCCCGATTCGCTATGCAATGCACCGGACGCTCCTCGTTGTCCGAACGATGACCGAGGACGTTGAGATCATATGGATTTAATCCGAGTTTTTTGGCACGCAGATTGAACAAGTTTTTGTAGAAATGCCGGAAGCTTTCCGGGCACTCTTCGGCTGATGCATTCTTTGAGTCGAGGCTGAACTGTTGGTGTTGAAGATGCCGAATTCGGAGTTCCCCCGTCGACACTGACCACAAGAGAACGACGAACAACTCGTAGCCCACGCGAACCGAAGGACATGTCACGGCCTCTAAGGGCTGTGCCGTCGTCGTCGAATCGATCTGGATGCACAACGAGATGGTAACGATTCGAGAGTACGGACAGAAATCGAGGATATTCCCGTCATAGTTCAGAATGCTCACTAAATGTGTCTGGGTTTCCGCGCAGAAGCGCTGACCGATGAAGCCGCAACAGTAATCGAACTCTAGTTGCGTCTCGTTCATTTCAACGTACTCGTCCGCCGCCTCTGGCAGCTGTAAGTGCAGGAACAGAGGTCGATCTTTCGAGCCGTTGTAAAGAGAGAGGTTGCTTCGTTCTTTGGAATAAATTTTCTCGCAGAAATACGACCTTGTACGTTTCGACATCGACTGGGAGAACACCCAGTCCTGTGCGTTCGCTAATGGCTCCGATATCCGGAAAGCGGGATTCAGCTCCCCCGGTTCCACATCGTCTTCGTCGGCGCAAGGGAATACATCCAACATGTCAGTCTCCGTGTTGAGGATTTGTGCGTCTGTAGAAACCTCCTTCTCCGGGTCCGCAAGACAATATCCTTTCTGTCGAGTTGCATTCCTTCGAATTTGTATTTGGTGGCAGACCAGGGTTGAAGTCGTGTTGATGAGAACGTGGTTATCGACTCCGGCCATGATTTTCGGATCTGTCACCGAGAAGGCATTTAGGCTGCAGGTTGTTTGGAAGATGAATCCGTGTTGCAGACACTCGGACTTGCGAGTTGAGCACTCGGTGCAGGGTTTGAGAGAAGGCACCGCTACGATTGTTACGAGTACCATACTTTGTTGATTCGGTTCGTAGAGGAGATCCAGCGGATGACCGACAGCGACAACTTTGCTGTCGTCACCGGAGTATTCGGAGATTGTGATAACAATTGGAGAAGCCATCGAGAACAGCTCGACTTGATGCTGCAGCTCCAACCGGTAAGTCGGAGTGAACCACCAGAATTGAAGATGATAGCGATAGCGGAACATCACATTATTACGGTACTCTTCTGTTTTCGTGTACGACACAACGTGATTGCCGTTTCGGAGAAACCCCAAGAAAACATGTCCGATTGACAACAAGTGCATAGGGAGGCAGGAGCTGAGCTTGAAAACTAGACGACGGGGTATAGTGTGGTAAATCCGAGGAGGTACTTCGCGTGGTCCCCGGGTCAGCCTCCCGAACAGCTGCCGATTCTGAAGGTTTTGAACGATACTTCTCTTCTTTGTACGGAGCCGCGGGAGAGCCGAGGGTTCCGGCTTCTCGGGCCGCATTTTCGGAACCTAGAGGCAGCCAACAACCCACGAGGAAGTTTCTGTTTCTCTCCAGAACTCACGAACTTCCGAAATTGAAAACTACACTTCAGTTCGACAGCGCTCCCATTCGCACAGCCGCTGCCGCCACTGCTGGCCGAGTTGGTTCCGTTCGGAATGGCGCCAGCAGTGCCAGAGAGGGCGGGACGCGGGAAATTCGAACTTTTATCTGAATCGTCAAAACGAGATCGCCGAGGAGACGTCATAGACACCAAGCTACTAGGCACCTAAACAACAGAGATGGGCGCTCCGTGAATGCTTACCATGCAAGTGGTGTAATCCACCCGCGACAAGCGAGATCCGTCCACAAGCACCAGCGTGGTTTCTTGACCACCTCGACTCACTTCTTCACGAATATTTCGTCCGATCTTCCCTGTTACGTAGAGTGCGGAAGGGAACAATACAGTTCGGTCTATTCGACAAAGAACATAACTGGAATTGCTGGTCTGTGGAGAACGAAGAAACGATTTTTCAGTTGAATTGGTTTCGTGAGTCGTTCACGCAGCACCTCAAGCGTCGGATTGTTTCTGCGAATACACTGCGGCGAAAGGTTCTCGCATCGACAAGATGCAGCATCGCGTCGCGGAATTAGGTCGAGGGACCTCAATCGTGGAAAGTCAGGGGAAATCGAGGCAAAAGTTCCTCTGTGAGACGGAAGGGAGGAGCGTTCAATGCTGACCTTGACAGTTGAGACAGTGACGTTTGGCCGTGCGCTGTGGTGAAGCAGAAGTACAACGGCCACGAGAACGCCCATCATGATTCCGTATTCCAGGCCAAACAAGAACGATCCGAAGAACGTGAACAAATACGGCGCCATATCAACCCCTTGAGAACAAAGAGAAGCGTATGTTGACACGAACATCGTGTTGAAACAGAATCATCCGCGATTCCCATGAACTCATCATCTGTATGAGAAAAACTCACTGCTCGTCTTCCAGATTATTCCGACGTCTTCGTAATGAATCATGAATATGACCGAGGTTATAATGATTGCGGCCAGAGTAGCTTTCGGAATGAACTTGAAGTACGGCGAGAAGAAAGCTAACGCACTCAACACGACCGCGCCTGTGAAGAGGCCGCCCATGGGCGTTCGAACACCCGAACTGTTATTGATTGCACTCCGCGAAAAACTCCCCGTAGCCGGAAAGGCTGACACGAACGATCCCGCAATATTACAACATCCAAGAGCAACCATTTCTTGCGTAGCGTTCAGTCGTTTTCCTTTTGCTGAAACGGGAAAGAGGAGCAATGATGGATCCCCTCGTTGATGAAATATTCTCGACAGCTGTAACTGGAAACTTACAAAAAGCTTTGGCGATAGCAACGGACTCGAGTATCGAAAGCAGTGCTATCACAATGACGCCCATATTCAGATCCTGAAAGGGAATAAAGGGTTCCGTATATCCTCTATCTCGAATCCTTGATCAAGGACTCTCCTTGATAGCGATGTGAGGGTCTACGACCAACCGAAGATTCGGAACTCACGGTTACGATCTCGGGAAAAGTCACAGTTGTGGTTTCATTGGTTTTCGTATCGTTATAGGTGTACGAAAAGTCCGGGATACGGATCGCAGGGAGTCCACCTTTCACGGCGTCTGTCAACGCAAACGGCCGACGACCCTGGGCGTCCGATACAGCAGCTATTCCACCGCATATTAGAACAACGATGACGTTTCTCGTTGTCACCACTGTGAACCAAATGGTGTTGATCGATTTCGACAGGAACCTCGGAAGGCATGTCGTATCTTCGTTGATTCTCGCAGCCCGGAAGTAACGAAGGAGGAGCAGAACGACAATGCAACAGACACCAAGGATAGTATCGTTCCACCTGTGACAGCCAACGAAACAATCATGAGTCTAGGAACCCTACATCTCAAACATCCGTATTCTATGAATCTTTTAGTCCTTACCGGATGTGGCCGGAGTTCGCGAATAGCTGTCGGATAACTTCGAAGAAATGCTCCGAGTCGATTGGGATACCGGTTAAGCCCTTGAGCTGAGTAGAGGCGATTGTCAGAGCACTGGCTGATGTGAAAGCTGAGATTACGGAGCCCGAGATGAAATCAATTATGAAGCCTAGATTCAATAAACCTGTGGAAGAGAATCGGAGCAAGATTTCAATTGAACGCTCGGCTTAGATGAACTTCACAGACCCAACGGCGCCGGTGTCTTCTCTCCCATTCTCCGGCGATATTTGACCTCTATAGAGCTTCTGTCTCAACGACGCATCATAATTACCCAACAATAGCTGCACGATTCCGGATAACAACGCCAGAAGTATGGCATAGGTTGGTCCACCGAACTTTGTGTATTGACTTGTCATAATGCACATTATGGCGGTTGGTCCTATGGTGAGGTCTTTCGCCGATCCGACGAATATGTACACGAAGCTGCCCATGAACGCGGTGTAGAGGCCATATTCAGGAGGCAGTCCAGCCACACCGGCGAGGGCCAGTCCCTGTGGGATGACGGTTAGAGCGACGGTGACCCCCGCCACCGCGTCTCCGTAAAGGTCTTGGAAGTTGTACTTCGGTAGCCATGTTATGATCGGTAAACGCTCCAGCCATCTGTATAGAGCAGCGATTGAGTTTCTCTACGGGAAACATTTCAACTTCGCCCCTATTACTGAACCATACTGGAACAAGATAAAGAACGTCTACGATGGGGCCACGGCGATCGAGGGACACCGGATCGCTCGATGATTACGGAACTTGAGGTGGTCAATGGTGTCGCATTCCACGATTGTATCAAAGTGTCGAGTTCGATGGACGGAAACGTATGCGGGCAGTTTGAACACGAATCAGGTTCTGCTCTCACTTTCGGAATGAGTGACGCAACTACCGGTGAAAGCACGAGGAAGGCGAAGATAACGAACAAAGGAAGATTACAGGGCACTAAACCATGAACGCTGTTACAACTTATCTGAGGAAGTTTGGGCGGTTTGCTCGAGGCCAGACAAGGATTTTCGTGGGAAAGCGAAATTCATTCTATAGCATCCGTCGAACAGGACATAGTATGAAACGAGCGAGAGAGTGAACATGATAGGAATGGCGAGAAAGCGGTCTCAATACGTTACCTTTTGGGATCGGCACACCTCGATATTTGTTTCGAGCAACAGCCAGGTTCACTGGGTTCGTTGGTATCGATATCGATGTATCCATTGAAAGCTTCGTTTCCGTTGGCATCCTCTGCAATGGATTTGCGGCAACGTTAGGTACTTCCTGTATTCCGAGCTCAAATTGAAAAACAATCAACTCTCGCTGCTGCGGACGTATATCGATGTCTGCACGGTACGCTATCATGCTGCCAAAGATACAACGTGCGATATTGTTTGTGGTTCTCAAAAGGCCCCGGTTGTGGTGCCCCAAAAGTATTTGGCGCCCCGAAAAGCGGTCCAAACTACCAAGTCATTTTTACGTTTAGAGTGTATTCGATACTCAGGAATCAAAGTTCTCAACAGAATCGATTTGGTAGCGAAACTATTCCCTCGCGTGTGGTGTAAGCAGACAATATAGAACAGAGCTTCCGTCGTTGCCCTGTCGTAAAATCTGTCCTTGAGCTTTTCGTTGTCAAAGGATGTTCCAGTCGCTCACGGATCCCAATCGGCACTGACAATAATTTGAAGCAAAAGAATGCAGCACTCGAATTGCCCCTAACTGAAATGAGGGCTGTCTCGTTCTTGATAGGGACAAAGCGACAGTAATACTGAGCCGATCGCAGCCAGCCAGCCGGCGGGATGAGCTTTCGGCTCCTGTCGATCAGCTGATCGGGTCATTAGCATTCGCTGACATTCGAATTCCGCTGAATCCATAAAGTATTGGAGTCGGTGTATACAGGGATCATTCTCTAAAAACTCTCACCGGTTTCGCGGTATGTTCTGTTCAGAGGTGTGTATACAGAATCCTTCGAACCAGCCATAACTCAATGGATCAGCTGATCAGGCCTCACCGAGGGATCCGAGGAGCGCGAGGCTCGGGGTGGAAAGAGGCTGAACTTCAAACACTCGCGCCAAGTGGTTTGCTCGCCGGAGCTCCAACTCTCGTTGGTGGTCTCGGCCACTTTGAGCTCAATGAGACAATTCGACAATCGCTGACAATCCGGCTGGATACCGGTAGCTAGAACGAGGAGGGAGAGAGAAGACTCAACACGATGTCGGTCAACTCTTGAGGGAAGAATACGCAAAGTGCGAGGGCGTAAGGCCATTCAATCGCTTGCATCCAAAGGTCCAAGGGGAGAAGGACAACCTAGGAGCAGCCCGTGATCTGTGGATTGAACTCTTCCTCCGTTCCGTGTTATATGGTTGCAACGTCTGTTGATAATAAGCCGTGATAAACCTCCTCGTCGATCCTGAAGGGCTTAGTAATTCAGTGGATCGTCTCTCGACTGCTCGGTGACGACGGAATTAATTCACTGTAGCAATACCGCATCTCGGGCTCTTTGAAAGAGTTTTGTAGTTTTTTTCTCTCTCGTGGCCCGAGCAGCTCTGTCAAAACTCGATTCTCGAGCTCCGTACGACAGTTGCAAAAGTTTTCTGAAGTCACCGTGCAAAGGTCGCGTCGAGCCGATCTTTCTTCTATCGAGAGGAATATGTTCCACGGCCGGGCGTTCGATTTGATACTATCGACGCGCAGTGACGCACTGGGAGCTTCGTCCTTAGGAGACCACTGTGCAAACGTTTTAAACAGCTAATCCGTCCTCTCACTCTGGTCATCCACCAGAGTGGCCGACGCTCGCTATTATACGAACAGTTCCCGCCTCTGCAAGTTTATTTTCCCAATTTTATTTCTCCCGAAAGACTTTGGTGCGTGGAGTCGCTGAACAGTTAGCGACGAGCGAGCCGTACTTACAGATCTTGAGTAAGTTCTTATTCGATGAGGGTAAAAAGCGGTTCACCGATATGTGTGTTCACTGGGAATTCATGCTGGTTTGTCTCCATCGCGAAGCCGCGGGAGAAATGGTTTTGACAGAGCGGCAGCGACAGAATTCTCGCGGTCCCGTTTCTCGGTTTCCATCTGTTCACGATACAATGGCCGCCATTCACAGAGATACTCGCAGGTGACAACCGTGGTTCGTTTCGAATTCCCGCAAGAGAAGTTTGGAATCCAGATATTCGTCATTTTCAACACTTGAGGATGTATGTACACTTTGGAGTTTCGAGGAGGAGGAAAAGTGAAGCGGAATAATGGTGCTCGGGATTCCCGCACCGACGGCCATACTTCTGCCAAAGCTCATGTTACGAATCGAGAATAGCCGAAGCAATCTCAGCGCTCAGAAGTCTTTTCACCGGAAGGAGTTCAATCGAAGAAACCATTCATTCCACAACGAACAGAATGGGTTCATTGTGTCGGGTTAATCGTTCTGAGGAACAGTAATGTCGCAAAAATAAAAGTCCCTCAAAACCCATGCCAGAAGGCAACGCGTTCCCACCGCGGGCGCGCTTCCGCATTGAACTTCCATAGCTACTCTCTGACTGAAGGACGCCGCGGCGTAGAGCGCACTCTTCCGTTGCTACCTTGAGGCTCACACCTAGCTACTGCAAGAAGTGTATGGCGTCCTCCCCCACACCCCGGAGGTTTCGACGACGAACGGAATGAATATATACTCCTCCGTCAGCGTTCTGAAGTGGATTCGCTTGCCTCACATTCCCTAGCCGCCACAGCTCCTACAGTTCTAGCTAGTTCTACGCAGTTTGCGACAACGGTTGCCAAGGAGAGTCACGCATCCCTGTGTTGAATCGACAACGACAACAAGCTTCTCATTCAAAGCGGACTCAATCCGAAGAATGTTCTCTGAATCCGGAAACGAGTGGAGTTGAATGGGGTCAATGTGTAGGTCCGTGCTCCCTGCTGAGTGATGCTTTAGCACATTGTTTCTCAACCTTTTTAAGCCGTCCGGACGGCTCGACCAGGTAAGTAGATGCGAAGTGCATCAATACGTTCCATACCCCCAGGGTATGGAGGGCGAACATCCCCCCCCGTGAGAACCACCAGGGGATGCTTTAGCAGGTATCTCCGCCATCTCCGAATGCAGGGCGCCGCTCTTCGTCATAAGATTCCGAACCAGCTGGGAAGCCCCGCTGTCTGAAACAGACGCCAAACGGAAAGCGGAAACCAGAAAACTCTGTGAAAAGGTTCGAAGCAGATTTTCTCCTCCCGTGATGACGTTCCGCCAAGCAGAACGGGCAAAAAAAAACTCTGTAAGCCGAAGGAATCCTCCCAGCAACAGTACATCGCGATCAGGCGATTTGAGTTTCAAGCGAATTCATCAATGCTTTCAGAACGACTCTGTAATGGCTCCCTAGATGGGCGCTGGAATGATCAGACTTGATAGGACGTTCTCCTGTCATTCTATTGACTTTGAGTGGAGCGGAGCTTCTCTGTGCGATTTCTATCCAGATCCTTCCCAGGTTTCCATGGAGCTCATCTCTACTTTCATTCGATTTCTTGGTTGTACTCCTAATCATTCTAAGCCACATAGCGCGTGCAAGGAGCTCGATCGGATGATCCAAATCGTTCGTTGTCTGTTCTCACTCTGATGATACATGACGTCCATTTGAAGGACCAACGAATGTTCTGTCTCTGTTAATGAAGTGAACCCGGGTTCCTCCAATAGATCTCCAAGAATGCCCTCATGATGGAGGAAAAATATTGCGTATATAACGAAGCGCTCCTATTTTCGTTCAGGATGACGCCAGCCTGTCAGATCAAGCGGTTTATTTTGCATCGATCAGCTGACCGCTCTGTTGTAACCCAGAGGGCGCGGTGCGCCACGAACTTCGATGACCGTGCTTGAAATTCGGTCAAAAGTCAGGTTGCCGAACGGGATCATTCCTCGCAAGCTGCGATTGAGCGTAACTCCAGCTGAATTTCCAGGACAACTGCAAAAAAGGCGAACAAAGCCGTTCTCACGCAACCTCTTGTTTTGTATGGAGAATAATGCCACCGAGATTTTCTGTGGGATTCTCAAGGCCGTCGATGTCAATGGGTTTTTTAACGCGCCCATCTCAGGAGTTTTTGCTAGAAATGAATCTCTCGCAGCTCCGTGGCAGTCATCACGCCTTTTCTACATTTTGTCACGTGTTTCCTCGCGATTTGGTTCCGTTCCAGAATGGAAGCGGATTCTTGCGACATTCCAGTGACTTCCGTCGATTCTGACTGATTGTGAGAATCCGATCACCCACGGTCATCGAATTACAGGTTGCCATTGTGTGGATTTCTGAACCGACGGATCCTTACAGCAGGGCTAGCGTGGCGATAGCTTTCCTTCAACGGGACACCAATCTCTAACTAGAAACTAATCTGTTTTAAGACACACATATGGTGATTCTCCCCCAGTTCTCCTATGAGCTCCGGACTTAATGTAAACCAATGGGTGTTCGTTTCCAAGTTTTCTCCCCGTTCGGAAAAAAAGGAAAAGTTGAACAGCCTGTCGGCAATTCGCTGACGGGATCAGACTCAATGGTAGCCTGGACATAATCGGGTCAGGGATTTCCGAATATTTGAGGCGTGGGTGATCGTTTCGAATAACATTCAGCCTCATCGTCTCGGGGACGAGTTTTCCGAATGTCGTTTCTCGTGGATCATTTTCCACATTCTGAGCCGTATTCTGGGTTCTCGTTCGATGTGCCATCCATTAACTCTTTTGGTGCGACAGCGGAATCTGTCATTTATCTGTATAATGAACCTCCTCTTTTCGTTCTTTCCGCCAAGTTTCCAGAGCCAGAGTGGAAATCAACTCTTCTCCTTCTTGGGCCGAGGGCAACAAAGCTTTTTCTTTCTGAAATCGTGACCTTGACCTCGAAATATTCGAACGATTTCAAGATTCACTCGATGGTCCAGCGCGCAAGCATCTTGTTCGACCAAGTGGTCCAAAGTACTTGACACTTCGGTCTCCTACTGCAGATTCGTGGCTTGTACAAGTCACATTGATCTCATTCGGCTTACCCCCTCTGATGGCACCGTTGCTGGAAGGCTTGATTGCGTGCATCTCGACATGCATCGTCTCGTATCCAATCGTCAACTCGATGAAACACTCCACATTCACGAATGTGTACTAATTCGAAGAATTCTGATGTCTCTCATGCACGAAATCGAAGCATCTGCACATACTGCACGCTCCAGTCTGCTGATATTAGAGATTCGTTCTCGGCGCGGGGAGGGTGCAACCCTTGCCCTACAGGGAAAGCCTCCCGCAAAGCTGTCGAATCTACGACCACGTCCAGTCTGGCAGACTGGATTCTTTTGCCAACAAGCAAAATTCCACGGTGTAGGAGAGACAGCACCATCGCCGTCGCGAGCTGTCCTCGCACTAGCTTGAAAAACTCTCCGACGACCACGAATAATCATTTCAGAGCGCAAATGGACGAACGCGATCCAACTGATGGTGAGACCATTGTTCGATTCGACGAAAACAGTCTGACAACGCTGCTGAGGGCACGCTCACGGAAGTTTGCGCTCTGCCAGGTATAATACAAGGGTTGACTTCAGCTGATTAAAACTTTCTCGTGAAGGCACCACTCGCTCGAGTGAAAAACTCGTTGCGAGCACGATTCTCGTGCAATGAATTCGTTCTCAATCTTCGACCTTCGACCGATTTTCTCAAATGCGAAAACTGATCGGCACGCTCTTTTTGGTACAGATCGCCGTTGAATTGCGGCCCCTCCTAGTTTCGTTTTCAGCATATGTAATGAACTGATTATATCGACTTTCACAGGTGAGTCCAGCGCGCCAGCAGTAGGCAGATTAGCGGATCTCACCACTCGTCGTTGTCCAGAACTGAGCATCTTTGGAATACTCACGAGCTCCTCGTGTTGAGATCAAGCGATACTTCCTCCGTGACATGAACGCAAACATGGATATAAGATTGAGGATAGATTGTGGAGACATCTTGAGACGAGCATCGCGCTCTGTTACAAAATTAAATAATCATTACATGCTTCCTTGCAGAAGGAAAAAACGCCGATGCACAAACCGTGTGACCGCATGGATCAAACAAGTATCTACAAGTTGATATTCGCCGGATATGTAACGGGGCGACATTATCATCTTTCTGGTCAAAGACGTCACAAAACAACCATTTTGGAGATTTCGAGCTCGTTTCTGTGAATATGCGAGACGACAATGCGTGTCGCGAGCGTGGAAGAGACGGAGCTCGAGCTATCAGCGCAGTCTCGTTGGGTTATCTAGTTGTAATAGGCACGGAAGTATCGTTTGATCAACAGAATCTCGAGTGGAGTGGTAACTGGATGCCATATTTTTCCTCAACTGAAGCGAATCGATGAGATTTCACGGAGCCAAGCCCGCCAAGGAAACATTTGTTTCTGGTCGAGGAAAACGTTAACGCGTACCGTGAGAGAGAATGCGACGAAATCAGAGCCAAGATCCCCGTTCCAGATCATGATGAGGAGATCTTGTCCAGTGTTGTTCCATCAACCACATTCCATCTCGCTTCCTTTTACTTCCGTCCACTATAATTTGGGGCTAATTTTTGGATCGATCGAGGACTGCCTGTCGCAGGCGGTCTTTCCAAATATAAAGCTTTGAAGGCCGAGACTCGCTTAGATCCGAGGTATCGAAACGTCCGTAACGGTGCGTGTCAAAACACGCGGAACAAAACTGTTTCTATGGAGACAGCTGCTTTCTCTGAATCATCGACGTGGAATCCAGCGCACGCTCACGTTGGAATCTTTGCAAATCCCATCTGGATCATCTACAAAGAGCTCGACGGAACTCTAATCCGTTCATTTGCCAAACGGTTGAACTAATTGGGTCTCTAAATGAACGACGAGTTTCGGCACCGCGGACGAATCCTGGTTCCACATCTCAAGCCCCACAGATTCAACGACCAAACAGACCATATTATCGGGGCCCTCCCCGTTGGACCGGTGAGGTTTCTGCAGCAAACTCTATCAGGTCCGATTTGGAGCAAATTCAGAACTGTTTCTGGGAAACACTGTTCCAGTCTAGAACTGCCATAGCCCGCGACCGACTCATTGGAGTTAGAAGAACGCGTTCTCCCGAGGCTGGCAGACCGAAGAATTTTAGTTTTTCACTCAATATGCGGTGCGCGAAGGTGTGGGATTCGATGGACGCCGTTTTCATTAAAACGAGGAAACGTGTCTCGTTCCAACGCTCTTCAAACCGTGTAGTATTCGTTCCATCATCTACTCTTAAGTGATGCTGATTCATGATGAATAAAGCTGACGCTTGTCGACGTTTGTTTTGACAAATTATGCAATGACGGTAGTTCCGAGTGAGAAATGTGCGGAAGGTAATGAAAAATCTCAAAATGTCGTCATCCTGCACCGTGTGAAGAAGCGATGACAACACGCAGCCAAACTAAGCCAATCGCACAGAGGCAATCCGAGGGCTTTTTTGATTAGACTTGTTTGCAAAGATGCTCGCAGTCTCTGGGAATTCACGACTGGAATGCGCTTGCCATGTTCGAGGGCCGATCGCTGTAGATCACGTATCAAGTTCAAAACCACAAACCATTCCACCGTGTTGAGACAAAACATGGATGTCATATGATCTCGAAACACGAAACCATTTCAGAGCAGCAACGTATCCCACCTGGGCTCTTCTGTTATTCTGAGGTTTCCAGCAGTATTTTGCTCCTTCAGGGACTCGAGATTCGACAAGTATTGCACGCTGGTGTTCCGCAAGCCTGCGCAATGTTAGTATGGCTCGTGGAGGAACGTGCGGCTGTGCAACACTGAGATATCGCGATGATGGCGGAGCTCCAGAATAATAGTGAAATGAACCAATCGGAATTCTTCATGATCCTTGGAAGGATTAAACTAGCTTATGGGTCGGGCGCGTGGAGGTCACTTGGAAACAAATCGAGCCCACGGTGGCGTCATGTTGAAAGTTTTCGTTCGGGAGGATTAAGTCACCACCTCTCATCCTCGCCTTAGCTAATACTTCCAAACATCAGGATTTTCTACCTCTCGTCAAATGAGTTCCGATATCTTTATAGTCCGAAGCGATAACGTGAAGAGCTGATCTGTGAGGGAAAGGACTCTCCTAGTCCAATGAAGCACAAATCCGACATTAGCTTGGCAACCGCGGCATGAGATAATTTGCAAACTCATCTCGGGCAGTCATTGAAGCGCTAAATGAGATCAGAGCGATCACGGTAATCCTTGTATCGCCGCGGAGGTCATCCTTCACGACAATTTTTTTTTCGTTTACGACAATGACATCAAGCCTCGCGCAGCATAGCGTGTGACATGAGAATATTTTGAAACCCTTGTGAAGAAAGGCAGCTGAATTCATGCGTTTTGTCCCCGCTTCCTTCTAGCGACCATCGTTACTACTCAAGCTCATACTCGAACCTGACGGAAAAGCAAACAAGTGGCAAAAGCAAAGTTTGGTCGCGCCTTCTACAAACGTATCCCTGTTATATATCGGGAAACTCATGGAGGTTTTTCATAATGATGGTTGTTATCAAAAATGGCCTGATGTAGAGCCGCTGATTCCGTTTCTGTTGAAGACGCTCATTCCTGTGGCGCGAAAATAATCTATATGGACTCGAAACCACCCTGTATTCCACTCTGACACACTGGATATCATTGATTTCCCCTCCTCTAACGGTCGAGAAATTTATACTCATGGAAGGACACGCAGAATTTTTCTCGGAGCGTGGGAATCGGAGGAAAAAACGTCGATGCCGTCCATGTGTTTGACAGCACATGTAAGCTTCCATTTCCTCATATAACTCTCTCCACCCTAACTCGAGTTTTCTATGAGCGCCTGATGGAAGATTTCCACGTGAATATTTTTTGCTCCTCACAACCGGTAGAAACAGAGACTTGACTTCAATTTCTATTGGAAACTTCAATCTTAAGGAACGAACCGCATGAAACCCCGATGTTTTGTCATTTTTTTCCTTCCAAGAATCAACCTAGACTTAGGAATCTGATGGCTCAAATTTATTTCCCTTATATGCAAGGGTGAACTCACCGTTGAGGTTATCATCAAGATGTCCGTATTTTTTGTCACTGTGGGGGAACACACTATGAAATCTGTGAATCGGAGAAGATGCAAAGTTTCTGATATTTTCGATTGTTGGAGTCCGAGGCAGATGGGCTGCCATGTCGAGAGATCTCGCCAGCCCTCACAGCTTCGCGCTTAGAGCACTGGAGTAGCTACAACGAGCAAACGTTGCGAGCATCTATTTCTGAACTCCGAGTTTATATCAGTAGCGCTCGGCAACTGCCGTCAACCGGACATTCTGAATGGCGGAACCTCCGTGACAGATTCGTGAGATTTTTTGAACACAATATCCCAAGCCCTGCGTACAAGCTTGCCCATGATTCTTTACATGTGAATTACCGTTACAATGTTTGGATTCTTATCAAACAACGAACGGGAAACAGCTTTTGAGAGTAAGAAACAATCAGCTAAATATTGAATCATAGAATCCACTCAACTGGTCATTCAAATACAACGGAGAATCCGATGCCTTCCGGTCGAGTCGACCTCGCAGATCAGTCGTAAAATTCCATGATTACAGCCCTCTGGTTTTATAAAAATAACATCCATAAATCGGTGCTGATATTCGTTGGGAATTACGGTTTCGCACGTACGTATTCGATATCTCAGCCGCGACGCATCCGTCGCCTTGGTGATTCCGAATCCTTGCAGAACACCTCCGGAAGCTACGTAACCCATCAGATATTTTCCGAAAGCTCTGAAAAACCTGCCCACCTCGCTTTCCTGATCTGTGACACGTTTTGAAATATGGGCCTTGAAGTTCTGATTCTCTGAGAAAGCTTTGAGTGAAGCTTCCTTCCTCAAATCGGTAGCTCCGTTCCTGAAGCATACGGTCTCTGTCTACAGAATCTGCACGTGTTACACGTTTTGGACGCCTCAAGTCATGCTCCGTTTTTAACCTTTTTAATGCAGTGAATTTGAAATGTCATCCGGTCATAAAAAAGTAGTTACCTATAAATGCACAGAACACAGATTCTGTTGCCTGCTGTTTGGTCCAAAGTTTGATTTTGTATCGCTGTTCAAAACGCTTTGGAAAAACTTTCCCAAATAGCCCGTTCAGGAGGTCGATGTGTCCAGGGCACGGATTTAGGAAAGAGGGAGTACCGAGTATAATCTGGTGAATTATTTGTTCGCCGCAGCCCTAGGAATCGATCTCGTCCTCGAGCCGCTTCCATACCTGGGATCAAATCGAAATGAAGGAGGATTTGGGAAACTGGGGGGAGGGGGGCGCCAACCGATCTGATTGTGAGTGGATTTGGTCCTGACGCCTCGCCATTCATTTCAAATAAATGAAAGACTGTTCGCCCGGAATATCTCCGCGTGAGACACCAGAAGAGAATCTCAAAGATTCAACGGCATTCGTTAGCCAAAGAAAAGCAAAATAAAACTCCAATTTCGGAAGAGGAGCGCCCGCTTTGCTGATGCGTTGAGCGATGCTTTCTGATAAATGGGGCACTTTCGCCAATGTCACTCGTTCAGGTGATTCGGCCGGTGGACACCTCTCCCACGCGGCGTTCAGAAGATGATCGCTGTCTACCCGCGCGCAGTTTGACCACGCCGGCGCGCGGCTCATTTCAGCGGCCGCAGAAGGCCAGGCTGTCAAGTGAGGGAGGAATCCGCGTTAGGCAGTGGCTTTAGCCTTCAGGATGTTCTTCTCGAATGTTCTTTGTCTCTGGTTTTTATGTTCAGTGTTCACCGAGGCTCGAGAATCACAGGAGACGAATGTTTCCGCAGTTGAAGACCTGTTGAGAAGTGCAGTTCAAGGTACGTTGAGTCTGAAAAAGATGAAACACTTCGAAGACTCTTTCGAAGTTCTGTCTGCTGATTGGAAACGGCTTTGCGAAGAAACAGCATCAGTACTAGTAGTTGAAATTTCCGTCCTTCTTGTTGTTCACCCGAATCTGGTTCACGGGGACTGTCCGTCGTATGCAAATGAGCCGATAGTTCATTGTGACTGCTGACGCCGACCAGCACGGCCAGAAATCCGGGTCATCCACGAATTATGCGTTACTGACCTCACTATGACATCATCGTAAACGGCTACTGAATTCATGAAAGGAAGGGCTTGTCAGCGTTTATACATTCCGTGATTCCCATGTATTTCGAACAATTTCCTCCTCGACATAAACGGAGGAGGATCTCGATTCCGTATCCTCCTAGGTATGCAGGAAGCAGGAGCAGGAAATTCGAACTCCTCGGCGAACTCCTGACCGCCTCTCCGGATTTCAGCTAGATGGCGCTTCCCCTCGGAAAATGAACAGCCTTGCGAAACGCCTGTGGGAGACATTGGCCGATGTATCAACATTCGTCGCTGTCCAGGCTTACTGAAGATTCGAGACATAGAATTTCTCCGAAGCTTCATCTGTGGGTTCGAGGTGGGTTCCAGTTCTCTTTACTGCGCGAGCGTTCGATGCTCCCGTGGTGTCCCCGCAGACGAGCGTGCGAAGTTCCCTCTCGAAGTTGTAACTCTGGTCAACTGTTCGTTCTAGGGAAGGGCGCCGTTGCTCTGTTGTCCCCCGAGCTATCGCGGGACGAACTCATCCTCGACAGCGTCACACAAACCACAGCGAATCCCAGTGTATCCGCAGATTCCACAGGGCACGAGTGTGGTTTACCCTCCCGCTAGACCGTTCGGTCCTCGGCCTGTGGTCGCCGTTCCTCAGCAGCATCGCCCTCCGCAGTCACTGAAAAAGCCTTCTGTCGTCCAAACTCCTAAAACAACCACAACCACGACATCTACAACCACTCCGATGCCTAAAGTCGGTCCATCGTTGACTGGCTTCAACGGACGTCCGATTCAGCCGAAATTCCTCCCTACCTCTTGCGGATTCTCGAACGTCAGTCTGAGTCGCGTCGTGGGCGGTAGTGAAGCGCACCCTGGGGCTTGGCCATGGATGGTAAGAAGTCACGCAAAGGAACGAATCGAACGAATCTGTCTGAGAGCTTTTTGTTATCTTTTCTCGTCTCTGTGAACTTTTTCAGGCGGCAATTTACGTTCGGAATAGAGCAACGTTCATTCAGGCCTGTGGGGGAGCTCTGGTGTCTCACCGACACGTGGTGACGGCAGCTCATTGCTTGGGCAGCGGGAACAGACCTCAAACGTGAGATTCTGACTTCGAACAAAGTCTCTTCCCTCTCGGCGGAGTGGAGGTGGTTTTCCGAAACATTCTCGGACATTTCCATTCCCCCAACCTGCGCTTTTTCCGATGTTGACAAGCCCGTTCCTCTCCACAGGCTTCCACCTAATGTTTTCGTGGTACGATTGGGCGATCATAACCTTGCCGAAGTGAGCGACCTGCCGCTGGGGAGCACCATTGACGTGGCGGTTGAAAAAGTCAAAAGACATCCGGCCTTCAATCCTCGTTCGTACTTGAACGACATCGGCCTGATGTACTTGGCAGCCGATGTCCCGTTCACTCGGTACATCCATCCGGTGTGTTTGCCGTTCAACGCTGTGCCGGAGGATCTAACTGGACAACATGGATTCGTGACTGGCTGGGGTTACACTAAGTACGGTAAGATATTCCGCTCCTGGAAACCAATTCGTTGCATTCCGAGGCGTTTCGTCCGCTCGCGATAAACTGGCAATGCGACACGGCCTACTACATTTAGATTCCCGTTATTGAGTTTTCAAGCTCAATTTTATATAGAAATTTATCTTTATCGTCTTATCACTCTTTTCTGCAATTATTGCAACCCACTTGCATCGTCAATTCTAAGGTTCAATGTTGCTCTTCCGCAGAGGGTCACGGGAGTAACGTCCTGAAGCAAGCGCTGATCAGAATCTGGAGCCAAGACGAATGTGCCAAAGCTTTTCAGAAAGAAGTCCAAATTACATCAGAGTATCTTTGTGCAGGAGATGGTCAAGGTTTGCAAGACTCTTGCCAGGTGAGCCTCAGCGTTTGGACATGGCATTGGATCTCGGAGAAGATTGTCATCTTCTTATTATGGGGAATTGTGATTAAAATTCTGTCCGAATTCCAGGGGGACTCCGGCGGACCACTCGTTTACTTCGATGACGATCGATTTTATTTAATAGGCGTTGTGTCTTTTGGGAAACGGTGCGCCACGCCTGGCTACCCAGGCGCTTACACGAGGATCACAAAATACCTTCATTGGCTAAGAGATAACTTCTAATAAAATCAACTGAATTCTTCCCTACAACAGAGTCTCCTTTTTACGTCATCTTGGTCAATAGCGTAACTATGTAGCGAATATCTGAGACAAATCGAATCATCCTCGATTTTGATATGCACTCCAGCGCTGTAAAACGTCATTTCCGTCATCTACCGTATACCCAAGAGTTACTCGCACGGGGGAAATAATTTGCAACTCATTTCTCTTGAGTTTGGAGACTGGAACAATGCAAAGTCTTGACACTCTCAGCCACCAAGGACGCCTATAGCCATGTTACATGGAGTTCGCATGAGAACGAGCGAACGGAGTACTAGCTCCCAAATTGAAAATATTATCAGTCATACAGTGAAGACTTCACAAAATGGACTTTGCAGGATAGTTGTCTTCTCCAAACCACTCGATCGAACACGTTTGTAAGGGTTGGCTCTTTAAAGTTTCGCGCAGATGCCTCTCCGTAAGGTTTTCATCTCATTTGCATCGAGGAAAATTTGAAATTTGAAAGATGCGATCGAATGTGAGCTTTACGGGATTTTTCGAAGCGAAGGTGGCCAACGGCGGAAATTTCCTGAGAAACACTGCTCGTATGTATTGTATTTACAGTACAGCACACATATACAAAGCGACGATATCAGATACAATTCGTTTTTCGCCCGGGACGACTTTAATTCACGAATAACTCGATTTCCGATTAAAGATCCGGATGATCCGCATTTTCCGATTTGGATTCATTCGATCCTCCATATGCACGTATGATCCCTCTCGTTTCAGGGTGAATTGTTTTGGATCCAAAGATTATTTTTGTTGTTGTTCTCCAATCGTCTCAGAAACTCCTTCATCCTCCTGATGTACTCCTGTGTCTGAATCGGGGTGAAGTCCTGGTCGCGTTACGAGAACAGCATTCCCGAACAGCGTGTTTGTCGGTTTTGGGGGCTCATCGAGCGTTTTTTTGTGTATATCGATGGAATGATCACGGGAGTTTGGTCGGCTCTTGGTGCTAAGCATTCTTGTTCTGTCCATTGCCAGGAGGAGACTATCCCGCGAGTTATCGTACACTTCGATTTCGCGACTTCTCATCTCTACGGACGAGCCATAGCCTTTAAGTATTCCGTATTCCGGAGCCCAATTGATTCTGCACCTTTGTTTTCAGCTCTTTGCGAAACATGTTCCACATTGGTGTACCTGATGTACTCTGTTTGTGGCCACTCTGAGATCTCCTCGGTCGAGTTTTCAATGTCTCGAGTCTCTTTGCTGCCTCCACTTTCCTGCTTTTGAATCATTTTTGCGACCCAGACGTAAATTCATGCGACCCACGACACTTGTCAGATCATTCCAAGAAGCGGGATCGGAGCGTAGCGTGAAGTAATACATCCGGCTTGAGTACTCACTGGAAATTCAATCCATTTTGTTCACGAGCGGGCTCTGCTCTCGGGTCGATGACGATATTCTGGAGTCGCTGGAAAGCGCGTGAATGAAAGGACGATCCATTTCCATCGTGACCCACTGCGAACCTCTTTCCGGATGTTCCGAAGTATTTGTAGGTTGTCTTCACTGCTTCAATTCCTAACAAAAACATCTTCACAGAAACCAAACCCCGAATTCTACGTGAGCTGCTGGCGGGTGTTCCGTACGTAGAGAAACGTAGCTCCTCTTGTACAGTCATACTCGCCGTCATTCATTCATCATCATCTCTCGATCACTTCAATCACAAATCAGAAGTTTCTGTGAGTGCACCCAGCAAGGACTGTCGGCTTCCGACATAAGACTCTTGCGCTGAGTGGAACCCCTAAGATATTCGAGGCTGTGCACTCCCAGCGGTTTCTGGAGAGATAATGTCTTTTGCAGAATCTTCCGAACGACTTCGTCCGGGAAACGATATTCGTGAAATTTCTGCTAGCTTCCTTTCATGAACCCTCACCGTTTTCTCAAACCAGCTGGAATTTACCGTGTAACCACAATGCATAAGATAGACATCGTCTTTCGTGCTCAATTTCGAAAATTTCGGATTGCCAGATGATTACAGCGTTGCTAATTGGTGATCAAACCGGATTCCGCAATCGAGTTTCACAATAGACACCGACGAACACGATGATATCGAATCCAGAAAAGCAGAACTTCGCCTAATCTAGAATGGGGCATTGTCTGACGAAAGGTCGGTGTTTCGTACAAATTCAACCCCGTCTTTGAAATGACGATGGGTACAATGGACGTTGCCGTTTCTGTCAGCAGTTTTGATACATGCTGCCTTGAATGAGCGGGAAACAATAAATCATGTTCGTCGATCACGACAACTTGAGCTTGCGGCTTCGTCTTGACTGCGGTAAAAATAAAACCAGTTATAGAGCGGTGCATCACGATAAGAGTCCGTTTGGACCAGTTTCATCGCGGCTTAAGATGGATCTGTTGGAAACCTGGATAATGCGTCGTTTCTAGACGACTAACTGGATGTAGCACCGTACGGCTTGTTGCTCGCTCAGTCAAGCGATTGTATCAACAGGACTGTCTTCCATTACAAAGCGGCGCTATTCATTGGATCATCAGAAAGCCGGAGGATAGTGTGCGATTGGAGAAGCGTGTGGACTGTGCTTTTCCTCGATGAAAAAACCGGTCCTTAGAAGCTCGTCGTTGGTCACTGCGGCACTCATCTTTATTTGGTTTCTGGTCGACTTCGCTCGTCCTTGACATTAACGTATTGTTTTCGCTCGATCGACATTGCCGCTGTCGTGGTCTTCGTCTATTCGAAACAGGTCACACTTTGCGGCTCAGATTTGCTCGTCGTTAAACGGGTTTTAGTTCGGATCAAATTTTGACCAAGGTCACAACTATGAATCATTATGAACTTCTTCGGATATTTCAAAGCAATTTTCCTGGGGATCCCGTAGAGCGAAATTGAAGTTTTTCTGAATTCAAGTTAGTAACGATGGGATTTGATTTTCGTTCGGTGGTCTGTCGCATCGCTCTTTTCGATGCGTTCTCGCAAGTTTCGCTTCCAGTGAGCACGGAAACCGGAAATCATTTGCGCATGAACTTGAATATCATCGCCAGATCCCATATTCAAGAGAAACGTCGCTCATGATGCTGAGCCCCCGCTTTGAAAACGATCGGGGGATTTCCTATCATACATTCCAGAAAATGAAATCTGGATTATTCCGTGGGGATGATGCTCTGGAAGACTTGACATTTGCAATTTGCTTCTATCCCCGCCAAAAACGACTCATTTAGAGGAATAACTTCTATTGCTCGGTGGAGAGCTTAGGCCTCGTCAAGAACACCACCGCAGCCAGAATACCCTTTAACCCGTGCTGGAATTGATGGCTTGAAACGGAGAGCACGCTCCATCATCTCGCTTCAGTTCGAGCCATTGATTCACTTTGCGCTCCAATCGATAGGAACAAGAGTCTCGCCATTAAGAATATTTTATGAAGACTTTTAGTTGAGCTTGATGACGTTGTAGTCATTTTGGACAGAGTTCATGGGAACGAAGTCTGAGGTGTTTGCCAGCCAAGTCATAATAAGCTTCTCTTTCCGATCCGGATGCCCCCGATGGTCATCCGGACCGTTGAGAGGGTATATAAACCACGAACAATGGTTGCATTCACAGAACTTTGGATCGTTGCGTCGCCATCGTCGAAGTCGAAGAAAATTAAGATGCGTTCCTTCGCTGCTGTGCTCCTCCTTGTGGCTTCTGCCTCTGCGCAGAAGTACGCTCAACCTGAAGTGTACGGACCCCCTACTCCTTATACTTACGGATACTCCACTCAGGATGTTGAAGGTGAGAACCGATTAACGCAGGATGTCCTGCAGATTGTTGCGGAGTGTGTGTGTTTCACAACTGTTTCGAATTCATTGTCCGTACAACGGTTTTCTGAGCGATGTCGTACTCGAGTCCTTGATCGGTAAAACATCGAACAAACATTCCTCTCATTTGGTTTCTCCGTTTGTCAGGATCTTCTTCCGCTGAGGAGAGTTCCGACGGAAACGGTCGCGTTACCGGAAAGTACACGATCGCGCTCGCCGATGGTCGTCAGAGAACTGTGAGCTACTATGCGGACGAAACTGGCTTCCACGCTGACGTCGTCACCAACGAGCTCGGAACCGAATCCAAGAACCCCGCCGATGTCACCATCCAGTCGTCGGCTCCAACAGGACCTGAAGCTGCTTTCGCTTTCGAATCCCAGCGAGTGAAAGCCCGTTCCTCTTTTGCCGCTCCTGTATATCTTCCTGCTCCCGCAGCTCAAGGTTTCGCGGCCCTCCGTCCCGTCCAGGGCGCCTTCTACAAGAGGAGAGCCTAAATAAGCTGTTAACAAACCGTTCCCTCTGGAGGTGGGCTGCAGGTGTCGTTAACTGTTTACCTACAGCCAAACAGAACGGCGCTGTGGAAACCCAACAAATATTTATTGCCATTCATCAGCCTTCCAACATTTCGTTCTGACTTTACTCTTCGTGCCAAAGATTTTCTCATGTTCCATCTTTCTTGAGATATCCCAGTTTCGCCATGTTCCTTCTCTACCTTCCCCCTCCCTCCCTCCCGAACTATCTCCAATCTTTGTTCCCCCAGCTTGTCTTTCACGTCA
Organism: Neoseiulus cucumeris; assembly: GCA_021527715.1. NCBI lineage: Eukaryota > Metazoa > Arthropoda > Arachnida > Mesostigmata > Phytoseiidae > Neoseiulus > Neoseiulus cucumeris. The sequence continues at coordinate 185,382 of JAJSRV010000076.1, read as the reverse complement.
AATAAATTCTTCCCTCCTAGCAAACGCCATATTTTCCTTCAAGATCAATTACTTATGTTCATGTCAACATGTATTCCGGTTTCTAAGGTTTGATAGTAGCGCCTCCGACATGAATTGCGGACTGAGAAGCGATTTCAATGAACCGAATTGTTCCCGATTTCCGTCTCTTGTTCCCTCTTCCAGAATCAGTCACTATTTCCAGCTCCGATTGTGAGCTTTAGATTGTTCTGTCGGATATCCATCTTCACAAGACTTATCCGACGATATCGAACGAGTAACACATTGCCGTGGCTCTTTCTTGGGTGCGCGAGTTAATTCCACAGACAGTGGTTCGCTCGCTCAGAGAATTCCCTCGTGTGAGAAGAAGTCCAGGTGAGTCCAGACGTCGACTCTTGCGAATTTCCCAGCGCTCGAGAGGCCGGGTGGCTGGACGGGCGGCCGAGCGGATGGACGAGAGAAGGAATTTCGAGAAAAAGTTCCGCGGCCGGCTGTTGTGGTTCAGGCACGAGTGCTGTATAATAGAAGCTTATCCTGTCTCATCTTCTCGCTCGCCTGGAGCACTAGCTTGCTTGCTTGTTTCTTGCTCTCGATCTTTTTTTCCACATTAATAACCCGTTGCGCGAGCAGGCGAGCGGGCACGCAGCAGTTTTCCTGATCTTGTTACGCCCGGCAATGCAAACAGTTGTTTGCTTGTCGGACCGTTCTGCCCATCCACCCATTCGCCCCACGACCGACGTTGTCGTCATCGTCGTCGTCGTCTCTCCTTGAGAAGCAATTTCTTTTTCGTACGTTTGCCGCTGCCGCCGCTCGTGAGTTCGCTGCTTCGTTCGTTCTCCTTCTGTCCGTGCAGTGGTTCCCATAGGCTCTTTTCTGCGCGGGCGGGCGGTCGGTCGCTAGGCAGGCTGGCCGGTCGACGGGCGGGCGGGCGGCTTGCGAACTGTGGGATGGATGCTGGCGCGCTTCCCAGCATCTCGTCTGGGTTCCAGGCCATCTGTCCGGCCGCTACAACCGCTGCCACCGCGCGAGGGATGCACATCTCGTCGATGATGACGACTGCTCTATATTTACCCTACCAGCACCACGAAACTCCTGCAGCCCGCAGCATAGTATAGACAGACGTAGTCGCACACACAGTCATAGAACACCATCTGATGTTTCTTTCCTTGTCTCCTTCCTCGGCCAACAACTGTTGTCGAAACGATTCTTCCGGCTGCATGCTGCTCCTGCCGGTTCACGGTGGTGGGGATCTGGGGCTTCGACTCCAAGGAGACAAGGAACGAGCTAGGTCCCATAGCTCGCGTCGCTCTTGGGTTCTCGACACCGGTTTCACTTTTCTTGACATTCTGAACGCCGCTGAGCGCATCAGTGGAAGACTTCCAGGACAAATCCGATACTCGTGCATGACATCGGCCACGGAATCGATATGTGACGAAGTCGTAGGACCCGGACCAGCCGACGAACAAACTGCCAACAGGCTCACAACGACAGCCAGTGCCAGATGACATGTTCTTCTTTCGCCTCTATAAATATCCGGGGCCCGATTCAACAGTGGTCAGCAAAGGGAGGAAAAGTAAAAGGAGACACGAGACGTCCCGTTGGCTGGCGACTGAATGGAACGACGAGAAAGTCGGCCGAGCTCACGGCCGCACGCTCTGACTGTCTGTGTGCCTGTTCGAATCAACTATCCAGGCTTCGAATGAGATAGTTTAAGGCGAGCTCGCTAAACCTTTTCGCTCTGCTTCTCTCGAGCGAGCTCTGAGCTGAACGGGGGACTAACAATGTAGAGAATGCGTCAGGTGACAGTCCATTTTAACGAACCAACAGCTCGAGCAAACTTTCACGCGTCGTTACACCGGTTCTATCCCGGAAGGTTTTCAGCGTGGAATCCTCGGTTTTCTGCATTCCAATGTCTCCTTGACTCTCCTAGATCTGTCTCGGGACGATCGGTGTCTACGATCGTGAACGTGCCGCCTAGCCCGTACTTCCAATGTTTTTTCCCCGCGATTCGTAGGGTCGACTAAATTCGTTTTCCTCCGTGTTTCGGTGGATGTGGACGGACCACATGCGCGATCCGATTCGAGTTCCATCTGTGTTTATGCCTCTGTCTGATCTATTGAGTAAGAAAATCGACAGCGATGCTCTCAAAGCATGAGTCCAAGACACAGTAGCAAGCTAATAAACGCTTCAAGCGGAGCGGAAGCGGGCGAGCATTGCGAGAGTCGGGGACATTTCATTATCAAAACTCGGCAACAGCCCTCCTGAGGAAGTCAGGCAGGCAGGCAGGCAGGCACGGCTTGCATGACTTCTGACGCCAATACCAATGAGCAGCTGTACTCTTTTTGCGGCAGCTGCAAACCGTGCGGCAGATGTTGACGAAGCATTGCTAGCTGACTTTCTAGTCCACATCTCTGTTTTAGCACACCTGCTCGCCAGCTCGCTCGCTAGCTTGCTTGCTCGCTGGTTGGTTCGCTTGCCACACCAAGGACTCTGGAGTTGGTCCGTTGGCAGCAGCAACAGCAGCTGATGCTCAGCAGTGATGATCGCACAGCAGCTAGCGGAGGGGTTGAATGAGAACGCCAGGTAACTCGATTTGGTTTCAGGGAGTATCGGCAGCTGTGTACTTATCGCACTCATTCGAGTTTGTAATGTATTTCGCGCCTGGCACTCGACCAGCCGGCTTGCTTGCCAGGCGAGCAGCGAGGATCGGGGAGGATTACAGGAGAATGGAAGACTTGGATTCGAGAGCATTTTGTCTAAAGGGTGGATTACATAACACCTCGGATTTTCGACCCAAAACGAAACATCCGAGGGAAAGAATACACGCGGCAAGTGAACCGAACAATTCGAGTGTTTTGATACTTTTCCGCCTCAGACCGAGTCAGGGAAAAACTCGCTCGCGGAAACGAGAAGAAGTGTCGTCGAATTTCCGGTGAACCTTTCCTTACGAGCCGCGCTGCCAAGAATATCTTGACTTGTGTGCTAAGGTGTTTGTATTTCGTCGACTGACAGGGTGTTCTTTGAGACCAGAATCGAAAAAATACGTGGATGCAATCGTGGAGCGAATCAAAACCATTTATAATTCGGGAAAAGTATCATATAACATTTTTATTCCACGAGTTGGGCCTTGTAGCTTCTTTCACATTCTTGGCAATCTTCCTCCACCTGGATATTACACGTACATGATGAATACAATGGACTCCTCAATGTTTTTCTCGCTCTTCTGTCTTCGTCCGAGTGGACAATCGTCACCATCGTTACAAAACCTGTCCTGTTCCTCAATTGACTTGGACGTATGACGTTCCGTGAATCATATCTCACAATTAGTATTATACAATCGTATGGATGTGGTCGCCGATTCCTGATTCTAGTTCACCACTATCGGCGACCTAACGGCTGTTAACGCAGTGCGCACGCATCGTTCACAATGACTAGATTCCACTTCTGTTTGACTGAGATTCGCCGACTGTCCGGCTCTTGCGCGTCACGATTCATTCAACTGCACATCGTCCATTAGATAAAGAAAAAACATCTCCGGCCTCTCACCGGAGACCCGGTGGGTTCTCGTCGGAGTTTAACATCACACCAGCGTCTGCTCGGGCCGCCGGCTCTTTATCAGCGAAGTCAGATCTTGGATGTAGTCTATGGCACTTTGAAGCACTTCCAAGTTGGTTAGGTTCGGACGCTTCTCCGGCAGCAAGGCTTCTAACCGTTCTAGAAGGCTCAACACTTCGCTATCGTCAATCAGATCTTTGTCCATGATGATCGTGGGAAGCAGTTCGGGATTTCTTTGCAGGATCATCACGACCAACAACAACCAAAGACTGTGACGACTGGCGGGAAGCGAGAGGCAAGATCGGCACAAGCCTTGTGCCGACAGGAGGACCACAGCAGTGGCCAAGGAGCTTCCCTCCTTTCTCTCCCAACAGCGTTTTGTGGCGAGGGACGGCTCTAAGCACGTGGCTCGCCGCCGCGCCGCTGATCCCACCACCGCCTCCAACGCCGCGATTACCAAACACTGCTGTGACAATCGCCGGCTTGAATACGGCATCCACACAGCGATAGAGCGCGAACGATAGATCTGATCTGAAACAAAGAGACAAAACATTTTCAATGAAATCACGGAACTATGACAGGATCGCCACTTTCGTCGTAAACTCTGACAGTTTCCACAGATGCCACCGCTCCGGTCATCGAGTTGTTGTCAATGAACGCAACAACAGATGGGGGCTGACGCCGTTCTTCTGAATGGCGGCTCGGCACTGCCGTGTTTGGCTTCGAGTGAACATTTAGGGAACTGCGACATCAACGACAAGATTGAAGACAGAAGTTCTTCACAGAAACAGTATTCGCACCGATGGAGACAGCAGCCGGGGCGGTGGTACCCTCGACACGGACGGCCGTAGCAACGACAGCAGAAGGGGCTACATATGGCAAGCAAGGTCCAGTTGGTAAGCGTGCTCGCTCGAAAGCTCGCTCGGGAGGCTACGACCGACGGAGCCGGAGCAGAAGGAAGCGAGAAGACCAAAAACGGGCGAACGAATGCCAACCTTTGTCGACCGACCGCCAGGCCGACAGGCTGGCTAGCTGACGGGCTAGCAAAACAAACCGTCATTGAGCAGCAGCAGGCACGGTAAACACCGCCGAGAACAGCAGTTGTTGTTGCCAGCGGACAGCTGGAATCAGCAAAAGCAGATGTTGATTAAATTGCCAAGAAAAAAAAGAGAGCAGAGTGCCGAAGTCAGTTCGATGCGAACCCACGAACCGAAGAACAGCGGTCAAGCGCAGGGTTAATATTTGGACCCTTTTGGTACGCGTGTACACAGACGCGTGCACTGCAGACGGCTGTCGAAGGGTTGTCGAACGTTAAACTGAACGTTCTTCTTCTCTTGCTAGCCTCAATAAATCTTGAAGCAGGCTGCCGTGCTCGATTGGAAGGAACGCCAGATGACAAACATCTGATAATTTCTCACGGTTTTAATACCATTAAGAGTGACTGCAATTCTCCGCTTTCTTGCGTGCTCTTCAGTCATCCCACTCCTCCTTTTTTTCAAGCGTGGCTTTCCAGTCTCAGGGTGGATCACCACTGCCGGATGTACTTGACTTGATTGCGATGTGGGACCAATCGTTTTAATCATGACAATGCAGGTTTTGTCATACATGTAGGTCGGATGAGAAAAGCCCTCTTTAGCACCTGGTCTCCAGTCGGTCTGTCGTTTCGCGGACGAACATGCAGCCAGCCAGCTAGACCGGTGGGTAGTGACCGTATGCGACCATTGTTGTCATGACTCAGTGGTCTTTCTGATCAGCTTCCACTACCAACACTATTAGTTTATTAGAGCTGAACACATCGCCAGCTGGTGGTGCTCGACATACACGATGGGCTGTGGACAGTTCTCAAAACGTTTCATTTGAGTAAACTTCAAAATCGACCATATGTCTCAAGCGATTTAACGAATAAGCATGACGACGCGAGCAATTATGACTTCTATCACATGAGATAGCGCAGCTGAAGTAGCTCTTGATTTGTGGACTGTTTCGGGTTTTCAAACAAAGCGATCGCCCCGTCTGAGAGACACACACTGAGGGCTCGATTCAGTAAATAAGTTGCAGCTATTGGAAAGTGTTTACTACAGAAAGTGGTTGACTGAATCGCGAGGCCAGCCAAGTGGATGAGATTTTGCACAGCTCTGAAAACCCACGAGGGACGAAGACTTAGGTATCAAAGAACTGCTATATGGAGGCCGTTCTTCGGTTTTCTTGAACTTTCTCCCGGATTCCTGACTCGCATCCCTAGATATACTGTGGTTGGTTCTACTCGACTATTGGATCGAGCTCTTCTTTCCAGCCAAGAACGGAACTTGTTTTTCAGGAGACAAACAATGCCAGTTAGAGCTGTAATATTTCCAGAGATCGCCACGAGCCAATTTGCGAGACTCACCTGTGTCGCTCGTTACGACCACGATCGATCTTCACTGGTATTCTTAAAATCGAGAGTTTGACATATTAGATCACGGGGCAGTGATGTTTGCTGTTTCGGATGTTATCGAATCGAGCGATTGTACCATTGGGCATCCATAGAGTGCTGTGTGCTGTGCAAGCATCATGAACTGTTGCGTTATCTTCACTGATCGTACCGAATCGGAGTGAACTTACCGCTGACTTACCGAATCGAGCCCTAACTATGTTAGCAAGAGTGACCTGATTGCGTTTGAAGAAAGAAAAACTCAGTGTTCGCTGGAGTCGACGGTTTCGCGCCACCCAACGATTCCACGTGCTCTCATATCACGAAACTTCACTCCTGGGGATTCTCCGGACTGGAAATTCTTGTACTAAATCTAATGCAACGAGATGACCAAAAAGCTGGGGCAGGCGTCCGTTCCCGGGGGATGTTTACTTCTAAATACGATAACATTCGAAATAAGAAACATCACGATTTAGGGAACGCATCGCCGTGGCACTCCCCCATCGCTTGCTCGATTGAAGTATATCAATTTTGTGGACAGCATTCGAGATTGTCCGCAATCGTGACGAGCGACACAGCTGAGACCTGCAAATTGCGACGACCTTCGGAAGCATCACAGCTCCAACTCCCATCGTAGATACATATCTCGCTTCCTGATAAACAAGCTCCGTTCTAGTGAGCTTTTTCTGGCGAGCTTGAACAACCCTCGGTAAACTGTGGCTTCACACAGAAAATCTCAACTTCCGCGCGGAACACAGAAAGAAACCTCGAGCCAACCTTTCGCGCGACCTGTTCCAAGTCGTGGACTCACCTTCCAACTCGGATGAAAGTAATGCTCAAAGAATCGAGACAATTGCCAACGAACGAAATTATTGTTGAGCATGAAAGGATGAATAACTGATCAGGTACCATGACATTGGGATTCTCACATCAGAGTTGATGATCGAAAAAGTTCCAAGCTTCCCCGAGGTCCGAGATTCCGAGTTTTCAAAGCTCGGATCCTTACGTCCGATGGGATGTGCCTTACACGAAACTCGCTCTGCCTTGCCTTTACTGGACTCTGCGTACCTTACAATTGGGGTCTTTCACAGCGCAGTTTTTGTATAGTAACCTCCAGGTTGATGGTCGTTATGCTGAGCTATGACTGACTTAAACGACCCTTTGTGTAAAAATAGATTGTGAATTGTTTCCGAATTTCTGCGAAAAAAGAAGAATTTTCATGAGGGAGACTTTTTCTTTGAAATAGGAACTGGCACCTACTTGAGATCGTTTAAGAAGCCGTCGTATCTTCGAATTTCGCCCACGAGAAAATCAGCGGGATACACGAACAACTTAAAAAGTTATAATTGAACGTTTCCGAGAGAAGTTAGTCATCATGAATGCTCATAGCGATCATTTTCGAACGGCAACACACTTTTTCTCCGTCTGGGGTTCCAAGAATACAGGGCGGTCTGGAAAGTTTGCAGTTTTGCAAACACTCACAATTATCAAAGGATCCAGTCGGAAGCAATGAACTAAAGAATTTATGAATTTTTGCTGGAACACCCGCATGCTCTTCTCTCGCATTGAGAACAACTCGGATACTTTCGTCCTCAAAGAGTTTTGATGTTTTTCCATCCGATTGAACGAATCCCGAATTTTCCCATCGGAAGCTCAGCGCGCCAAGGGTCCAAGGTAGATCATTTCGATGTTCTAGATCGATTGTAGGGACCGCATCGTCTTTCATGAGGCAACACGTGGCAATTTTTTCACTTGATAGAACAGAGTTCACTAGATTTGAGACTAAAAAAGAAGCTCGGAATGGCTGGTGTTGGTAACAAAAAATGTTTTGAAGGGACATGAACTTGATCTCCCAGTTTGCACGAAATGAAGTTCGATCGCGAGACTAAGTTTACATTCGCAAAGTCCGATTATTGAGTAGTTTGTGGTCATCCAGCTGACCTTCTAACGGTCGCCGGGTCGCTGACTGACCCAACGGCGGAGGGCGCGCTCCCTCAGGGTGGAGGTGCATTGCACTCTCGCTGATCGCGAACTTCCGATCTGATTTTGATTTCGAGTTCATCAGCTGTGTCGCCAGATAGACACCGTAGTAAGTCAGATCAGACCCCGAGCGCGGTCCCCGACCCTCGTGCCTCAACACAGACTCCGGAACCTCGAACACAGATTGGGTCGCCTCGGATGCAGCGGCTGTTGGACCGCAGCCCACGCCTAACAGAACGATCTCTGCAAGCGGTTGATGCTTCTCTTCAGCTGTTCGTTCACTAATTTCGCAGCCGTTAATTCAAAACGATTCGCGTCCTCGGCAGCGATTTCTCACAATCGAAACGCTTGTTTCAGGGCTTGAGTTATTCCATGGCCGCGCGGTTTTCCTTCCATGCAGCAACTTGCAAGTCGCCTAGCCATCCATCCAGAAACATTAAATTCGATTTGCTACTGCCACGGCAGCCGCGGCTGATGGCGGCGCGACAGCGGCAGGCGGCCGTGTTGGTAGTGGTGGTAAGGAACGTTGCTCATATTAGGCAGCGGCTGCTACAGTTCTACGGGGGATCGTCATCAGGGGCGGTGGGTAGCGACAGCTTGGCTCAGCCAGGAGCGGGGCGAGTGCAACGAGCGTAAGGAGAGACCGACGTCGAGGAAACGGAGACGAAGGAGAAGAAGCTTTACGCATCGCTGAATGCCAACACCTTGAGCAACGTCCGCTGCCGCGCCTGCAGCAGCAGCGGTCGCGAGCGACTACTTAGCGCGGGCTCAGTGCTCGAAACACTTTTGCTCAGTGGAAAACTTTCATGCTTATGTGCATACTATATAGGACACGTTCAACTATGAGAAGCGTTTTCGGATCCAGGCGAGAACCTACAGCGCAACATTCGAAAACGATTCTTCTTCGAGATTTGACACCATGCTGACGGGTACTATGTCTATGTGTGCCAAATTAAATATCGTTTTGATTTGGTGCCGATGATTTGCTTCTCAGGTAGTACCTTCATTGGGCAACGCGTTGTCGGGCTCTGATAGAAGGCACGAATGCTTTTATTTATCGAGACATGACACAGAGATAGCATCGGTGTTTAACAGACATCAGTCCGATGGCCGTTACATGAATGCTACGTCTGGTCCGGATTCTCTGTCGATTGCTCGGTCCCCTACTCCGCTCTCTGTGGGGACCGGACTATTTCTGTCTGGTGTTGGTGTGCCTGCCGCCTGCACAGCTGCTGATGCTGCTGCTGGCGCGGCCTTAAGGGACTTCCGAACAGATGAGACCAAAGTAAGCGATCGTCCGACCAAGGGTTGTGCACAGCTATGAGCTGCTAGGTCTGTCGTTCGCTTTCCCGCTGTAGAATGAACATATGGTTTACACTGGAGTGCTGGTCGTAGTGGTGGTGGTGGAAAAAGAAGAAGAGCCGTTGCTGCCGATGTTCCTCGTAGTACTGCTGCTGGTGCTGCTCATTGAGGCAGACCAACCTTTGACTTGGTTCGATCCCGTAGGCACATCATTGACGCCTGCAATGACCCTCCTGCTCGTGGTGGTCTTGCTTCGCCTACCAAACGGTTCTTGGTGCTCTCCTTCCTCTTCTAATTCGTGGTTGATCTTCAATCAACTAAAATCATCAACGATATCAGCACCACTCGAGTGTGCCGCTTGCTGATGACCACAAGCTGAATATGCGCAGAATCGATCCTACAGGCACTCTTGACTCAAAAACAAGACCCAAATCGCGAACATGAATCCCTGAGAGTTCCGAAATACTGGGACGATAGTGTTGTTCCTGTGACATGGTCGCGCTCGATTGACAAAGTCGGGAGTTTAAACGATGATTGTCATTCCGACTCCAGCTGATCCAGGGATGCAGTGCACCGGAAGGAAACTGAGTTTCGAACTACCGAGTTTACAATCTCCTCTGTAACAATAAGGTGATTGAGGCCAAATTCTGTCTCCCACACAGGATCCCGGTCGGTATCTGCTTCTGAATATTTCATCTCTACGCACCTGGGTCGTGTGAGAGTGGGTACTCTTGTAGTTCGTTCTTGCGACACACCTTACGAGCTATGCATCCAAAATGCCTAAATCGTGCATTCTCTTATTTCAAAGAGAGAATCCGAAGAATTCAAAGGATCGCTCACTAAATCAGCGTGAAAATCCTGTCCACGTATCAGCTGTGTTCGAATGTCTGTTTTTTCCTTGTGTGTTGGGATGGAAGACATCATGGATAACCTCAAAGGATCTCCATTGTCGAGGTCTTATCCAAAATGAAACAGTTGCTCAATTTGTTCGGCGATTCCGCCTCGTCATCTCGACGGGTTCGTGCACCATTTTGTGCGGGCAGTGGAATCAAATTACTTCGACTTCCAAGTTATCCTCAGGGGATCAGTAGGAATGAATGAATCAGTCGGAGCAGCTTCTAAGTCATAACAATGACAGGAAAAGTTTTGCAATCCCGCCGTCAATACATCTGCGTGTTGCTTGAAGACGATGCCGCGTTCTCTGTCCGTTCCGAGTCAAGCAAACGGTGGAACTTCGTGTGAAACTTCGGCTCATTCTGTCACGAGTCCATTCTATTAATAAGGCCGTTCAACATCTGTTTACATGTGTATGTTCTTCTTTGTGCGGACGTCTTTCTGTGGGTACTTGTGTTCGTCTGGGTCTTTCAACGAGTAGAAACCGGCGAACGTCAGCCGGCCGCTCATCTGGAGCAGGTGTCCTTCAACAATATCCTGGGAATTTCAACGGACGGGCCTAAATTCGAGTAAGTCGCGAGAAACCTTACTCCAGACATTATTGTTCCATTCGTTTTTTTCGCGCCTTTCGTTTTAAGCTTCCAGCCTCGTCAAAAGCAGCCGGGACACGTTCAAGTCTGCTGACTGCTGACTCTCACGCGGATCGATGCGCGGTTGATAGTTTAATGATTTTATTGCTTCGAAATCACAGAGCAAGGCTTATCAGGCGATAAACTAAGTTGTTCCATCATTTTACAGCCTTGACTGCGCAGCCCGTGGCCTTGTGCGCGAGTACAGTTAGCGGTGTGTGTGTGTGGGAGCTGACGAAGGAGTACGGTGCCGCTTCCGGTGTCCTTCCGGTGCCATGTCCTCCATCTGGGAGATCGGCGCACACCGCTTCCGCCATCGAAACCAGGTTGGCTGATCGGTTGTGCTGCAGCGCCGACCATGAAGTACAGAACTTGAACCAGGGCCCATCTGGTTGTTTCTGGTCTGCTTTCGATCGTAGCTCATCCAGATGGCTGCAGCTCTGTGACGAACTGCCTGCCTGCCTGCCTGCCTAACTCGCTCGCTCGCTGTGTAGCTGATTCACTTGGTGCGATGGGTGCACTCCATCGACTAAAGAGCTCCGGCAATAACTTCGTAGCCATTCGATCGCCTGATGACACTGGAGGGACACGACAATAGTACCACTGTATGTCGAGCTCTGGATCCACGCGGACAACTCCTGGTGCCGCGAAGTGAAAAATTATCTTTAGCCGTACATT